>OZ024904.1:94869968-94917468 GCA_964017125.1 Flabesymbios commensalis | reverse complement strand
TCGACAGTGAGCTATGTTCACCCAGAAGCAGACTTAGTTTATCCCAAAGTGGGAACGAATACTTCTGAAGACTGCAGGATGTGTAGGGGAAACTAAGGGACGCACCATTTGATATCTGGGGGGAGGGGGCCTATCTGGGGGGGGGGGGGGGTGGCTAGAGTTTTTGTTGCTTGCAAACTTTTTTTTTTACCTCCGGTGGAAAACAAGCTTTTTTTTGGCGATCAACGTCCGACAATTTTTCTTTATGTTATGAAATTGTTAGAAACTGTTTGTCGTATGCTTTCCCTATTATGTACGTTACCATTTTGTGTTTTTTCTGGTCAACATATTTTTTATCAATTTCGACAAAAAACTTTTTTTTTCCGCTCACATTTTCAACAAACTTTTTTTTCTGACTTTTGTTGCGACAAACTATTTTTTTCAATTTTAATTTAGCCCCCCCCCCCCCCCCCAGATATCAAATGGTGTGTCCCTAAGCTGATATGGTGGATAGATATACATATGTGACGTGCCATATCAAAACCAGTTCTATGTCGCAAAATATAGAAAATGAGTTAGTAAGTGGCGTTTGAAGAGCCAGCGCTCAGGTTTCAAATGCACCAAAAATTATAAATATATCTCAATTATATAAGAAATCATCGATAAAACATGATTTGGAAACTTAAGCCCAAAATATCGCAAAATGTTGAGAAAATGACCTACAAAGTTTAAATTTAATTGACAAATGGTTTACATAGTTTAAATTAAATCATTTTTTATATAAGAAATAAAACTAGGGTATCTTCAATATTTTGTACCTATATTTCTTTGAAGTTGTATTTTCAATCAGCGTTAAAAAAGAAAATTTGCCAAAAAATAGTATTTTAACAAAACATGGCCATATCTCAAAATCTAAAGCTCCCACATAGGTCGGGTGCCGATATGGCACGTCACATATAGTAATGTGCCACTCTGTGACGTCATGGAGTGGTTTGTCGCGGAATGTAGTTTTAACATTTTTGGAAAGCCATTTCACCATACAATATGAATGCGTGAAATATAATATATTATGTGGTGGTGGAACGCCCGGTGTGAATCGTATCAACTTTAATTGAATCATCGTATACAAATGCAAACTCCACTTCTTTAATCCTTTAACCGCCAAATTATTCAATTTGAATTGTCGCCCACCTGAAGTTGTGTCTCGCTGACGCGATCCACAACTTCAAGTGAGTGAACATTATTCAGATTTGACAAAATGGAGGTCAACGATTTTCAAATATTGCTGATTTATGTCACATTTTATCTTTAACGTGTTTAAAAGGTTTACTTAATGTGCTAATAAAGAATGAAAACCCGGAATACATGCGGCACCGGCGGTTAAAGGGTTAACCCTTACAACGCTGAAATATGTTTGTATAAACATGGAGAACAAATTGAAATCATCATAAATGTCTCAGTTGCTCTCCAACTCTGACGCTAAACCACGATTGTACTTGCGTCAAATACGGATTGACATATTAACCCCTGTCCTGCTATGCCCGGATATATACGGGGTTAAGGATGTTTTAGATCAATAAAAATATCACTTAATTTTGATAAAATAGTTTTTAGTAGATGCTTAGCTGATCCAATAATATAATTTTAGACATGTCTGTTTTTTATAAATAGTCATATTTTTCGTCATTTGAAGCTGGAAATTGTGTTAGCAATTCCAGCTTCAAATGACGAAAAATACAATTGAAGCAATTCAGCAGGACAAGGGTTAATAACAATTCGCTCTATTACGTGTAATTAACTGCTTAAAAACGTATCTAAAGTAGTAGACATGTAGCCCATTTATATATGAGACTTCACTGCGACGGTCGTAGAGACCAAGTATCAATAATACGTCGCAGTCGCAAACCGTCGCAACAACTTGCGTTTATAAAAAATAAAAATATTTCGACCTGCTGGTTGGAATTATTGCACGCCACACGCTTAACACGTGTCTCAGACATTTGACCAGTTTTAAGCACAGCTCCACCACGCAATGACACGGGCCCGCGTCGCCAGAAGAACACCATTATTATTTCACATCACGATTAGAACCCTCTCCCCCAGTTAGTTTTCCATCTCATTCTCACATTTCTCTTTCAGTTTATCTTGAAATTAAGGTGAAACACCCCACCCCCGCGTTTAAAAACTAAGTCAAATTTACAGTTCATGCTTCATACTTGATCGAGGCGGATATTCGTCATCGTGGTTGTGCATATACAGTGCTCCAAACTGTTCGAAGGCATGGAGTGTACAGTACTGCCTATGGTACTGTGCACTATACAAAACCCTTGAAGTCATTCGAAATAAGAGTAGGGCATAGTCCCGGCTTCGGGCTTCCTTCTCTCGCGATATTGCCACGTTGGGCCAACAACAAACCAGCATTGTTTAACGTCACATATTTGCTAGGCTGCATGGCTAGTGGTCACGCCGTACATGTAGCAAAATGAATCGAACCCCGCTTTCTGTATTCACGTTTCAAAAAAGTTGTTTTCACCATGCACTTGTGTCATCTGATTCATCTCACCATCCTAAAGAGGTTCTCCCGGCCCGGTTTAGCCTGTATGTACACAAATGTGAACTAAAGGCGAATGAATGCGACGCTGACACAAAGAGAAACATAACCAAGTGTCGTAAAAAAGACAGAAACTGATTTAATACTTTGTTGATTTCTGGCATTTCACTGCAGTATGTACAGTTGACAATTTTGTGAAACGCAGTGACGCCGCAGGAAGCTGTTTAGAATGGCTACTCGGTGAAAATGATGTTATCTAAGACCCCCTCCCCTATACTTTATTGTATAAGCCAGCTCGGTGAAAACAATGGAGGACAAGGCTATTGAGTTTCGCAGAATACAAGAAGACGAGTGTAGTTTATCATGCAGACACCATTAATTTTGTCAGCAAGCGGCTGCGGCAATGTGAAAAAATATCTACAGGCCAGCTGATGCTGTAATATGGTGGGCTTAATGCTGGCCCAAAGTGTAACATTTTGGGCCAGCGTGGAACAGCAAACTGGGCTAAAGAACACGTCACGCCAGCACATCGTCAGTTTGACGTGGGGCCAGCGTACGCGACGTTTATCCGGCGGCAGATGTGTGAACCCATCGGGCACACGACTTTGTTGCGACGTTGAATCAACGTCATTGACGTTGATTCAACGTCGCAACAACGTCTGCGCCCAATGGAAAATATCAACGGGCCAGCTGATGCAGTATTATAAAGGTCGTCATTGACGTTGATGCAACGTCGCAACAACGTTGTGTGCCCAGTGGGAAGGGACCTGGAGAGCGCTGTATCCATGCGGACGCCGCCAGCACCTATCCCACTGCGGGACACTTGATCTCGGGATCAGATGCCTAAATTTGGCGAGCCCAGAAATAGGGATCAGCCGGCGAGCCGAGCCAGGGAGCGAGCGGGAGTGAGAGCCGCACTGCGTGCTCTGCAAGGCCAACAGGCAGTAACTGTTCACTTGAAAAGTAGGCAGTTACTGCCTTTTGGCTTGGAACGGCGGTGCAGCGAGGGAGCCAACTTCAAAAGGCAGTAGCTCTTTACTTGAAAAGTAAGCAGTTACTGCCTTATAGCTTCGCACAGCGGTGCAGCGAGGGAGCCAGCTCGGCTTCTGAAGTGGCGGCAGCAAGCAGGACTTGTGTATATGAATCGTGGCTGGGAGGGGGGTATCCATGTAAATCCGAACGGATCTAGCTCGGCAGGTAACATTAACCCAATGGTGGCTGGACGCAGAGCCAAACGCTCTGACATTGGCCCAACATTGAGCCAATTACTTGCTTCTATGTGATACAGTCGCACTGTGTAAATGCGTACATTTTCGCTGCCCGAAAGCTCACAAAATTTACTATTTTCATAATCATGTTGTCGATGTCTACATTGAGCTCTACGCGCGGTTATTGTAGTATTAGCAAAATACACTTACTCTATGATCAGGTTGTGGTTCATTGTATTTTTATTTTCTAAAAATGTAAACCTTCAAATTATTCCGGAGCTTACGTATTCGTGAAGCAACCAGCCGGCTGTATATCGCAAATTGTATAATCACTGTACACATCGGCCGACGTACATGTACAGGGAACCTATTTATGTACACACAGAGTGTGATGCTGATGAAATTAAAAAAACACTAAATGTCGTCAGAGCCGATTAACCTGATATGAAGGGTCATAATTCACGGACACGACTCTTTGATTTCAATCAACGATTTGACACACAAATAAGTAATGGGCAATATCGCGCCATCCGGTTAACCTTTCACGCGCTATATTATCTCATTTAACCATTTCAAGCCTGAATTTACCATTATCATCTTCATCCACTACAAGCCGCGAATGGCTGTCGCAATTCCCGACTTGTAGTGGATGAAAAGGACTTGAAGTGGGTGGAAAATTTAAGAAAATTGCCATGTATTGTAAACCAGTTTCATGGAAATTTTCTTTCTAAAACCCCTAGTTGTAGGAAAATCAAGCCTGTTTTCAGGGATGCAAAATGATGCTATAATGCATCGTGAGGGCTTAAAGGGTTAAATCTTCACCCACTCGAAGTTGTGTCTCGCTACCGCGACCCAAAACTTCAAGTTGGTGAAAAATACTTTGTTTTAATTTGAGATCAAACTTCTGTAAATATTGATGTTCAAACACTTTGAGTTAGTTACACTAATTATTTTGATAAAATAATCAAACTCTCAACATTCAAGGTTGCACTATTATCTATATATATACAGTCCAGCAAACACGAGATGTTGTCCTAATGTCGGCTAAATGTTGGTCTACCGTCTGCGACGCTGGTCCAACATTAAGCAAACCTTGGTTGGCCTCTTGTTTGCTGCGAGTGCACCCCTACATTTGTCAGTTTGCCTGTGGTCCTGTCGATAGAATGTTGACATTTTCATTCCTTTCAATAAGATGTTTGACATATTTTATGATGTTATCCTGCATTGGTCAGTTATAGGCCTACACTTGTAAATTTAACCATTTATATAATAATGTTGTTAACTGTAACTATGTTACCTTGAAATGTCTAGACAGTTTTTGATGGTTTGTGAAAATCTATCTATGTAATCTGAGGAAATTAGGAACATCGATTCATTCATAATTACCCATTTTCTAAACATATACATGTTTTATATATATTTTTTTCATACTAAAAATGTTGCTTGGCATGTTTTTTTTCAGTTCCCGACTCCATTTCTGTTTTAGGCACATGTGTCACTTGCATGCACTTCATCCCCCAAATTAATCGTCCCGAATATGTACAAGAGAAAATGCACCTGCAACAATATGCGAATAAAAATTGGCATAAAAATTGGCATATAAAACAACTTCCAATGTAAATTTATTATATTTTATTCGCATATGAATTTACCGAAAAATGTGTAATCTAGTAAGCGGCGTTTGATTAAATATCTATATTGCGCGAAGAAGGTGATTAAAGTGAATTTGTTTAGTTAGAAAATTGATGAGTACTTGTCTGTTCTTAAGAGTTGAATTGGTGTGGTGCACCTGCGATGAAAAAAAACAATTTTAATAAAGTAAATCCATATAATACATTTAAAATAATATATGAGTCTTACCTTCCACCAATTTCTCTTTTGACATTGTGATAATAAAATCAATCAATCAATCAATCAATCCACCAACCTATTCATCCACCTATCCCCTTATCCATCCATCCATCTACCCACCCATCCACCCATACACCCATCCACCCATCCGTCTATCTCTATGTGAATGAAGTCGAATGAAACAACAACTCGTTTGGAATACAAATTATAAGGCTTTATTCTTCAAACAATTCATGGCAAAGCATAACAACTTCAACAAAAATATCATATATCACCACACCCACTTCGTATAAGGTTATTGTTTGTATTATTTTGGGTTCCGCGGGAGCTCACGTCGATTCGATATCGGTCCACCCCTCGCACCTAAAGCGTCCCATCCGCCACTCACGTGAGTGGCAGATGGGATGCTTTAGGTGCGAGGGGTCGAATTAGTGAACGTTTTAACCCTTAAAGCGCTAAGCTAGACCATAGTCGTTTTTAATTTATTTTATTAGCCCATGAAGTCACTGTTATCGGGAATGAAAGAGTGTTTAAACATCAGAATTTGCAAATTTTTGGTCTGAAATTAAACAAATATGAGTTATTTTCACCCACTTGAAGTTGTGGATCGCGGTAGCGAGACATAACTTCAAGTGGGTGGAAATTCAGATTATTTAATTTAGCGCTTCAAGGCTCAACGCATGATCAGTGGCTCTTATTGACAGAGGGTCCTTGGGGGGGGGGGGGTGAAATTTTTTGTCATGGACTTCGGTCCAGGTCGGTTTGTACACTTTCTTTTTAAATGTCTTGACTGGCGAAATTACGCTTACGCTTTTCTCGGATGATATAAGAGATAATGACTTCTTCAATTTCAAGACGACACAGACAGAAAATGTAACCCGACCTGGAACTTACCCCAATCAGCCAATACCGTCGTGGTCTGCAACGCTCGACCCCTTGGGTGTAAAGGGTTTATCTGTCTGATTGCAACTCGGCAGATACGTCCCTTTAAGCACGAGCGGGTATTTGTATTAGAAAGTGCTCCCATCCAAGCTCTGTACAAAACCCAATAAATTGCATGACATTAGCGAGAGATTCGATCAGTCGGATGGATTATGACCTCTAATGGGATTATATAAACCGGATGGAGTTTGGGCCGAAAATGTGCATACAAACGGGTGTCCACAGCAGCATCTGAAAGAATGTTTTAATGGATATTTTGAAGGACAAAATAATGAATGATGTGAAAAAAAAGATGGCGTCGGGAAGAGATCCGATGCTTTTTTGCCCAACAAATTTAATTATAATGTGTACTGTGGTGCTCGCTGTTTAAAGGGTGTCGTGTACCGCTTAGCAAAGCGGCACACGACACCCTTTAAACCCAAGAGGACGACGGAACTGGACTTCACTCATCTGACAATGTACCGGGAAAAACCTTCAATATTATTGTGAGCTCCCCACACCGCCTCAGTACTGGAGTGCGCGGGTTGGTTTACACGGCTCTACATTATTACTGCGTATATTCACAGAAATATTTACACCATTCCTATAGTTATTCACACAGGTTACTATCACAAATCGAGAATCATCGCAAATTAATGTGTATTAGGAGGGTACGACGAGGTACAAAACGTACACTCAGCAGCGTATATATGTATACGTGACGGGAATAAATACCAGTTATTAATAGCAAATATTTTAAAGTTGTCATGGACTGCCTTTTTAAGGTATGCTAATTATGGCTTCAAGGAGCTTATGCCTGTCATTTCAAAGGCCTAAGGTCTGACTCAAGCTGAAAAATAATTATCTAGGGAATTTTATATTCAGTGAACTTTATATTTAGCTTTCAAGGTGAACCTTTTACCTTGAACTGGTTAGTCTTATATCATGGTAAATTATTTTAAACAGCCTCTATTCTTCACGAATATTGACGAGAAAAACGTTGTAAAATGATATTAAAACTAAAGTCACACATGACCTATAATTATTTGCTAACGTGTTCGCTTAATGTTATTTCACATACAAACCAAACGGCCTACCGTTTCAGCTGTTCGCAAGCGATATGCAAGTCATTTAATACTAACACAGAGAAGGCACTGTCTGTGCCCGCTAGAAGCATTGCGAGGTCATTTTCACAGGAATCGAACCCAGTAAACATAAAACATTTGTATAATATTTGTTGGACCAAAGTCGAAGACGCACGGCCGTTGTGCAAAAACTATACAAATGTTTTGTGTTTACTGGGAAGTGCTTTATCACAAAGGCACACATTTTATACAATTGTTAGCATTACTGTCTATATACAATTATATAATACATACAACCGAAACATTTCATGAACGCCGATAATGAGTACCACATTCTCATGCTCCAAACACATAACATCTGTACAATGTTGGACCAACGTTGGAGACGTTGGGCCGACGCTGTACAAAAGTTAGAAAAATGTTTTGTGCTTGCTGGGGTACATTCTACAAGCCAGGCGCAACAATCTGTAATAATCTGAGAAAAGACGTGGCTTCTTATCAACTGGTGTACAATTGCGGCTGAAAATATGCCATGACAATCTGACATTGCGAAGGCAAACAGCAGTAACTGCTCACTTAGAAAGTTAGTCACTTAGCAGCTACTGCTGTTTATCTTTGCAAACTAAGCAATTACAGACAGAAATTATTTTAACTATCCAGCGTTGAAGTTCATCCTAAATATTGAACATTGGTACCAGGAAACTTGTTAACTAGCAATAAAGCAAACGCAGATGCACCAGGCATTCGTCATTTAATATACAATTTGCCTGTCTATTTTGACAACTGTATTTCTGTGAATTCATTATCACCTTTCTCAAAAGCTACAACACTTTGCTAACATATTGATTCGATAATAGTCGACTAGTTCACATAATTTCAATATTGCACACTCTCCCGATAGCATTCAAAATGGAGTTCACTAGCTCTCGGCGCCTGTCCGAGCTTGAGAGGCGCGGGGTGCGAGTGAAAAAATAGAGCGGTTCACACAGGCAACCGAAAGTGACCTTCGGGAACACAGCCAGGATATTTTCGTCCTGAGTTCATACACCTACCTATGCGTCGGCGATGGAAGAAAAGCTGTTTCGGGAACCACTGCCTGTTTATTTACGTCAACAGCCACGTGCGTCATGTTCCGTGTAGAGACTTCTCAGCAAACACGAGACGTTGAAACAATGGTGTTTTAATGTTGGGCCAGCGTCGCAGACGTTGGATCAACATTAAAACATCATTGTTTCAACGTGTCGTGTTTGTTTGGTTGTCCTCTACAACGCTGAAATATTTTTGTATAAACCATGGATACCAAATGTGTTTTATTCAATTTAAAATCATCATAAATATCTTAGTCTATACATTAATTTATATTTTCACCCACTTAAAGTTGTGCCTCGCTACCACGATCCACAACTTTTGTTGTATTGTATTGAAAACCAATTTTTTTTTGCATTTTTAAGTCATCATAAATATCTTTATTTTTTCACGCACTTGAAGTTGTGTTTCGCTACCGCGACCCACAACTTCAAGTGGGTGAAAAAAATCGGTATAATTTGAATCAAAACATAAGACAATCTACAGATTCATTTCTCATTTCTCCTTCAATTTTTTTTGTTCACAGGTCAAATAAAAATGCTAAAAACGGCTGTTGATGCGATTAGCACCTTACCCTAACAACGATGAATTATTTTTGTACAAGCCATGGAGATCAAAGGGTTTTATTGAATTTGAAATCATCATAAACGTCTTACTCTTAGTCAGCTCTTTCTGATTCATTTGAATACCTATCTTATGAGTCTACTTCCATTAGAAATATGTTTACTCTTACAGCGCGGGGATTGACGTTAGACGTCATAATCAGACGTCAGATTCTGACGACTGAGGTCGGTCCCTGCACTGAAAGGGTTAGGGGTTTAAAGCAAAGTGGCGATTTCTATCAGCTTTCTTCATTTTGACAAGCGCTCACGCTATCACATATTGTACGTGTTGCATAATTTTGGTATATTTTACTAAGGTGAAGCTATCATGCAAATCAGAACATTCACACGGGTTTCAATTGATTGTGATTGCTTGAAATTCATGAACACACGTTTGAAATGAAGCATACATCCCCCCCCCCCCTGGGGTTAGAAGGTGCTAAACTGCCACTTTGTAAAGTGGCAGTTTAGTACCTTCTAACTCCAAGAGGACGAACTATTCATCTGTGATGGGACTTCATCCTTCTAAATAAAACATCAGGTACACTAGATACATAAGGCACGCAAAGTCAGGCGATGTGATGATACTCTTGCATCCATTTTCTGAGAAAAGTATATGATGAGTAGGTAGGCCTATAACACCAAGGAGGTAAGAGTAGTGAATACAGGAGGTTAAAATGTAAGTCTGAAACTTGTCACTCGTTCTCAGCGTTCAGATGCCAGTCGCTGGAGGAGGTGGGAGAAGTTTCCAACTTGAGTACTGGAAGCGCAATCTAAGCAGAGTACTAGTTTGTGAGAGGGGAGAATTGCGCTTGACAGTAACACAGTTCTTTGAAACAACACATGGTGTTTGCTAACAGCACAGTTCTTCAGAACAACACTGAACAATACAGTTCATAATTATGTGCGTCTCTTCCAGATAGAAAACTCTTTTTTCAAGTTGATCAACTGGCGTTTCTTTATGTGAATGGCGCTGTTATAAAAATGTAGGCATACACTTCCATCCAGAAGACCCAGTACCAGTGTATTGTATCCTAGGACGAATGAGGTGTTTGTTCCAGTATCCATGGTGTATTGCTAACGACAGTCACCATTTCATTTTCATGATAATCCAAAAACCGCATTGTTCCATACAATTTGCAGTCATTCAAGACAGTGTCTCACTGAAGCAAAACTTAAGTAGAAAACCCAAGGAAAACTAAACTCTTTGGTTGAGTTGCTTTACAAATTATATCTACGTATCTCCCCAAATTGCAGCATGGTTACTGTAATAATATATATAATCCTAATGCCAGGCCTGATTTGGATAACCATTGACATAAATATTGGTTTAAATAGCGATGTTCCAACGCTCCACAAGCATATTCTGTTAGATAAGCATATCTAGCACACCCTGGCCTCCAAATAATCCAGTGCGAGGAAAACGTAATTGTCAACATAAGGGGTATCTCCGGGCAAGAGAAAACACAGGTTAAGTCCTCCATTGATGAACCGATATTCGCAAAATCTTGACCCGGATTTTAGGTCCGTGATTGGTCGAAATCTCGACCAATCACGGGCCTAAAATCCGGGTCATGTTTGATCTCCGCGAACCGGTACCGGAAGTGAGTTCAGCTAAGGGGCGACGTAATAAATAACAAACGGAGTTGACATCAGAGCTTATAGGTCGCAGATGCCGGCTGACGCCTCGCCCCCCGGGGGCACGGGAGAGGCGGCGGCCCCGGACCCGGGCTGCCAGGATCCAGTTCGTGTGACTCCGGGAGCGGGCTGGAACTTTGCGGGGCGGTAGGTGGCGTCCCCGTGGCGAGGGGTGGGCGATAAAGAGGAGGGCTGCTGCTGCTGCTGTGCCCAGGGCGCTGCGGGCCGTGACGGAGCTGACGTCTCGTGTCCACTGAACGACTGCGGACTGCTCAAACCTGCAAACAGAAAATAGGTCAATGATTTCTGGGGTGAAGTGACAATAGCTTATCTACATCAACATTACTGTGCCTAAAACCAACAGCATTAGTTACCCAATTGAAACTTAGGCAATCACTGCTATTTGTTTGTGTCACTAGCAGGTAAAAGGTTAACCCCTAGAGCACTGAGCTATATTCAATTTAAATTTTCAGTTACTTTAAGTTGTGTATTGCCGTAGCGAGACACAATCTCAAGTGACTGAAAAGTTATGTGATTTATGAAATGTAAATCGAAACATAATATATCAATGTTTCAAGAATTAAGGCACTTTTTACTTTAAAAAAATTATACAATTAAATATCAGATTATATACAGTTTCTTTTATACAGTAAGTTAAAATTTTTTTTAATTTTCAAACAGTTCAAGTTGTGTCTCGCTACCACGATCCACAACCTCAAATGGTTGAAAATTACCCATATTTGTTAAATTTGAGACCAACTATTTATAAATCTTTATGTTTAAACAGCCAATTCATTCCCAACAACAGTGGTTTAATCGGCTAATAAAACTAACTAAAAACTATTGTCGTGATTAGCAGGCCAAGGGTTAATGCAGTCGACGTCAGTGCTCTAAGGGTTAACCCTTTCAAGCCTGAATTTACTATTGTCGTCTTCATTCACTCGAAATTCTCGACTTGTAGTGGATGAAGATGATTTGATGTGGGTTAAAAAGTAAAGAAAATTGCCATGTATAGGTAAACCAGTTTCATGTAAAGTTTCATTCTAAAACCCTTGGTTGTAGGAAATCAAGCATGTTTTCAGGGATTTAAAATGATGCCTTAATGCATCGTGAGGGCTTAACCCTTTCAAGCCTGAATTTACCATTATCATCTTCATCCACTACTAGCCGCGAAATGCTGTCGCAATTCGAGAATTGTAGTGGATGAAGATAATTTGATGTGGGTAAAAAAAGTAAAGAAAATTGTCATGTATTGGTAAAAAAGTTCCATGGAAATTTTCGTTCTGAAACCCTTTGTTGTAGGAAAATTCAGTCTGTTTTCAAGGATGTAAAATGATTCTTTAGTGCATCGTGAGGGCTTAAAGGAACCTAGTGAATCCTACTGGGATCAGTTACGCCTACCTGAGGAAGAGGCTGGCTCGGCTGCGGACGCACCCCATGGTTTAATCTTCCTGGTGTAGTCCGGCATGCGGGAGGGGCCGCCGCTGCTGGCTGTGCTGGACGGGCTAAGTGATCCTGCCGCGGCTGGGGAGGCACCGTGGAACGGATCCACCTTCTTCATGGGAGGTGGTACCGCGCTGTTCAGCGTGTCCTGTACGCGCGCCTTGGTCTTTGCCGCGAAGTACCCGTCCAAGTGACTGAAAGCCTTGTCCAGGTTGCCGTAGGGGTTGTCCACGGCCGCCTCCCACGGTGACATCTCCGCCTTGGGCAGCTCCACCATCGTCTTCAAGCGGTTGACCGGCATCCCTGGTTTGGCCTGGGGCCCCGCGGGGTTATCCAAGGGCACCCCCATCGGGATGGCGCCGATTTTGCGAAGCATGTCCATGTCTGGCTTGGGTGAGCTTCGCACGTTGTCTTCATCGGTCACCCAAGTTTCAGCGCGCTCTTTCCGTTTGGCGAAAAGCCTGCCGCCCTTCCCCACCCCGTGCTGCAGAGCGTCGGCCAGCGCAAAGCAGGCCTGGGGCGCGATGTTGGTGTGATTCGTCTTCGCGTCGTACAACCTCATCCGCTCGAACTCATCCGCGCTCAGGGCTTTGGTCTTCTCGTGGTCCTCCACGTGAGGTATGTTGGGAGCCTTCCACAAAGCCCCGCTTGGCAAAGGTGGAGGATTGGGAATCTCCATCGGCTTGGTCATCGCGGATACTTTGGGAGGCTCCCACTTAAGCTTCCAGGGATCGGGGTGACCGTACACGTCGTCATCAAACGCCTCGCCTTCCATCATTCTATCCACCATGTCCTCCAGCTCGCCCGTGGTCCATTTGACAGCCTTCTTCTGGCGCTTGACAAACATACGATGTCCTCTAGCCTGGACGTTGGCGGGAGCCGTGAGTGACATGGCGACTTTGCGAGCCATCTTCACCTGCTCTTCAATGGTGGGATACTTATGATCAGGGTCGTCGTAGAATGCAGAGTCTCCAAAAAGTTTCTCTACAAACACAATTAGAAAGAAAGTTGTAAACAAAGAGGCGAACGTTCTCCAATAAGCCAAAAGGCTGTATCTGCTTACTTGATACTGCATCTTTAACCCTTTAAGCCCTCACGATGCATTAAAGCATCATTTTCTATCCTTGAAAATACAATTTACTTATCTAAAACTAAGGGTTTCAGAAGGAAAATTTCCATGAAACTGGTTTACCAATACATGGATTTTTTTTTTAATTTTTCACCCACATCAAGTCATCTTTATCCACTACAAGTCGAGAATTGCGACAGCAATTCACGACTTGTAGTGGATGAAGATGACAATGGTAAATTCAGGCTTGAAAAGGTTAAACGGCAGGGTACATATCAAGACTTTTTATTGATCACTCAAAATAAAAATGACGGGTCTTATTTAAGTGGTCTAGGGTCAAACAAGAGTTAGTGTTCAGTGCGGAAATGAAATGATCGGAGCTTTAGGCCACCTTTTTGCACATATAGGCTAAACTGGGTCAGGAGAACCTCCTAAGGATGGTGAGATAAATGAGATGACACTGCCCTCAGGACACAGAAATCGAAATTCGAGACCTGGCGGTCTGAGGTCGGGTACGCTACGTCTCGGTCACAGAGGCTCCCCACAATATTGCATCTTTACGAGTGAGCGAAGAAGAAACATTTTGTTTCTTTGAAACTTGAAGGCCAGAGCGGCGTCAATGTGGAAAAACGTGTTCGATGTTAAAAAATGTATGTGTATGGTGAACACTGTTAAAATATATCGCACCCTTAGTACTGAAAGGGTATAACTGCCACTTTACAAAGTGACAGTTATACCCTTTCAGCACTAAGGTGACGATATAGTGTTACATGTTGGCATTCTAGTGTGTGGAAACTTTAATCTAATGTACGTTACATTTTGGTGTTACAAAGTCTTTAGAACTCCAGAACGTAAAGCATTTAGAACTCTGAACACTTGGCATGCACTCCATTCTAGAACACGTACACATTTCACCCTGAAACACTCTTTGGGTCGTAAGCGTCAATTTTATTTAGAGTTATCTGTATTATGCTATTTTACATGGTGCGTTATAGTATTCACAGCGGACCGATCTGCTAATAATATCAGAGGAAGGTTATGTGAAATTCAGGGGCTGATAATGGCGTTCTCAGCAATTCATTGACTCAGTGTTGGACTAACGTTGTTCAACGTTAGTTCAACACTGAGACAATCTCGGTGTTTTTTTGAGTTAGCATGACTGAATCTGCTTGGCCTACCAACATATATTCTTTCTGTGAGCCACACCCCTGAACATTATGGATCATGTGAGATACGTTAGATGCCTTAAAAAGGCTTACATTTGATTTGATTGATTGACTTGTCATATATAAATACATTTTGATACATGTCACCCGGGCTCGGTGCTATGTTTTCTTCCAAAACCAAAGTAGATTTTAAATCAGGTTAGCATAGGTGTCTTTATAACATTATATACTAACAGGCCATTACAAACATTAGAATTGCAGCCTGTATAAATCATCACATCAGATCATTGATGGCGGGACATTGCCCTTTACAACGCTGAAATATTTTTGTATAAACCATAGGAACCAAAGTTGTTTTTTTCAATTTGAGATCATCATAAATGGCTTAGTTAACACTTTCCGCCGCTTTATTTCAATGCCTATATGTTATGTGTCTACGGCCATTAGAAATATTGTATTTCTTTCAGTGCGGGGACCGTCTTTATACGTCAGAATCTGACTCTGACGCCTGAAGACGGTCCCCGCGCTGAAAGGGTTAAAGAACAAAACGCCCTTCATTATTTTACAGGGCTTTCATCAATTCTAAAATAAGTAAATATTTCTCCTAAGGCTGTCGGATTGCCAGACCTACACTTCGCGACACGAATTCGCAATGCCAGCTCAGCCAAATAACCAAAATATGCTGTACATTGGTGCAACCCGTAGTCAATGCTCCGACGCACAGCCATTGAGCCACCACGTAACACCGTGGCGGTGCAGACTGTTAGGTTGGTGTTACGTATCGTCGTATTATCGCCCATGACGTCGATCATGCGAAACCTAAATCTGGCAGAAGGGATGAAATTACCGAGTGGAGGATCTGGGTGTGGTTGACGGGCCTCCCATTCGATCAGCTCGTCACTTGTAATTTTCGCCAGACTGCATGCATCAAAGCCCCGGGAAAAAGCCGGCTGTAAGCATCAAAGTTACTTAACCTTCCTGGTTCATTGTGCGCCCAGAAATGCGGAGGGATCAGCGTTGCCATGGATACTCTATCTATATAGCGGATGTAAGACTGTACGCTGAGATGTGTTGTGTAATGTTAGGAAGGCTCAATCATTACCTTTGAAGCTGGGCTATCGAGTCATTTTTGGAGCGATTGAAACAACGGACGCTGTCAGTGTTGTTACATCGTTCCTCTACTAAACACAATGCTGGTTTATTGTTGGGCCACCGTCTGCGACGCTCGCCAAACGATAAATCAACATTTGTTCACCGCATAATGTCCCTTACTCCCTTAGCCTATATGTGAACAAAAGTGGCCTAAAGCCCGATTCATTTCATTTCATTTCCAACGCTAAACGTTTCAAACTGTCGCCGCCTGCGTCTCCGCCCTCGCGACATTTTAAAAATTAATCTTTGGTTTTCCTTGTGACGTGTATTTAAACATGTGGCGGGGTTTGTTGTTTACGAATTGCCAATCGAAATTTCGCCGCGATATGAGTAGGCCTATAATTATTAAATTAAGATAAAAATTCGGTGTCACAAAAAGTTAATTTATACTGAAAAAAAACAAAATTTTCAAAACATTGAGAATCGCATGAAGACAAAATTGATGACAAAGCATGCTACGGCGGCTGCCTTGCAAAGCCAAAAGGCTGTATCTGCTTATTTTGGAATTTAACAAATACTGCCTTTCGGCTTTTCATAACAGAGCTGTATATCAGCATAAGGGTGCATGAATACTAATATACAACTTATATGTAATTTGTGTATAACAATTATAATAAATATAATAAATTATAACTAATTTGCATAACTAATAATCATTCATAATTATATTATATACAAGTCTACATGATAACTCATGATAAGAACTTAAGGGTCTGATAATTCCCATAACCTAGCCAGTAAAGGGTCGGTCTGAGTGATTTCGCCAGTCGGCGTATCTTTCTCTTCTCGGCTGATGTCGACATTCTGGCGGGTACGGTCGATTGCCGCCACGAATAGCCGCACACCCCCCCCCCCCAGATCCCTGCTAATAGGGATCAAGGGCCCAAACGTTGGTTCATTGCAGCAAGTATCCTTGATTGCAGCACTGAAACAACGTTTGTAGCCATGGTCCCTGCTGCAGGCACAGCCTCTTCTTATGCTATCTGCTGATAAACTGGCTGATCGCTCAGAAAAAAGGAGTATATCCGATCCTGTGCCCAGCAAACACGAGACATTGAACCAATGTTGGGTTGATGTTCGCCCGACGTCGTAGACGGCGGGCCAACATCAACCCAACACTGGTTCAATGTCTCGTGTTTTCTGGTGTAGCTTAGCAGTAAATTATTGTTTTCAAGTGAGCAGTTACTGCTGTTCGCCCTTGCGGCAGTACTCTACATACGTATCTGTGTTTTATATTCGGGTTTGTATGTGTTTCTACGTGCTGGCTAGTGTTTCTCTTGGAAGCCACGAACAGGCATGCAGCGAAAATGCAGTGTTGCAGAAATTAAAGTAATTGCTGTTGAAATACTTACTGCGACCACTACCATGTTTTTCAACAGAACTGAGATACAGAAAATGCTAGCCATTTAACGTGTGATCGTTTCTGAACCTGTTTATTAGTAGTGCGAATAATACCTTTAACATGTTTAAAGCTTTATGGGTCTAACAGTTTAAGGTCTTAACGGCGGTATCTTGACATTACTGTTTTGCTAGAATTTCGTATGTACAACTTTGTATTTCTATAATGTCAAATATAATGACTGAGCTGAACTGACCGTTCTATTTCATGCATGTTTATGTTTATAGTTATGCGCCAGTTGGCGCTTATCCTGACTACCCCTGCAATCCCCGTGCCTTTTTCTGGGGACTATACACTGTTTGCACGATTTTGCGCATAAGCAGGACTCCCAACTAAATAGTTCAGTTTTAATCACTGTGTGGCGTGTTGTAATAGAAGTGTGACAGGACTCCCAACTGAATAGTTCAGCTTTTAGTCACTGTAGTGTGTGGCGTGTTGCTATTGGGAAAGGTGTATTACTTAAAACTTGAAGCAGGGAAATATTTTTGTATAAACCAAGGAGACCAAATATTTTTTTTTAATTTGAAATCAACATACACGTCTTAGTTAGCTCTTCATTTGAATACCTAATTATAAATATTTAATTCTTTCATTGTTTCAGAATACGGTCCCCGCGCTGAAAGGGTTGAACATTGACCCTTTAAGAGCTAATCACGACTATAATCGTTTTTAATCTGTTTTATTGGCAGGTTAAATCACGAAATGAGTGTTTAAACATTATTATTTAAAAATGTTTGGTTTCAAATTAAACAAATATGAGTAATTTTCACCCACTCGAAGTTGTGGGTCGCGGTAGCGAGACACAACTTCAAGTGGGTGAAAATTAAAATTAAATAATTTTTATAATTTACATTTGCCTTTCAGAAATCTGAAGATCTGTCTGAAATTATATTAGCAATTTATTTTATTGATCTCAGACAAATGGTGGCTATCTCGGGATTTTAACCACAATGTATATGTCTAATATGCTTTCTGGCCACTGCGACACCAGCATTGCGTCAGCCCCTCGTGTTTACCGGGATATAGACATGACTCGCTGACTGGTAGGTATGAGTAACTTTTGACACATTTGCCCCTTTAAACCTTCACGATGCATCAAAGCATAGTGACCTAATATCCTACACCTAGGAGTTATGTGAACGAACCTTTTTATGGAACTGTTTTAATAAGAACGATTTACTTTATTTCATTTAGGCCTACCACATACGTCACGTCATCCTCATCCACTGCGAGTCGAGAATTGCGACAGCAATTCGCGGCTTACAGTGGATGAAGACGACAATAGTAAATTTCAGTTTGAAAGAGCTAGCAATGAGAGGGATACTAGTTAATGATTGTTTAGTATTGCATACAAAAATGTAGAATCATTGTCATGTTTACCATGTTTACTTTATGAGTAGTACATAGTCCTTCTGTGGGTCTATTTATATAATCACGTGCACCGTGTTTTTGCTGGATACGTAACACGATTTTTATCGGTATTTAGGTTTTACCTATCCACAAAAAAAGTTGATTGACAAAGCTAGGCATAACTTTCGGATAAACAAGTAAAAGCAATGTATATATATATCCCATGAGCAAAATGAAACGGTCCCACTCAATTATTATTTGCATGACTCACTATAAGTGTCAAAGTGCAGACAGGCCGTATCACATTACAAACACAGTACTGCTATTTCCTACACACCGTATAGACAAGATTTTACTAAAAATAACCACACCCTGTGAACCAGACACTCCGGGTCCCAGCAAAAACAAAGACATTGAGCCGTTGTTGTTTTAATGTTGGGCCAGCGTCGTACACGGTGGCCCAACATTAAAACAACATTAGCTTAAGGCCTCGTGGCTGCTGAGTTTTGCTCTCAACAACTAAACGTGGACGGAAATTCATTTGTTCAGTACCAGGGATTACATTATGCATCATTTACGTGGTTAATTGAGCAACAGCGTTTGCTGGATACAACGAACAGCTCCCAGCAAACAAGTACGAGACATTAACTAGCCAATACATGTGTATGAAATTAAGTTAGTTTTCAATGGGAAATTATACTTTCAGCCATCATGAAGGTTTAAAGAATTTGGGTCAGCGCCGTGTGTATACTGCAATGCAAAAGAAAGTTACTGCTTACTACTATAGTAAGCAACGAGTGCCTTTGGTTTAAAAGAACAGTTTACTTGGGGAATACTCACTCTTTCTGGTTGGTGTGTCACACTCATCACTGCCGCTGCCAACACCCTCCTGCAGGACCTTTGTCAGCATCAGTGGCATTGGGGCGTTATTCCTGTTGAAGCTGCTGGGCTTCACATTGGGTTCTTCTGAGGGTCCCTGGTCCATGCTGTCCACTTGAGGACCCCAGCGTCCCGATCCGTCAGGCTTCAGCTCCATCTCGGGCTCCGGGGAGAACCTCTTCGGCTTGGGCAGCGGGAACATCGGCTGCTGCTGCTGCAGGGCCGAAGGCTTCCACTGAGAAGGCTGATTGTCCTGACTGATCTTCGCCACCTTGAACATAGGCTGCTGTTGGTAAGGTGCCACGTTCTCCTTGCCTTCCTCGTACGGCTTGTGAATTCCAAGTGTCATGGTGACAGACTGATCAGGGTTCTGCTGCACGTGCACTCCACTCGGCGCGGTGATGGAAACACCACCCGTCTTCACCGTGGTGCTCCCACCTGGTGGAGCCCACGTTCCAGTTTTGTTCTGGGTAGCGCCACCGAACTTGGGCACCTGAAACACCGGCTTCGGTTCTGCCGCGTCCCCGCCGCCGATCTTGGTGCGGGAGACTTCCTCTCGCGTGATCTTAGTGAGGGTCGTCCCGCCGAACTTTTGCGTGCTGGTCTCCGTGGTGATGTGCTTCTCTTGGTTTCCATCTTGGAAGCTCCTCTCCTCCCTCTTCACGCTGGGCGCAGCACCACCTCCACCACCTGATGTGTCGCTCACCTTCCACGCTGTCGACGAGGGGCGGGGCGACGTGGACTGGCCACGGGAAGGGGTGTCAACCTGCAGGGTTGGGGCCGACTGGGGCAACTCTGAGGCTGGCAACGTTTTGAACTCTGACCCCAAGTTTTGAAAAGCAGCATTAACAGCATCTTTCTCTGTAGTACCTCTGAAAACACAACAAGAGAAGGAGAACATGTTAGCACTGTAACCACCAATAACAATTCTTTTGCATATTATCAGCACATCAAATAACAGGTTTTCAATGTAAAATTGAAATGTAAAACTGATTACTTTATAAAAAATACCGAAAAAATCTAAATTTTAACAAATAAAAGTATTAACTTGAAGTTGCGGGACGTAGTAGCGTGACACAACTGCAATAAATGAAAAATATGAAATTAGGTCAGTTGTCACTATAACGACTGTAAATGACTCTAATCCTTGTTTGTTATCACATCAAAGTAACAGGTTTTATATGTAAAATATTGTGTTATTTGGTAAAATGGAACCAATAACTATTTTACGCAGAAAACTGTCGAATAAAATTGATAAAATGTGCACATTCAGATCTCAATTAAAGCACTGATTGTAAAATAACATGTACACCTTTTAAATGTAGCTCTAGCTACTTTTATTGCGCCTTCAATGAAAATTTCTAATGGACAAAATATGAAAAATAATGAAATTTGGATACCACACACCCCTTTTTCGCAGCACTCAAGTAGATTTTTTTTCACGTGCAATTGATTTCTATAACATTTGTAACGAAGTATTTGAAGCCGTCATAGTATTACTACAATCGAAATGTAAGCATCCATTTAAGTCTTCTCGGAGTAGTAATAAGAAATGGAAGCAACCGAATATCGAGAATAATTTGTTACATATCGTCAGCTTGGAGTTGTAAGGTGATAAACTGCCACTTTGTAGAGTAGCAGTTTCGCAGCTTCCAGCTCCAAGGAGACTATATACAGTGTATATGCAATTTACAGCTATGCTACAAATGTACCTACAACCAATCTAATTGTTCAAACAAATTGTTTGGTTTGTCGCTCCTTTGACCATGAGCCGTGCAAAACTGTGCGTTTGTCACAGCGTGATAAACAGATGACGGAACCAGACAGCCTGACCTTTAGATCCTCCAAGAGGACCATACTTTTCAAAGATCAATTACAGACAATACTGATGCATTATATAAGTCATGTCACCTTGAATGTCAATGACTTGCGCATTTCTTTTAATGTGTGGATGTTCAACATTGCGCATGGACCGAGCTGTCCTGTGCTGTCGAGTTCTACAGTCTGTTTCACCAGATCCCGAGGGAGGTAGCTTTTTGTCAATTTTCTCGGTCGCCATTCAGCTATTTGCTATATTAATGTGTAATTTTGCTGTGTATTAGACCATCTGGGATGTAATATAATTCTTGTTTTACGATAATGGTGAAATAAGATCTGCCATTGTGAAATTCCATTGCATTGCATGCCAAATAGTCTAACTTCGATAATACACAACAAATTTCCACCAAATTTCCAGGGATGTTGGGGAAAGATGAACAAATGATCCATGAAAAACATTTGTTCAAAAATTTTAAACAGCGACCAAGCAAATTGAAAAAAGGCTACTCCCAGGATCTTATGAAACATACTGTAGTAGACCTACACAACAACAGTACACACAACACAGGTACTTACACTGGATAAACGACCTTGCAAGAATTGACGAAAAGCATGGACCCACCAGGAGGACAGGATACCTGCAGAATTTAACAAACTGCCAATTGCCAGACAATATATACACGGCGGGCGTCGGGATGAGCGCCTGTTATGATGACTTGGGAATGAGTACCCCGGCAGCAGGATTCGTTCGGCCGGTTATGTTTTGATGATGGACAAGCGTCTGCGACGCTGGTCCACCATCACCGACCGAGCGAATCACACTTCTTGGGTGCTCACAGACTTGGCAAAGGTCCAGAAAAAGTCTTAGAACTCTTAGTGGTAATGGCACTGTTTGTTCAGTTGGGTAAGACTCGTGCGTCAATTCTCCAATCCGGGGAAGACACCCGTCATTTGTGGTGAAAAGCTGGCGCGAAAACAATGGTGGTCGTTCCGGGCTAATTTCCCATTTCAGGGAAAATATTAATTACCATCTCCTTCCCAAAGATCATCTATGTCACATACATTAAGAGGCATATTGAGGTGATCCATGATCAGGTATTGTTCTAAAGGAGAATACCACCCAGCATTTGCATTGTCTAAGATGGAATCTGGAAATTCTTCAGTCGTGATGTGTTATTTTTTGGTGATGACCATTTGAAAATGCCTGAAAAACGCTCGAGATCAACTCTTATGCTGAAACATAATGAACATCAACACCTCAGCCGAGGCCAAAGCAGTTCTGAGATTTCGCACTTGCGATGTGATAAATAAATACTGCTGTGGAAAATTCCATTTTCCGCTGCTGGGATCTGCAGGAATGGGCGATAATGTTTATATTTTAGTACATCATCGTGGGTGTTTATCGAAGTTCCCGGTTGTTTACGACGGGGTTTCCGAGGAGAAATCTAACGACTTGCAAAGAGATCTTCCCCGAAGTGCATGGATATAAATCAAACGTCATTCCAGCGTGGGTTCAAGGTTGGGCCATCGTCTTCGACGCTGGCCCAACCTTGAACCCACTCTGGATCACACACAGTTATTCTGGTGCTTTACGTGGGTTTTCTTATCCACTAATGTATCCGTACTGGTATCCCCGCAAGTGCACAGGGAATGCTTACGCGCACTGAACCCATAATAAACAGATGAAACTAGACAGATTAACTGCAGCGCTTCCTGAAGTCGTGACTCTTGAAGAGCGTTTGGCTTTTAGAGAACTGTGATAATGGGATGGAAACATGGAACATAAGATATGTACTACACCACTCACGTATATCCCAACATAGTCGGTGGACACTGTGCTGTATGTAGAGAATGTTTATTTGTAGGTATTATTCTAAATGACAAAATGTTTTTAAGAATACTCAAATGATGTCTAAAAATGTTTAAGTTTAGTATAATAATGTAAGCTAGTATTAGTTTATGTGTGTGTAGGTGTTTTATTTAGATTTGTACGCCTTTCCGGAGTGTTTTATTAGTAATGGCTGTATTAGTATGTAGTTACTTTATCTCCGGCTTTTGGAGTTGCAAACAAATATTAGTATAATAAACTTTTTTTTATAATTTAATATTAAATGCGAGCAAAATTCGAGAAAATATATCATGACCAAATATTTCTTTTTAAACTCGGTATGATTATTACGGGCATGTCTTACACAAGACAGAAATTTAATATGTTCAAAAGCAATATTTTCATAGAATTAGTTCAGTTCGATTTGCAACATTTCTAAACTGAATGTAATATAGAAGCAAGACGGATAAAACATGGGCAAAACCACATCTTGCATTCACTATAGCGCTGTTTTTTCTCATAGAATGGTCTCTATAGTTACCCTATGCACTTATCATTTCCTACGGCCTCACGCTGAATACAATCCAGCTAGATTCAGATGACTGTCTATAATGCAATGCAGAGGTACTTGAAAGTAAGCAGTTACGGCTGTTTGCATTTGCAGGACACTATAAGTAAACATTTAGTGTACTGAAACACTATACTTACTAATGTATCAGCCACATGTGATTGTTATAATAACAACACATGAGAATAATTCATTTGTAAATCTTGCGTTTCGACACCCAAATTTTTTACAATAAATAATTGTTGACAACATATTATTCCACAGAATTATATTGTGTAGAATCGTATTGATCATAGATAATCAGCATTCAACAGCGAACGAGAATAAGCGTAATCTGGTGAATAAATATGCTCAACCAGGCCTATCTATGTCCGTGATTGGTTGCCGTCACCCGCGCTGTGCACTGTGGGGGACATTGGTAGCTGACAATGGTAGTACACAAACAAATGAAAATTGAACGAGACGTAACAATTCATAGTGAGGGGGGAAGCGCAAGGCTTAATACAGGAATGATCACTATCATGACTATCGGCCAGCATTTATATGTACAGAATAGGCAATATGGAAATACTCAGAACCATTCAAAATTAAATCTATAAGAACAGGCTCACACTACTTTTATCAGCTGAATATTGAATAATTATGATAAACCAGCAAACACAAAACATTTGTATAATATTTATACAAAGTTGGACCAGCGTCTTTGTCCGACGTTGTATAAATATTATACAAATGTTTTGTGTTTGCTGGGGAGCAAATAAGCAAATAATAAACAAAGAGCCTCGATTCTTTGATACAAGTACGTGACTGGTTTTCAGCGCATACATACAGGCTGATGTGATAATTCTGGAGCTTGTACTCGTGTGGTTTTTGTACTCTCGGTTTAGCTGTAAAACATTTGAGGCTTTGACCAGCAGATAAGTGTACCTCAGTCTATGATTCATTGGGACTGATATCATGAAATTCCAGTTGTCCCAATACGTGTTGATATATTGGTGCAGTGTAACAGGGGATTTTCGGAATGGTCTGAGTGCAATCTCATACTTTCGAATTCCGTTTTGGTACTAACCACTCGCTCTGATGAAACATCACGTTGAAATTAAAGATATTTTTTTTTGATTCACAAAAAGTAAATGTATACGACGACTTAAAATGAGTTTTTCTGGTCAGCCGTTGTCCTTCCATACATCTAGCTGACATTATAGTATTGCAAACAGTCGATGGATCATTATCCAGCTATTACCTGATATCTAGACCTGATTTACTGGATAGATAGATTTAACTAGTACGGCACAACCTATACACTACATGTTTATATCTGTTCATGTACGTATTCGTGTAATTTATCTGTGCAAGCTGGATTTTCGACTAAAAATGCTAAGATGATAAGACTGACCTTAGAACAGTTAGTATGAGAGTGTCGTCTTTTTCAGAGAGCCCCATGGCGTTGGAATGAGTCATTCCCTGACACGTGTAGCTGTTGATGGCAAGCAGAACATCGTCTTCTTTGAGGCCCGAGTCGTGCGCCTTGCTTCTTTTCCGCAACTGTAACCAACAGAAAATTCATCAAAATAATGCGTCTTTATTTTATGGATAAAGGTCCCAGGAGAGCACCGGTGCGGGATAAATGTCACTCCCATTATGGCACTGGTTCAGTTCACTAGCCCGCAACATGCGTGCTAGTGATTTGATTCAGCTGCAGCGATCTACAAAATCAAATGGGTAATATTCAACAGTATCATGCATTAATTGAGAAATTGGCCTACCTATATGTTTTACTTAAACTCACTTGTTTAGATTTATACTCCGACTACTGTGCAAAGGCAAACAGCAGTAACTGCTTACTTGTAAAGTGAGCAGCTACTGCTGTTTGTCTTTGCATTGCAGTAGTGTGATGCGAGTTTCCTCTGCACAAGGGATCTCGCGGTAGTTTTTGTTAACACCTTCAGTGCGGGGACCGTCTTTATACGTCAGAATCTGACGTCCGTAGACGTCAGATTCTGACGTATAAAGACGATCACCGCACTGAAAGAATTAAAGGATTTCTAATGGCTGTAGATCCATAACATAAGGTATTAAAATGAATCAGAAAGACATTTATGATGATTTCAAATTGAAAAAAGTCGTTGGTCTCCATGGGTTACATAGAAATATTTCGGCGCTTTAGGAATTAGGAATCAATGTGTGATATATGATTTCATTTGAAAAGAGTAGGGGATTGTTTCGGCTTCGGAATTCCACCATATTGCCGGCCGCCGACCCTCAAGGGGCTGTCTAAGTCTGCCATTCCATGTGTCTGGTTGCTGCATGCAGTTGCGGCACTTTTTTCCAGATTAGATGAATGTACTGGGCTTTTTCCATGTGTCCGGCAAACGCGTGCGGCAAACGCACCTGCGTTTCAAGATCCAGCAGTGTTGGATTTCTGCGGTTGCCGCATGCGTTTGCCTCAAGGAAATTCCCTTGTGACGTCACTATCATTATTATTGCAGCAGAGTTCTAGGAAAACCCGCAATAAATATTATAACGTTGGAAAGGATCTCAGTTCCAGCACGTGTTTGCCGCACGCGTTTGCCGTACACATGGAAAGGCAGCTGGATGCGGTTGCCGGGTGCGGTGCGGCAAACGTGTGTGACAACCGGACACATGGAATTGCGGCCTAAGGCTACCATTCCATGTGTCCGGTTGCTGCATGCGGTTGTCGCACCTTTTTTCCAGATTAGATGAATGTACTGAGTTCTTTCTATGTGTCCGGCAAACGCGGCAAACGCGTGCGACAAACGCACCTGCGTTTAAAGATCCAGCAGTGTTGGATTTCTGCGGTTGCCGCATGCGTTTGCCGCAAGGAAATTCCCTTGTGACATCACTGTTATTATTATTCCAGCAATAACTATTATACCGTTGGAAGGAATATCAGTTCCAGCACGCGTTTTCCACACGCGTTTGCCGGACACATGGAAAGGCAGCTGGATGCGGTTGCCGGGTGCGGTGCGGCAAACGTGTGTGACAACCGGACACATGGAATGGCGGCCTTACCAAACCCCGCATCGCGACGAATGGGGCGCTCGATCCGATTGAAAAAATCCAAGAACCATATCGAACCATACGCATAATTTTACATTTTCTCTACGAAACGGCCATTCGTGGCGGTTCGGAGCAGGAGATACGTACTTGCCGACTGGCATCCGACCAGCTGCCATACATACGAAAGTACTACCTTATCATTACATATCCATGCCGTATGAGCCAAACCTTACGAATAAATTCGCCACACCTCACGTATGCCTTTACCATGTCTACTCACCAGCCGCACCAGCCGTACACAGTTGCCCGAATGAACTATACAATATTTATGGCGATACGCACGCTAAAATCAAAATAACCGTACAATATGAACACGAGCCGTATCAGTCGAATGGCGATACGTTCGATACTAATCCAATACAAGTCGCCGAATCAGCCATTTCTCACCGCATTTTCTGATTACTATGAAAAATGGCATAAATGTGGATCAGAGAAACCGAAATGACTGTAGCAGGCATGGGGCTAGCTCTCATAGCAGCAGGACTTGAAATTGAAGAAGAAGAAAAAAAAGAGAAGAAGAAGCGAAAAGACGATTGCAAGTAAAAAGAAGACAAAAAGTGAAGGATTGGTTGAAAAGAAGAGTTAAACTGGGCCACAACAGGACTTTGCTACACGAGCTGGAGGAAGAAGATTTTGCCAGCTTCAAGAATTACCTATGGCGAAAATTGACTCTTAACCAAAGGCCTGGAGTGCACAGTGCTGCCTATGGTACTGTGCACTGCAAAGAACCCTTGAAGTCATTCGAAATAAGAGTAGGGCATAGTCCCGGCTTCGGGCTTCCTTCTGTCGCGATATTGCCATGATTGTGCAGAAAACGACGTAAAGCAATATTTATATATATTCAAGAATTACCTCAGTTCGAATTGCCACACACCATACGCACGGTGCGAATCCAATTCACCGATTTTCTCCGAATTGATTCGGGAAGGCGATTCGTAGAAATTCGGCTCCTGTTAGACAGGGGTTTAGATGCCACACACTCGGATGTTAACGTTTCTCACATGTATGCAATGTTATATCGGGGCGGAGATTTTGCATGAGCAAGATACCCATAGATTGCTTGGTATGAGGGATGTTTTCTATCTACACGCTGTATGCCTGGAGCAGTACATACAACACGTGAGACTGGTCCAGTTTTGTCTCATTCTGCTGTGCAAAGCCAAAAGGCAGTAACTGCTTTTGGCTCTGCACAGCAGTATTATTCCGACAGATGTTGACCAAAAGCGCACGTATACACATTTGTGCTCTTCTAACCAAGGAAACTAATAAGCGTTAAACTGTTAACCCTTTGACTTCCAGGCCGGGGTGCATACCAGGATCCAGATATACTGGTGTAGGAGTTCTATTTTTCGTCATTTGAAGCTGAAATTGCTAACGCAATTTCCAGCTTCAAATGACGAAAAATACATAGATGTAGTATATATTTGACGAAAATTTGTGTCATTTTATGGTTACGTTCATTGACGAATGACGACGGAAATTTTCGTCATGTATGGTAGTGAAAAGGTTAACCATCACAACCCTGAAATATTTCTGTATAAATCATGGAGACCAAAGGTTTTGTCCATTTGTAATCATCATAAATGTCTCGGTAATAGCTCTTCCCGCTTCATTTGAATACCTATGTTATGGGTCTACGGCTATTATATTTTTAAAATTATTCCAGTGTGGGGACCGTCTTTAAACTTTAAAATCTGACGTCTATGGACATCAGATTCTGACGTCTAAAGACGGTCCCCGCGATGAAAGGGTTTAAGTAAAAAGCGTTAGATTTATAAAACAACAGAAATGATTGTAATGCACAGCTAACGTGAACTACATACATGATATATTCGCGAAACTCAGGCCTTGCTACATTTTCTACGAGCGCGGTATATCATCTGTCGATCGGTCATCACTTGAAATCTGTCCTGTCTTTTGCTTTGATGGCACTGTTATTAACTGGGGAAATGGTTACACAGAAACAGAGATAGCCTATGTGTATGCATTCATATCCTCTCTTTATCGAGTCCGCTAAATTAGTGTGGATAAATATATTTTTGCACATTGTGACAATATCGTGACACTAGAAAGCCCGACGTCCACTCTTTTAGGACGACTAAAAGGTGTCTTTATATATATGTGCAATAAAGACACCTTTTAGTCGTCCTAAAAGAGTGGACTTCGGGCTTTCATAGAATCATGTGTGATTGTGCACATTCTGTCTTTTGTACAGTCTGGAGTACAACAGAGTAACAGAGTGATATTTTTCAGCGTTTTGCAGAGCACAAAACTTTCTGACAACAATGCCGGCCTGTTCTGTCGCGACCCCCTGCGACTTATCAAAACCGCTGCCAGGCGACTTCCCAGCAAACATGCGGCATTGACACAATGTTGGGTCATTGTTGGCCCACCGTCTTCGACGCTGGCCCAATAATGACCCAACATTGGGTCAATGCCTCGTGTTTGCTGGGCTGTTGATAGCACAGTGACAGGCTGTTTAGGGCACGGTGCACAATAATCTGGAGATTTGACGACAAGGTGTACAAATATTTAAGCAGATTTTGCGACCTCCACGCGTCCGACAAAATAGATGAAGACAGAGGGAATGCGCGAGTACGACCCTTTATTAACCCTTTAACCACCGGTCCCGATTATATTCGGGTTTTTTATTTTTCATTAGAATATTAAGCACCAGCTCTTAAACATATAACGTGACATAAATCAGCTGAATAATTTTCACTCACTTGAAGTTGTGGATCGCGTGAAAAAAAAATCACTTGGCGGTTAAAGGGTAAATGCACATTTTCTGATTTCTTTTATTCCAAGCGAAATGAAAATCGTGCAAGCGCAATGTCTCTCGCGTAGTCGTGGACTGTTGACTTTATCTGATCTCTCCATGTCTATGGACAGTACATCATTTCTCGTTTCAGCTGGGGACAAGTGTAATTATAATGTTTTAATACACACTTCAGCAACTTTTCATGTTTTTATGTATGTTTCACTCGTATTTATTTTAAAGGTTTCCATGCTTTACAGAGTGTTTTTTTTTGCTACTTTTTATAATAATATGTTAATTTTTATAATAATATGTTGGTCCATCGTCTACGACGCTGGACCAACATTAAACCAGCATTGATTGAACGTCTTTTGCATATTGGGATGCGCTTCTGCATGGGCCACAGGGTGGAGTAAGTCACAATAATTAATTATTATTATTTACTAGGGAACTATCCTGGGAGGGGGGAGGGTGGATGTTGATTTCAAACATGCTGTCCAATACAATGATTCGTTCAAAATTAGGCCGGATTTACGCGCTGCACACAGCGGTTGCCCCGTAACAGATCTTGCTCGCTGATCTGAGTTTGCAATACGAAGGCAAACAGCAGTAGCTGCTTACTTGAAAAGTAAGCAGTTACTGCTGTTTGACTTTGCACGGCATGGGCGGGCTTGAGATTTCTATCTTTTTGTGGACGTACATGCTTTCCCAGTAGCAGCCGCAGGTCTAAGATTAGTTCCAGTAAGCCGAGAACAAACTGAGATTATCGCGTGTCAGCTTGTAAACTGATGTAAACCGCTGCTGCCAACTGAAAGTTTTAGGTAAGACCCCAATCCATCAAACCACGTCGACTTTGGACTTGAAGACACAGGTCGCTGGATAAGCGCTGGATTAGGGTTGGCCCAGCATCTCCGACGCTGTCCCAGCTTTGAGAAAAGGAGAATTACCACCTGTTTGTTCATAATGCGCGGGACAAGGGGGACCCACAAAGCACCGCTCTATGAACATCATCAGCTGCAGTCGGTAGTCTGAGCAATTTTCGAAGGTATCATCATATACAATTCTATGTGTAAAAACTGTTTCTACAGAACGATCTTCATCTTGAGAGCTAAAAATTTCTTATGCGATACCTAAATATTTTTCAGTTGGTTGGCCACGTGAATGTTTTTATTTTCCAAATGACCGACTGAAAACATTGGCTGTTGCATGCTAAATTTTATATCTCTCACGTTCCAAATCATTAGGTAAAAAACTGTTTGTATACAAATGTAGGCGTTAGAAAGTTTATTAAACCGTAAATACATAATACACTGGTGCAGTGGTTAATGCTGCTTGGAAAGTCGGAGATCGCGGGTTCGAACGTTACTCTGGCCTTCTAGTTGCAAAGAAAGTAAATGTTTCCTCCCCGCTCATTCGTAGAGATTCACTATTGTGTGGAGCCTCCGTGACCGAGAGATAGCGCGCCTGGCCTCAGACGGTCAGGGAGCTCGAATTATGTATCTGGAGGGCATTGTCATTTCATTCCTATCACCATCCTCAGGAGGTCCAAGCTCTGATTGATTGGCTGAATGTTAGCATTGTACACTCTACTTAATATTTCACTATTTCGAACTTCATCGCATTTGTAAATCATATAACGTTGTTGTTTCACGAATGAGCCGATGTACTGAATATTCAGCATTGCACACTCTACTCAATATTCTACGATCTCGAACTCTAACACATTTGTGAATCATATAACGTTGTCGTTTCACGAATAAGCCGATGTACTGAATATTTTAAATCACTTATTCGCTTGTTCTATTTCAAAGCCATGATTTCAAACAATAAATAGATAATGTGTAACATAATAATATGTTTGAATTTAATTATGTACAATTTGAAACAGTACTCAGCTTCAAGCACACGCTCAGAGAGGAAAGTTAAAATATGTTAGTAGCATATTATTTAACATATTCACTCAGGCACAATCATTTAGGGATGTTGCAAAGTTAAAAAAAATTCCAAACATCAATAAAAAATTGTAAGTGGGTGGGTGGGTCCGGAGCCATTTTGAATTGAAAATAGAAAATCGGAAAACCAATGAAATCCACATAAATCGTGTCGAAGATTGGTTTCCAGAAACTTTGCAAGGCCCCTTAATAGCAATGGAGCGGTTTTTTTGTTTAACCCTTTCAGCGCGGGACCTCATCTTTATGCGTCAGATGCTGACGTATAAAGGCGGTCCACGCACTTGAAAAAAATATTAAAAGATATTAGACCCATAACATAGATATTCAAATGAAGCGGAGAGACGTAACTAAGACATTTATAATGATTTCATATTGAAAATTCCTTTTTTTTCAATTCAATTCAGTTTATTCAGTGTACAAGATACAATATTAATAACAGTTTGATGTTTGGTTTCCATGGTTTATATAAAAGTATTTCAGAGTTGTAATAGTTAAAATGCACAGACACATTTGTAGCCCTGTTTTTTTTTATACCACACTGCATCACGAGGGTATCCCAACGTCTCACGGTAGCCTAGCAAAGTGCACGGTAGCCTAGCAACCACAAGTAGTTTTTGGGGTGACCGTACCTGCGTATATGTATATATCATGTGCGATCCGTACATGACTGCTGAAGTACGCTATTTTGGACTTTTATCTTTCGCTTGCTGCGTCGCACTAATCTCACAATTGCACAGTAGCAGGTTTCGATAATTAAATGATATTTCACTGACGCTCAGAAACTTATAAAGTGTACGTTTCTAGTTTTGCTGCAGCTCAATATAATCATCATATGCATTTTATGAAACCTTCAAGCTTAAAAAAAAACATTTTAATATTTGAATCTGGTCTTTTCTGTTGTGCTCACGGAGTTAAATTGTCCTAACTAACACACACGTGAGTGGGACTTAGGACAAGTTGTTCCCATCTGAACGAGATGCCCACTTTTCTCTCTCTATATATATGGCGTACAGTAAAAACAAGTTGCAGATTCTCCGCGTCTGACGTCTTGTTTTCTCTTGCACCGATATTTTATCTCTGTTTATTCCAGCATACCTCATTCTGAGAGCATGGTACCGATTATTTGCGGGGAAGTTCTGGGTGATAAATATCAGGAGGTCAATACGCGGAATATTTTGCTTCGGGAATTGCGAGAAAAAAATGAAATGAATCGGGCTTTAGGCCATCTTTGTGCACATATAGGCTAAACTGGGCCAGGAGAACCTCCTGAGAATGGTGAGATAATTGAGATGACACTGTCCTCCAGACACAGGATTCGAAATTCGAAATTCGGGAATTGCGAGAGAGCGACCAGATGTTATAAAACGAGCGAAAAACGACAAACGATGTTGATACGGGACCGTAGATGGTGTACGAACATAAAACCAGCATTGATTCAACTTCTTGTACTTCCTGGTACGACCCGTGCACGCAGTCCCGAGTTAAATTGATAGTTATGCAATTATTTATATGTCTAGAGTGCATTTAAATAACACATATTTTCAAAGCCAGGGCATCCAATTTAGTCATCCTGCCTCAGGCGTGAGGTGTCCTGGCCGTGTAGCCGTGCGGCTAGGACCTGGCTGCATGACTCACCTCGCAACAGGCCCGGCCACAGGGACCGCCATTTTATTTACACAACAAACTGTGTAAAAAAAACACCAGCGCCGCCTACCGAAAAAAGCTCGGATGCCATAAAACTGAGACTTCTATGTCGATGGCCTACTAAAACCAGGCCATTTTCAGCTGGCGAAATCTAGTGATCGCATAGAAGAATTTCATTTAAAATTGACTTCTCTGTGTCACTGAGCATTGCGATGTCATCAGGGTATACAGCCCCTGTGTCAATGACGGACATGCTGACATGCGGGTTCTTTTTGTGGCGCAGGGGATTATGGTAGGGGGTAAAGTTGTTTGCGCTCGCAAAAGCGAGCGCAAACAACTATGGCAATTAGCTCAAGTTGGTGAAAGACGTAAAGCGGAGTTAAATTGACACTATTTTATAATATCCAAAACACACCAGCGCGCAGGCGGTAGCGAAGGCGCACGCGACAAGGTTCAAGCTGATTTAATTTGTTCGTGTTCGTTCGCGCAGGTTTTGCGTTCGCGTTTTAACCCTTTAACCACCGGTCAAGATTATATTAGTTTTTTTAGTTTTTTAGTGGCACAATAAATACCAACTTTTCATGTTAAAGCTAAAGCGTGCCGGCCCCGATGCCTCATTCGTATCGACTGGGGCTTGTAACCTAGGGGTACCAGGTTCGAATCCCGGTCGGGACGTATATTTTTCATCGTGGTTGTGCATATACAGTGCTCCAAACTGTTCAAAGGCATGGAGTGTACAGTGCTGCCTATGGTACTGTGCACTATAAAGAACCCCTGAAGTCATTCTAAATAAGAGTAGGGCATAGTCCCGGCATTGGGCTTCCTTCTGTCGCGATATTGCCATGATTGTGCAAAAAGCGACGTAAAGCAATATTCATATATATAAAGATGAAGCGTGATATGAACCAGCGAAATTTCAAAATCGTTGATCTATATTTTGTCAAATCTAAATAATTTTCACTGACTTGAAGTTGTGGATCGCGTCAGCGAGACACAACTTTAAGTGGGTGAAAATTCCTATTAAACTACTTGGTGGTTAAAGGGTTAATATATGCAATTATTCAAGCCATTGTAAAGATCTTTGTTTTTTATATACGCTGTTTAAATACTAGCACCAGTATGTTTGAAATATCTGAGTTTTCATACAATTCTCCAAGCACTTTTAAATAATTTGTTGGTCTTCATAAACAACATCTGTCGCAAGGAGACAACGAACATGGACACAGCTCTGCAATTGAAAGTTAGTTCCATAACAAAAAACGGGACACTGGCCCGAGCAGTGCGATGCAAGCCTCGTCAGCCGAAACTAGCACCTATCTTGATTGAGAAAATAAGGGAAAGAAGCTGGGGCCTGTTTTACTATCATTCTCGCTCTGATATAGCTCATTTACATATGAGGATCGTTAAGATTAAACGAGTGGGACAGAGTGCTCGTATCTTTCTATATATACAATCATGTGAAAGAGGTGACAACTGAGAATGCGTACCTAAAACGCGCCCCAGGCTCGTTTGAGATTCACCCTGTGGTGTATGCGAGGGGTCCGGCTACATTTGCATGCTGGTACGGGAACTCATCTGAGCAAAGAAATCCTTTTACCAATCCAATCTACAAAGTCAAACCATTAACTGGGCGAGCTGAAATACTAGAAAATCATAATAAAGGGTTTGTATCTGTTTTCTTCACCTAGTTTTACAAATCTTGTCAATGATCATTACCAGATGTTTCTGAATTGGAAGCAGGGGTTTTTTCATGTCACCGGGCACCTCCCAAGTCACTTAACCCTTTAACCGCCGGTCCCGATTAGATTTATATTTTTTATTCTCAATTCAAATGTAAGATTTTCAACCTGTTAAAAATAAATCATGACATAAATCAGCAAGATTTGAAAATAGATGATCTCCATTTTGTGAAATCTTAATAATTTTTACTCACTTGAAGTTGTAGATCGCCTTCAGCGAGACACAACTTCAAGTGAGTGGAAATTCCAATTAAATAACTTGGCGGTTTATAAACACACATTCGGATAAATCGTTACACAAATCTCGAAAACAGGAGCGCAGTACTTTTTTCCTGTCACCGAGCACCTATCAAGTCACTTAACAAACACACATTTGCAAATCTTCACACAAATCTCGAGAACAGGAGCGCTTCCTTCACTCGGAATAGCAGCCCGAAAAAACAACCCGCAAGACACGAAGCGGCATCGGATGGGACAGAAAACCTTGTTTTGCCATCCGAAACACGAAACCTAGCCACATAGTTGAGTAAACACTGGGCCAGCGCGGAATGCGTTGATTAACAGTTAACCCGGCGTTGAGCCAGGTTTTGTTGTTTTTGCAGGAGTCAGCTGCTGCGGAGTGTAAGGGAACACCCGTTTCTATTATGGACTATATACAGCCCGCCAGAAGAGCTGAAGATTTGTAGGCTGCTTGGAAGGCAGTGTTGGATCGACGTCTTTGACGTTGGTCCCACTATTTTAGTCATACGATCCAAATATTTTAGCCTTAATTCCAGATGCTAGAATTTATTTCAATGTGTTTTACCACATGTGAGACAAACACAATGCAGTATTTATAAATGAAATGTCCAGGGGATACATACATGTATAGTCGCCTTAGTGCTAGAAAGAAAATAGCGCTTGGAAACTACCACGGAAATTCGTTGAGAATCCACTGAGGAATCAGCGAAAATGATTGACCGTGGCTAAAACTTTAAAGGCATCATCAAAATTGGCCAAGACAGATGGGCCTATAATGTGATATTACAACCACGGCAGTAAATCAACCATGTAATGTGTGTTGTTACTATGTCAAATTCAGATTATGTGTATAGGCTCTTGTGTGTGTTTAGGGGGTGAAATGTGGAAGCAGCAATAATTTTGTAAAAAATATTTCCATCGTGTATCTTTTATCTAAAGCTAGAACTTTTCCCACCTGAAAAAACAACAACTAACAAACCAGGCAATTACAAAGCGAAATTATTAAATACATTGGCAGAAATGAAGAAAAAGTTCCATGTCCTTCTTTGTGCTCGAAAATCATAGTTCGGAATTCGATCTGTTTGTTTGTTTGTTTGTTTGTTTGTTTGTTTGTTTGTTTGTTTGTTTGTTTGTTTGTTTGTTTGTTTGTTTGTTTGTTTGTTTGTTTGTTTGTTTGTTTCGGTTGTAGCTTTACTTTTGAACTTCCAAAGAAAAATGCTGTCAAAACAAACAGGCAGATCGATTTCTCGGGGTGTTTACATGGCTTATGGGAAAACGGTTCCCGCATTTCAGCATAACACTACAGCAAAATAATTTATCGGCCAAGGTGAGCAGGCAGTCCGCCGCTGCTCTTGGTATTTCTTTCGAAAATATTACTGTACCATGGCGCTTGAATGTGGCCTCACATATTCCAGCAAAGACGAGGCGATGAAGCCATACTCTACCGTGTCAAGGCGAAAGGCAGTAACTGCTGACCTGAAAGTAAGCAGTTACTACCATTCGCATTTGCATATCAATAAAGCAATATTGTGAGGAGGGCATGGCGAAGAAGGCGTATACTGCTGTTCAAAGCCAAAAGGCAGTATCTGCTTACTTGTATAAAGTGAGCAGATACTGCCTTTTGGCTTTACAGAGCGTATATATATATTTCCGACTGAAGGTCGAAGTTTCGACCGTTAACATCTCCCAACCCGACACATTCACCAGCTCTGGATCTGTATTGGCCAACGTCTACAACTTGTATCCAGCGTTGGCACAACATCCCACGTTCGCACAGGGATATGCGAGAGGGAAATGTGAGAGTAATAGGGCTAATTAGCTCATCACTCGTAAACAAGCTATTATAGACGTCTGAATGATTAACGGACCCGGTTGGAAGCGAAGCGAAGGTGGCTCTGATTTTCCTGCTCTGTTCTGTTTTGAAGGTATTATACTGGTTCTGAAATGAAATATACAAATCCCAGTTAGCTAAAAATCCGAACTTAGAACTCGGAAGTTGAATTTTCGGAAGAAACATGTTGGAAATCAGAACGCCGAAGCAGGAATTCGAGAGTTGCAACATGGAATTCGGAAGAATGAAATGTGGAAGTGGGAACCCATAAGTTGGAACTCTGACGTATCATCGTATAGAAGCAATCGGAAGTTGTGCAGAAGGTCATGCAAGGCTTTCGTAAAATTCGCTGGATATTTCACACGAATTTTAAATATTGTGTGTGATCTTACGTCGCAATGATCGCTTTGATTTGAAATATTAATTCGAGGCCTTGCATGGGGAATTAGGTGGCGAGCCGGGGGGGGGGGGGGGAGAACTGCCTAGAATTCACCTCTTCTTCCTGGATATTTGGGAGCGGAGGTTCTATGTACCCACCGCGAGTACTGAAATGTTTTTTAAGAGAAAAACATCTCGCTGCTCGTTTCGTCATTCCTTCGAAGGTCAACGAAGTCAACGAATGTTTGGGACGCTGCTGCTTCTGCTCAGAAAGATGACTCAATACATTGACACGAAGAATATCCCGGCCAGCACAAAACATTTTTATAACATTTGTACAGCGTCGGCCCAATGTCTTCGATGTCGGTCCAACATTGTTCAAATGTTTATAAAATGTTTTGTGTTGGCTGGGATATTACTGGAGAACACCACTGTCTGCATGCGCCATTTTCTCCCGGTCTTGACGCATATGTCATGTTCCTCTCACAGGAACCATCGGTAATAAATACTTGCTACTTGTTACTTGTCAAAATTGTTGTGTCCATTTACTTCTTGATTGTGTGTTCAGGCGAATAAAATGTCTTCCGTGTGTCATCCCTATCCCTACGCGAATCCCTATCCCCATACGTGGAATATACATTTTGTACTTCATTACAGAAGCGATATAAATAAATTTGGGGTCAGAGGATTTGATTGGGAAATGAGCACCATACGTCCACATGCAGTCATGCAAAATTAGCCTTGATTTTATCCTGACAAATACGATACTTTGACCAATGTATGTATCAGAAACCCTTACAACGCTGAAATATGTTCATGTAGATCAGGATATCCAAGGTTTTTTTTTTAATTTGAAATTGTCAGTTATGACTTAGTTAGCTCTTTCCGCTTCATTTGAATACCTATGTTATGGCTCTACAACCATTATAATTTGTTAATTCTTTCAGTGCGGGGATCGACTTTAGACTTTAGAGGTCTGACGTCTACAGATTCTGACGTCTAAAGTCGGTCCACGCACTGAAAGGGTTTAGTCCACGTCTCGTGTTTGCATTAGCCGAAACTAGTTTGGTTGAAAGACGCAATCCTTGGTTTAGATGACATAATTATGGATTTAATCGCCAGGTCATAAGCCTATTATTCCCATTTAGATAATAATATATCTACTGTAGATCTGGTAATATTCGCGAGGTTTTAATTTTCACGCAGTCATATAATGAAAGGTAACGATAAAAATACTTTATGTGGGCGCATAAATAGATTTCTAACCCCTTTTTGCACCCTATAATCCATTTTAAAGAAGAAATAACCACATAAAATAGGCTCCAAGCTTAAAACCTCAAATCATCAGATTGGAATCAATCAATCAATCAATCAATCAATCAATCAATCAATCAATCAATCAATCAATCAATCAATCAATCAATCAATCAATCAATCAATCAATCAATCAATCAATCAATCAATCAATCAATCAATCAATCAATCAATCAATCAATCTATCTATCAATCAATCAATCAATCAATCAATCAATCAATCAATCAATCAATCAATCAATCAATCAACTAATTCATTCATTCATTCATTCATTTACTCATTTATTCACTCAGTTATATTTCGTGTGCATCTTTGTTGTATCCTCCATTTATTCAAAGAGTTTAAAGATTATGTTCCTTGATTTATTTAACTGGTTACCCAGTTCAGCTTTCCTTTGCACAAAGGTCCATATACATGTGCTGTGCTTATTCATTCATTTTCCTTGAGATAGGCATACAGCGCAAAGGCAAACAGCAGTAACTGCTTACTCTTCAAGAGAGCAGTTAATGTAGTTTACCTTTGAACTGCAGCATACCGTGCGCACATGTGCGAAACTACCACCAAGTACCAGGAAGGAGCCTCGTTTTGAGGGTGGAGGTCGACGGAAAGGTCATCTGGTGAGTAGGAAAAAAAACAGATCTACTGTGCAAAGCCTAAAGGCTGTAACTGCTTACTTTACAAGTACGCAGTTACTGCCTTTGGGCTTTGCAAGGCAGATGTGCAGGGTGTGTTGACATGGCGCCAGGATGCGCCTCAAATCTCCGGGTTGAACGACTTCCTTTAACACCCCATGTTCAACAGCTGTTCAATGGTGGGCCAGCGCCACGTCATTTGGATCAGCAATGTTTCAAAATTGAACCGATGCAGAGTGAGTCGCCTGATTTACTGTCACATAAATAGCATTACCCCGTGGAAAGGGCGGGGGGGGGGCTAGGGTAGTGGTTAGCACCGCTGCCTTTCACGCTAGAGTTCGGGGTTCGGTTCCCGGTCTCGGCGGTTTGAAAGAAACAAAAATGTTTCTTCCCCATCCACGTGTGAAACTCAGTATTGTGGGGAGCCTCCGTGACCGAGAGGTAGCGTGCCCGGCCTCACACCGCCAGGGCGCGAATTTCGAATCCTGTGTCTGGAGGACAGTGTCATCTCATTCATCTCACCATCCTCAGGAGGTTCTCCTGGCCCAGTTTAGCCTATATGTGCACAAAGGTGGCCTAAAGCCCGATTCATTTCATTTTTTTTTGCATCCAGCGAATTTCTTCAGCTGGCATTGCATGTAGTTCAAAGGCTCAGGCAATACATATGATAGAACAAACAAGATATTTCTTACCAAGTTTGCGCCGTGTTTTGTGAAATGAGCGCAGTAGCTTATTCACAAAAAACATCAAGACATATCACATGAGTATGGCAAAACAGCTGAAGCACATCATCTGCACGGAGCATAAACTACAGCCTTACAATAGCATGGCTATATTTCTAATTAGGCCTACATTGGAATCACAGGAAATAGGGCATTGGAGAACAAGCAGATCCTGAAAGACACATGCGACAAAATGGCTGCTGGGGGTCGATTCGTCAATGCGATTTACACGTTTAAGCTAGATATAATGATAATTAAATAAAAAAAAACAATTAGAACAGGGTTTCCTGCGGAGGATTTGGGTCACTAATCCACAACTCTACGACATGAACACAGCTAGCCATATAAATCCATCTGAATAAAAAAATTGTGTAGTACGACTTTCACTTACTGGACATAACAATGTTGTCGGTGAGTGGACCTCGCGCATTCGTGCCTTTGTCCCAGACAACATGTAATATGCGTAATGTGGAGCGCGGCATTTAAGGAGTGCACACACTACGAAGTCCTATATGTTGGCACCGCATACCGATTAATTTCAATATCAACGGAACGTGACAGAACTGACCAGAGGGTATTATTTGAAAACATGGTTAAAAAGTGCTTTTTCCTCCTTCATGATTGACTATTATATCTCAAAGCATTAGTTGACAGGGTTATCTCGGAACCGCCTTCACCAAACCCGTTCAACATGTAAAGTGATGACACCCTTTCAGCGCGGGGACCGTCTTTAGACGTCATAATCTGACGTCTATAGACAATGTAGCAACAGGAGCTGACTAAGACATTTATGACGATCAAATTGAAAAAACGTCGGTCTCCATGTTTATACAAAAATATTTGAGCGTTGTATGCGTTAAGTAGCAGTTATTTATCGTTAAATCTATTGGTCACCAGCGATTTAAGATACAGAATTTCATCCGGTTATGGCTATCATAGCAATGTACGAATTTAAAAGTAAGTGAAAGTTTGAGATTTCAGTAATAATTGTCCTTCGATAGTGCTTGAAGCAACATCGAAGCACAATAATTGAAAAATTCGAAGCCTTCGATATATAATATTGCTGGAGATATCCGCACAGCCGGAACCACTTCCCAGCAAGCATAGGACGCCGCCGGTACAATACAGTTCGACACGTGTACTCAGCAACACGTGCTTTCCGGGCTGATGAGGAGAAAACCTGTACCGAGTGAATCCCTCAAAAGTGTTCCCGGAACGTTACATCACACATAGATACAGTGAAATAAACTCCTAGTATACAATAGACAGGGGGGGGGGGAGGAGGGTTTACAGACTAAATTGGTACTAGACTGTCTTCTGTATTAACCTCTCACTCTAAACAATATAGGCTCTTCAAAAAGAACTCTTCAGTACTATTACCAGTCAACCCCAGGAGAACCCTGCAAGGGTCTCTTCTAAAGAACCTATATTGCTTAAGAGCGTTATATTAGAGAACTGATGTCGACTACGATAGCCATTCTGTGTTTTTACTAGCACCTGTATATTAAGTTGTTAAAAATAAAATATACTTTAATTTTTGGCAAACTGATATATGTTGAGACCTAAATTTCGCAAATCACACAAATTTCCAGTCACTTGAAGTTGTATATCGCGGTAGCGAGACACAATTTCAGGTGGCTGAAAATTTAGATAGAATATCTCAGTGATCTTGGGCTTGACCCAGGGTCCTGTCCAGACATTGGACAGTGGTGGGCGGTCTTGGCATCAAAAACGCCATTTCTATAGTAGGCCTACAGCCATGCTTTTATACCCAAAATACTCAGTTTCCCATGTTTTGTTCCAACTGTTGTGGTGGGCGACGTATCAGAGTGCTGGGTGCGGCCGCCCACCGCCGTCCAGTGCGGGCAGAACCCTGTTAACCATTTTCCCGATGACGTGTTTGTTACTTTTTAAAATCATTTGAAGCTGGAATTGCTAACATGGTTCACATTGTTCAGTATCGCGTAACGAAAATCTACACAATTTCCGCCAACTGCTAATCAAACTTGCAATTGATTGAGAAATGAGGAGCATTCTTGCAAACAGTTACACAACATTTTCAAAACATATTGAACCCTGACATTTTCCAGCTTCAAATGACGAAAAATATATCTAGTTAAGAAAAATAGCCATTACCAAAATGTAAGCAGTTACCACAAAATATTTAATTGTTTTCTTTGTCATTGTATTCGGCTTGGAAATTGCTTGAAAAGTACAAATATATATTGCATATATGGTGCAAGCAAGACAAGGTAAGACAATACAAGAAAAAAATACACAAGGAAGATGGAGATGAGGATACTTTTCCAGTTTCACAGCCTTCCAGCATGCCATGGAAACCCCTCAGTCTGTATCTGTCCACGGTCAATCCAAACCCTATATGATATATCGTAACTTGTTCGAGAAAACGGCCCTGGTACACATAAATCTAGAACATTACAATGTTCCATTGCAGCACATAGATAAACCTTCACAAGCGGTTCCCTAAGACTTGTATGCTACAGTAAATTAAATGGGCTCGTATGCCCCAGACTGAACATTATCCGAAGCCTACGATACCGATATCGTAACTTGTACGAGAATACGGGCCAAAAAATAAGAAGGACACCGTATTTCATTGCAGTACATGAGCAAACCCCTGGCCCACAAAAGGTTTCTTGAGACTATAGTTGCAGTCAACTTCCACCAGCGTTGGGTGTTTTTCGCTGATTTCTCAGTCAATTCTGAATCAATTTTCATGAAATTTTGCAAGCACTCTTTTCAACTACTCCGGCGCCTACCCTGAAAATTTCGTGGAATTTGAATGAGTATTTCAAAAGTTAGACCATTTGACAAGTAGTGGAATTTTGTGAGTGAAGCTGATAGCGTGCAATGGGTTTATAGAGGAGCGTCATATTTCGCAAAAACTACATGTCAAATGGTCTAACTTTCAAACTACATGATATTTTTCCCTGAGATTTCCAGGGAAGTTGCCGTAAGACTAGAAAATAATGCTTGCCAAATTTCATGCCAATCGGATGAAAATTGCGTGAGTAATTAGCGAAAAGTATGCAACGCAAAAGTGACAAATTTAAAGTGACTTTTACTATAGTATCAGAGTATACTATGAACAGTAGATTGCCAGACAGGGTCGGTATTCTCGTACAAGTTGCGATTATATCGTAGACTTCGGATCGATGGCCATCTCGACCGATCCAATGCCTGCGATATATTGTAATTTGTACGAGAATACGGGTCCTGGTAAACATCCAGGTTTCAGAATTGCTTTTGTTATGAGTACAGTGCATGTGGTTTTAGCATACGCGTCAGCATCTGTGAAAAAACCCACGTGAAGTCTCGTCAAATTAACGACTGCGGTCTGCATGCACTTCATGCCGCGAACGAGTGAGTTGTTTCCGTGGGGTGGTTTAAGTACTGACGTGATAAAACCTGTACCCGAGAAAAACAAACACCAGCTTCATCCGTGAATGAGGTGGAATCATCATGGTGTCCGGACACTGACAGATGCCAATCCCGGATTCGGTTAGCTGTGGGCGCTCAGACATCGTAAAGATGTGGGCCGTGGATCCCGAAATTCGTTTTACTATAGTGAGAATCAACGTTTTTCAACGTGGCTTTTAGTGAGAGCTATCGCTACCCCAAGGTCTGAAAAGAGCCCACCATTCTTAGCTGTGCATTCTTTGCACAGAAATTTGAAATCATGATCTGCTGCATACTCCACTTCATTACAAAATTTAAAACCAAAATTGATGTTGACAAATTGTCAACATAAGTAATCCCATTAAGTAATCAGACGGACATACATACAGACAGACAGAGTGACAGACCAACTAACAAGACCAAAACCATAACCGCCCTGGCAGAGGTAAATATAATATTTTCAATGTTGTGTGTGCTCAGCCTTCACCAATCGAATAGGTACTGCTAAATGGAAGAGTGGGGGAGCTAGGAGACGTAAACACTGGGCACTGCGAACTCGCCCTCCTTAGCTTCCTGGGCAAATCTGGCAAACACGAAACATCCAACCAATGTTGGTTTAATACTGGGCCAGCCTCGCAGTCGCTGGCCGAGCATTAAAACAACATTGGTGTGTCACGCTTGCTGGAGATCCAGGCACGTGTTACGCGCATCCAGCCGATCAGTGATGGCGAACCCCCGAGATAGCACTAGTATCCCTTTCATTCGACAGGTGGGGCGCAGGTTTATCGTATCGGCCTCTGTGGGTTCTAATTGGGGTGTACCGTATCGCAGACCTCCACTTGGAGCACCTGTACTCAGTCAAGGATACTCTCGGCAAGGTCCTCTGGAGTGATGATAAGTGGAAGCTGGGGAGACCGAGGTTTTATTTAGGCGCATTAGAAGTCTTTTCATTCATTCATCCATTATGAATTAATAATATTTATAATAATAATATTATGAATTATTAATATATTTCATTCATTCATTCATTCATTCATTCATTTATTCATTCATTCATTCATTCATTCATTCATTCATTCATTCATTCATTCATTCATTCATTATTTCATTCATTCATTCATTCATTCATTCATTCATTCATTCATTCATTCATTTATTTATTTATTCATTCATTCATTCACTCATTCATTCAATCTGTTGGGCCACAGTCTGTGGTGCAGTCTTTGATCTTAATCTTCTAGATTGTGTTTGCTGTTGGCACAGCCTCTGATAAATGAACAGTAGGCCTATATCATAACTAATAATTCTAATGTCCATCTTATAAAATATCGAATCACAACGCTACAATGTCGAGTTACAACGCTACTGGAGTTGTTTCGAAACAGTCCTTCGTGCGTTGACGTTGTAACAACCATGCAAATATTTGTAAATACACCACGTTGATTAATTGTAACGCAATATAAAAATTTAACTTAAATTTCGATTGATTCTAAATGTAGGCCTATATTAGCATTTGAAGCAATAAAGTATCGAATTAATATTTTTACCCACTTGAAGTTGTGTCTCGCTACCGCGACCCACAACTTCAAGTGGGTAAAAAATACCTACATTTGTACAATTATGTCAAGATAAAAATTGCCAATCTAACAGTGTTACAGCTCATCCTTAAATGTTATTGTTTGAAGGGCAAATAAAAAAACCATTTTAATGTTTAATAGATTATACAACTGCCAAACCAATGGGGAATGAATGTAGAGCTCATGAACTGCGCAGTTTCTTTCTGCGAGGAACATTATGTATAGATACGGACGAGAGATCCACTACATAGTCCAAGTTACAAATTGCTTGGTGCTGACTTCAGCATCGTATGTGCTGCCGTGCAAAGGCAAACAGCAGTAACCGCTTACTGGAAAAGTAAGTGATTACTGCGGTTTGCCTTTTCATTGCAGTAAAGTAGTCTAGCGCGGGATGCTGTATAAATGTTGCTGTGATATTGGGCGAGCATCACAGCCGATGGACCAGCAATAAACCAATCTTGGGTTGTTATGCGCACACCCAAGAACTCTATATAATATATAGCGTCCTTGGTACACCTCAGAAATAGTCCACCAACCATGCCTCAAACAAGAACCAATTCAAATACAATCTCTCCCTCTATCTCAAAATTTTACAAACGGCTCGTGCCAGGCCAAAAATCGCCAGTAGAAAAACAACGTGTCTGCCACACGCAGAGACAAAAGGCAGTACACCTGCTTACTTTTCAGTGATTGTTGGCTTTGCTCTGCCTTACAAAGTCAAACAGCGGCAACTGCTGCCTTTTGGCTTTGAGCAACTCCTTTCTGCAAAGCCAAAAGGCAGTATCTGCTCACTTGAAAAGTGAGCAGATACTGCATTTTGACTTTGCACAGCTGGTGGTTTTAAAACGGTGGCAACGGTTATCACGTGACGTGTTATCAATATGGCGGCTCCTGTCCTGGTCACAATGTCACGGCTATCGTGATTGGTCGGCGTGGGAAAGGCTCGAGGTTCCTTGGCTGCCCGCTGTGGCGTTGATTGTTTACTGTTTCAGATGTGATTGGGTCGAAATCTGATACCGGTACACCTAGATGCACATGGCGGCCGAGAAAACTGTATTGTTAATGCAGTGAGTAATTGGATGGACCCTTGATATAAAAAGGCACATTTTGGTCATACATGAGCAATTGAGCCCCTTCTGATTCTGATATTTTTTGTCATTGGACAGTAGCCTACTGCACGCTGCATGCCTTAAGCAAGAAGAAAATTTGTGTGAGCGTAACATCCCGGATTCGAACCCGACACCAGGAGGTCAATGTCCACAGCTGAAGGAATCTGTAGAAATAATGTTGATTTGATGCAAACATGGAAAAAACATTAAGGATCGTCATAAAAAATTGAAATTATGGGATGTCATTCGTGATGAATAGTATCCGAAATTCGAGCCCTGACGGTCTGAGGTCGAGCACGCTACATCTCCATCACGGAGGCTCCACACAATACTGAAAATTTTACGAGTGGGCGTGAGAGAAATATTTTGCTTCTTCGAAACTTGAATACGGGGGACGAACCCGCGATCTTCGACTTTCCAACAGGACAGCTGTAACAACTGTACCAGGGCCCCCGCCTGTTTAGATATGAAACAAACTGCTTCTGATTCTGAGAAAATTCCAGAACTGAGTTCCATGTTATTATCTGATTATCACCGGACTGTTTATAGTGCAGACTCGGGACATCGAGTGAGCAAGAGGCTTGGATCCCATAGTGGATCAATGTTGGGCCAGCATCGCAGACGTTGGACCAGCATTGATCCGCCATCAGATCCATGTCTCGTGTTTTCTGGGTCGGCCATTCCTCCTTTGTTGACAATACCGTGAAATCTGGATCTCGGATCACCGCACCGGAGATTTCAGACCCTGAATCCGGAATGAGTCACACCCCAGAATCCTGCTATCATCTACTGTTCCCGGCGAGCACGATGCATCAAACCAATGTTCGTTTAAGGCTGCGCCAGCGTCGAAGACGCTGGCGCAGCTTTAAACCAACATTGGGTCAACGTCTAGTGTTGGCTGGGTTGGGTCTGGTGTTGTCGGCCGGCTGTCGGGCCAATATCTGGAAAGTTGGCCCGATATTTATACAGATTCCACGTGCGAGTCTGAAAGCTTGTGTCTATCACTATACCTTATCCCCGACAGACAGGAGATGCTCGAATAATGGTGGTTCGGTGGTGGGCTAACGTGTCACACGTTGGCCCAACACTGCACCAGCGCCGGATCGCCACATGTCTATCTCTGACGTCTGTATCAAGTGACGATCAGATACATGTAAACAACCAGACAGTCGCCAACTGCTGGATAATGCTGGGCCATGGTTGCACATGTTGGCCCTACAATGAACAGTGTGTTGAGTAAGATAGGATGTACAGACGCACTTACTTGTAGATAGACAGAGGTAAACTATTTGATCTGTGAGAACAAGGATATTTAGGGAGCCGGCTTGGTCGGTCGAGCTGTAGTGAATATTGCTTTGCGTCTATGTCTGCACAGTCATGGCGATATCGCGACAGAAGCCCGAAGTAGGGACAATGGCCGGAGTCGAACCCAGTACCTTTGAGTTTCGAACCAAAATCTGACCGAATGAGCTGCAACGCGTTACATATCCATGATAACGACTCTATAAA
>OZ024904.1:94479968-94867468 GCA_964017125.1 Flabesymbios commensalis | reverse complement strand
GGATAGGGTCCGGGACTCAGCGAGCGCGCAGTCAACAGCTGATGAGTCTAATCCAATAAACGGATGATCCCTGTGGGTCCTGCCAGCCCGCACTGGTCACCTGGAGTCCCGCGAAGCCAGCCAGCCAGCGATCCCGGGAGCCTTGAACTTGCAGAGTTTTCCGGGGCTGTGCAGGACCGCTCCGCGCTGCGCAGAGCTCACCAGCGAGGTGGGGTGGGTGATGGCAAGGGAGCCTGTGTACGTACCGAAAACCTGGATCTACTAGTCCAGGATAGGATCCCGTAGCCAATCGGGATCTCGAGTCTCGGCCACAGCTGGCGCTGTTTCAACGCTGGGCCACAGTCTGCGACGGTGGCCCAGCGCTCAAACGGCGCCAGGATAAACTTCTCGGTACACACCTGGACTTTGTTCTTCCTTCCTGGCATACAGAGCTATATTGAACACAACACATACAATCACATACAGCTATATACACTATGAGTATGTTTCGTACATTTGCGATCAGAGGGTCGCATCTGCCTCTTTGTAAAGGTCCAGATACCTCCCTTTAATTTCGTTGGGACAATGTAGATATTGTGATAGATAATAATCGCTAAATCTATCCAGCATGGACTCCACATAAGTCATCGGGGCCTTACGATTATCAGGAATCTATAAACGTAAAGGTGCAGGTTTATAGTCTAAGATCAAGTCTGAAGATCTGTCATCCGAATTTTAGATTTTACCCCCTGGTCACTGGAACTGTTCACTTGTGTGCCATTTCAACTCCATGGTGAGTATACAGTCCTGTAGCCATTTCGGCGCATTGAACTTATCGTACACATTGCCACATCTGTCCTGTCAGGTATTCATTTTCATCTGAGTCAAGTGAAACATTCAGGGTGAAGTGCCTTGTCCAAGAACACAACATTGAAACAACGTTCAATGTTTGAGAAGGGGGGAACATGATATTTCTCTGAAAATCCTGAACCAAGCGGGGCTCGAAAGCGCACGGGAGGCAGTGACATCGGCAGAGCGCCACGCTCTAACCATTGCGCCATGCCCCTCTTTAAAGACCTGATACGGACCAGTATTCACAGAGGCCCTGGTGTGGTGGTTAAGCACTGCCGCCTGTCACGCCGGGGCTCAAGGCGGGTTTGTTCTTCTTTTTGAAATTCAGACTTCAAAGAAACAGATTGTTTGTTTTATTTGAAGCCCGAAATTGCATAGGGGAAATGAAATGAATGGGGTTTTAAGCCCTCCAGACACAGGATTCGAAATTTGAGTCCTGCGGTCTGAGGCCGAGCAAGCTACCTCTCGGTGACGGAGGCTCTCCACAATATTGAATCTTAAAAAGTGCGCGGTGAAAAAACACTTCGTTTCTTTTAAATTTGAAGACCAGACTCGGGTTCGAACCCGCGATCTCCGATTGTCCAAGCAGCCAGCTTTAGCCCCCGCTCAAATTGCATAGGGGAGACAGGGGCTAGTTGGATCGATTTCGATGAAAATTTGCTCCAAAAATTAAACGTTCCTCTCTCTTCAAGGCAATCTGCATGTGTTGATTTTTTACACAAAATATAGTCATTATTTTATCTGACAACTGGCATTCTCACATAATCCACAATGACTTCGGGCTTCAGAAGCCGCGTTTCAACAACCCCCCCCCCCCGTCTCAACTACCCCCGGTCTCCCCTTAGCCATTTTATTTTAAAATGAGGGGAAATGAAAAAATAAAAAGAGATATAATCATTACTGGTACAAGTCGAATACATCGTTCGCTAAATAGATTGAGTTTCCGTGCACTTGTAGGTCACACTGGACCAGAGGACCAGAAGATGGCAAGGTGATAATCAGATGACAGTACTGTCCTCCTTCACTCTCACGCGCAGTGTCGTGCGCTCAAACCCTGCCCCCCTCTACAATGAATCAGTGAGCTGCACTCCATGTATAGAGTTTAAACTTTGCACGAGTGGACGGGAAGAAACATTTTTCTTTCTCACAGTGAAAATTACAATAATAGTCGCGTTGTCAACGGATACTTGGTGTATTAGCTAAACGTGGCACGTTCAACATCTGCCTGTTCAATGTTGGTCTACCATCTGCAACGCTGGCCCAGCAACAACCCTTTCCCTTTTTGAGAGAGGAAATTGCCTAATCAGCCCTCTGAATCGCCTAATTTACACCCAAATTTACTCGGGTGGCGCCTCGAAACCGAGTGTATTAGCTGAAAACATTTAAAAATCATTGTTTGACGCAATTTTGACAAAATCTTTTTTTGACAATTTTGATAGTTTATCTTTTTTTGGCCTTACGCCAAGCAAATTCTGGAAGCTTTTGTCTCGCAATGAATGAATGAATGAATGAATGAATGAATGAATGAATGAATGAATGAATGAATGAACGAACGAACGAACGAACGAACGAACGAATGAATGAATGAATGAATGAATGAATGAATGAATGAATGAATGAATGAATGAATGAATGAATGAATGAATGAATGAATGAATGAATGAATGAATGAATGAATGAATGAGACATCAGGCTACTTCTCTGCACATACAGTATACATATTAAACAGCACCAGGAAAGCTTCCTGGGGATGGTGTGATGACACGGCCCTCCAGACACAGGGTTCGAAATTTGAGCCATGGGGGGTCTGAGGCTGAGCACTTTACCTTTCGGTGAAAGAGGCTCTTCACAAAACTTAGTCAACGAGTGGACGGGGAAGAAACATTTTTGTTTTTGATCATTGTGTAGGAAAGGTGTCTCTCTCCAAACCAGGGATCTGTTTGCATTATCCCGCTGAAGAATTACTTCTTAAATAGATTAGAATAATCACTCTATTTTAACACATTTTTGTCCCGATCTTCATGTTTAAATGATAATCACATTATACGCATTCACGAACAAAAAAATACGACAGCGAATCATCTATCACTTATGCATAGATAGGATACTATGTCCTCCTTTGCAAGGTACACGCCTGCCCTCTTCCATGAATTGGATGGCCAGTTTAAAGTACGACAGTAGTCTACCGCATCTGGCGGTGCTCTTAAAATGTCAAGAAGGCTCAAACTTTGCTCGAGGTCACGCGGCGGTGCGAACCGAGTGGGGGCGAGCGGGGCGAAAACGTCAGAACCCAGAATGAAGGACGGGCCGAAACGTCAGAACCCAGAATGAAGGACGGTTATATCTAGAAGTTACCAAGGGCGCGTTTTGCAGAATGAAGAGCACTCGGTTCCAGGTCACTCGCCAGGGGTCGGTGGCCACATGAGAGAGCCAGTCGATTATCGTCAGCGTTGCCTGATTGTTTGGCCAACGCCCCAGACGGTCACTCAACCTTTAGCCGATATCGGACTGTTTTCTCCACCACCGTGGTTTTGCGTGCCATTATTACCGTACTGTGATTTATTTTAACGATTTCAAAATATTTTAGATGAAATTACTTTACCACCGAAATATAATAGCCTATTTATCGTCCACTGGAGATTAATAGGTTCTAAATGCCACTTACGTGGCACTTAGAACCTATTAATCCAAGCGTGGATTTTGTATGTAAAATATCCATTTAATCACACATTCGAACCCGTGCGTGCGTGTATCAAATGAAGTATACTTTTATGGCTACGTAATTTGAGCCGCATTAAAAAGTGAAATGAGCGAAATTTTGAGCCTCGCCAAAATATGGCCATCTACTGACTACGTCACTGCGCCTGCTCAAATTGCATAGGGGAGACAGGGGCTAGTTGGATCGATTTCGATGAAAATTTGCTCCAAAAATTAAACGTTCCTCTCTCTTCAAGGCAATCTGCATGTGTTGATTTTTTACACAAAATATAGTCATTATTTTATCTGACAACTGGCATTCTCACATAATCCACAATGACTTCGGGCTTCAGAAGCCGCGTTTCAACAACCCCCCCCCCCCGTCTCAACTACCCCCGGTCTCCCCTTAGCCATTTTATTTTAAAATGAGGGGAAATGAAAAAATAAAAAGAGATATAATCATTACTGGTACAAGTCGAATACATCGTTCGCTAAATAGATTGAGTTTCCGTGCACTTGTAGGTCACACTGGACCAGAGGACCAGAAGATGGCAAGGTGATAATCAGATGACAGTACTGTCCTCCTTCACTCTCACGCGCAGTGTCGTGCGCTCAAACCCTGCCCCCCTCTACAATGAATCAGTGAGCTGCACTCCATGTATAGAGTTTAAACTTTGCACGAGTGGACGGGAAGAAACATTTTTCTTTCTCACAGTGAAAATTACAATAATAGTCGCGTTGTCAACGGATACTTGGTGTATTAGCTAAACGTGGCACGTTCAACATCTGCCTGTTCAATGTTGGTCTACCATCTGCAACGCTGGCCCAGCAACAACCCTTTCCCTTTTTGAGAGAGGAAATTGCCTAATCAGCCCTCTGAATCGCCTAATTTACACCCAAATTTACTCGGGTGGCGCCTCGAAACCGAGTGTATTAGCTGAAAACATTTAAAAATCATTGTTTGACGCAATTTTGACAAAATCTTTTTTTGACAATTTTGATAGTTTATCTTTTTTTGGCCTTACGCCAAGCAAATTCTGGAAGCTTTTGTCTCGCAATGAATGAATGAATGAATGAATGAATGAATGAATGAATGAATGAATGAATGAATGAATGAATGAATGAACGAACGAACGAACGAACGAACGAACGAATGAATGAATGAATGAATGAATGAATGAATGAATGAATGAATGAATGAATGAATGAATGAATGAATGAATGAATGAATGAATAAATGAATGAATGAATGAATGAATGAATGAATGAATGAATGAATGAATGAATGAATGAATGAATGAATGAATGAATGAATGAATGAATGAATGAGACATCAGGCTACTTCTCTGCACATACAGTATACATATTAAACAGCACCAGGAAAGCTTCCTGGGGATGGTGTGATGACACGGCCCTCCAGACACAGGGTTCGAAATTTGAGCCATGGGGGGTCTGAGGCTGAGCACTTTACCTTTCGGTGAAAGAGGCTCTTCACAAAACTTAATCAACCAGTGGACGGGGAAGAAACATTTTTGTTTTTGATCATTGTGTAGGAAAGGTGTCTCTCTCCAAACCAGGGATCTGTTTGCATTATCCCGCTGAAGAATTACTTCTTAAATAGATTAGAATAATCACTCTATTTTAACACATTTTTGTCCCGATCTTCATGTTTAAATGATAATCACATTATACGCATTCACGAACAAAAAAATACAACAGCGAATCATCTATCACTTATGCATAGATAGGATACTATGTCCTCCTTTGCAAGGTACACGCCTGCCCTCTTCCATGAATTGGATGGCCAGTTTTAAGTACGACAGTAGTCTGCCGCATCTGGCGGTGCTCTTAAAATGTCAAGAAGGCTCAAACTTCGCTCGAGGTCACGCGGCGGTGCGAACCGAGTGGGGGCGAGCGGGGCGAAAACGTCAGAACCCAGAATGAAGGACGGGCCGAAACGTCAGAACCCAGAATGAAGGACGGTTATATCTAGAAGTTACCAAGGGCGCGTTTTGCAGAATGAAGAGCACTCGGTTCCAGGTCACTCGCCAGGGGTCGGTGGCCACATGAGAGAGCCAGTCGATTATCGTCAGCGTTGCCTGATTGTTTGGCCAACGCCCCAGACGGTCACTCAACCTTTAGCCGATATCGGACTGTTTTCTCCACCACCGTGGTTTTGCGTGCCATTATTACCGTACTGTGATTTATTTTAACGATTTCAAAATATTTTAGATGAAATTACTTTACCACCGAAATATAATAGCCTATTTATCGTCCACTGGAGATTAATAGGTTCTAAATGCCACTTACGTGGCACTTAGAACCTATTAATCCAAGCGTGGATTTTGTATGTAAAATATCCATTTAATCACACATTCGAACCCGTGCGTGCGTGTATCAAATGAAGTATACTTTTATGGCTACGTAATTTGAGCCGCATTAAAAAGTGAAATGAGCGAAATTTTGAGCCTCGCCAAAATATGGCCATCTACTGACTACGTCACTGCGCCTGCATATCATATCTTGCCGGATATAACATCCACTCGCGCAGGCGCACGCCGGTTCCCGACCCGACAGACTGGACGATAAGAGCCAGGCCGCTTACGACACTTTTAAATATACTTTAAAAATACAGTAAGAATGCAAAGGCATAGTATTTTATTTCGGTTTAGTTTATCAAAAGTTACCAGGTTCGAATCCCGGTCGGACCGGATATTTATCATCGTGGTTGTGCATATACAGTGCTCCAATCTGTTCAAACGCACAGAGTGTATAGTGCTATGTATGGTAGGCCTACTGTGCCCCATAAAAAACCTCTGAAGTCATTCGAAAAAAGAGTAGGGCATAGTCCCGGCTTCGGTCTTCCTTTTGTCGCAATATTGCCATGATTGTGCAGAAAGCGGCGTAAAGCAATATTGACAGTAATATTGTTGGTTTCAGTATCATCATCAGGCCTACACGCCGTCGTCTAAAAATATACCTGCTTCGAGTATATATATGACAATGTTCAGTGAATTTGTTTGGTGAATTTGTTACTATGGCAACAATGACTTATATTATTATTTTGAAAACGTCCCAGGGCCCATCCCACTAAACATCTTAACCCTTTAACCGCCAAATTATTCAATTTGAATTTTCACTTCCTTGAAGTTGTGTCTCGCTGACGCGATCCACAACTACAAGTGAGTGAAAATTATTCAGATTTGACAAAATGGAGGTTAACTCTTTTCAAAATTTGCTGGTTGATGTCACATTTCTTCTTTTACATATTTAAAATGTGGTGCATAATGTGCTAATAAAAAATGTAAACCTGAAAATATGCGGCACCGGCGGTCAAAGGGTTAAAATTAAGAATATCTTAACTTTCTCTCTTTCCATTAGAAAAGGTAAGAGTTAATCTTAAAATTAGGATTCCTAGTGGGACGGACGCCAGGTACGGCATGGAAGACGTCAGATACAACATTCAAACCAAACCCTGTTTGGGAGATTTTTCGTCCCCTTAGATCTGTAGATATGAAAGGGTTATCTGACACTATGCAAAGTGGAAGATAACCCTTTCATATCTAATGGGACGATTTGACCCCATGGCTGCCGTACTATCAACTTGGATTTGATTTGAATATTAAATTCAATCGTTTCTAGAATATGTTTTATGTGCTCTCCCCTCGAGGAATTGAAAAGATAAACTACTTTTTCGGACAATATTGATCAGCGCAAATAGTGGACCATACCATAACATCAGATTTTATGGTTTTTAATTACGGTCTTACTCATGCTGTTATACATTCCATTTCCCCTTGGCCCTCACCACCGAGCGACGAATACTACATTCAAACTCATAACCGCTTGAGCATCATTCTGTTCTTCATTGTGTATAGTCGGGCCTGAGAATAGAATTGGTATATTAGACGGAAACATAATTATTTTCAGAGCGTGCCTGCACTATCCCTCCCAGCAAACACGAGATAATGCACCAGCATTACAGGAACATTGACACAAGGTCTTGCGCTATTTCCCCGAGAATCCACAGATATGCAGACCAGCGTTGGTTCCGTGGTGGGCCAATGTCACATACATTGGCCCATCATAAAACCATTCATTACAAAGACAAGCAGTGGTAACTTCTTACTTTTCAAGTAAGCAGTTACCACTGCTTACCTTTTCACGGCAGCAATCGTTCCATACGTTCTGGGTTCAGATAGTCAATGTAAAAATACTTGGCCTCTCTAGTTCGATATAGTCCGTGTACAACATGGCATTCTTCTCAATTTATCACCAGTGTACAACCAGATTTCTTGGTTCAATCATTCTCATTGTGGTCACAAGTAAGGTGTATACTATTATTTTAGAAAATCGTCTTTGTCCAGGTGACATTGTGTTGAGAAAAAACTGTATTTCTACTATCTATAAAAACCCATAATTTAAATTTTTTAAATCAATGCTCAATTTTATTGATCATTAATTTTGACTTAAAAATAGCTTTTTGGTATTATATCAATAATTTCGTAACAGTCGTAACAGAAAAATCAATCAATCAATCAATCAATCAATCAACCAATCAATCAATCAATCAATCAATCAATCAATCTATCAATCAATCAATCAATCAATCAATCAATCAATCAATCAATCAATCAATCAATCAATCAATCAATCAATCAATCAATCAATCAATCAATCAATCAATCAATCAATCAATCAATCAATCAATCAATCAATCAATCAATCAATCAATCAATCAATCAATCAATCAATCAATCAATCAATCAATCAATCAATCAATCAATCAATCAATCAATCAATCAATCAATCAATCAATCAATCAATCAATCAATCAATCAATCAATCAATCAATCAATCAATCAATCAATCAATCAATCAATCAAACATCAATAGCGTGATCATGTATCGATCATAATCGAGGCGAGGCCAAAGCAGGTTTGTCAAAAGGAGGCCGGACTGCTGAGGAGGGTGGGAAAGCCAGGTCATATTTAAGTAAGGTGAGATTTAAGTAATTTCCGGTATGTTAAAATTGTTTCGGCATTACGTATTGGCACAGACAGGGCGCTCCATGAGGCTGGGCCAGATATAGAGAAAGTTCTTGACCAAGGCTTAGTTTTTATACGAGGAACAACAAATCTTTTTGAATTTGAGGAGCGTAGATATTTTGAGCATTTCGGACGAACAAGTAAGTCAGTAAGATATGCAGGTTGGTTGTCTTTTAGGGCTCGGAAAGTTATCGGGCATATTTTGAAATCAAAGCGAAACTTGACAGGAAGCCAATGTACACGTTTCAGAATAGGAACGCAACGAATATATGGTGTGGCCTTGGTTACCACTCTTGTCAGGCAGTTCTGAACGCGTTGTAATCTAGCGATATCTTTTTCTGTCATATTTTGTTGAGTTGCAATGATATAAGTTGCTACTGCCCAGTGCTACTGCAATTTGATTGACAAGATCTAAGGACAGATTTTTTAATTTGGAATCATCATAAATGCCTCAGCTAGCTCTTTGCGCTTCATTTGAATACCTTATGGGTCCACGGCTATTAAATATTATAAATATTTTTTAACTTCTACAGACGTCAGATTAAAGTCTGAATTAAGACGTCTAAAGTCGATCCCCGCTCTGTATGGGTTAATAGGGGTCTACCCACAAATTGTATTACATATTAACTTGTATTTTCTTTTTCATAGTCTGAGATATATAGCTTTATAATTAAATGTTCTGTTTTCGGCCAAGGTTTTCGGCCAAGTTGCACTGGTGTCGGCTCAATCTTCACTCTTGGCGCGGGATTGCACTCTTCCCAAATACAGTAAATGCTTACTTGTCAAGTAAGCAGTTACTCCCTTTTGCCTTTGTGTAGCAGTATATATATGCCCACACAGTATAGTTAATTAAATAAAAATCAAATTTATTAACCACAATATATCCGTACAGAATTCAGGGTTATACATTATTACATTAATGTACGGTGATGATATATACATTAAAAGAATAATTCGTAGGCCCTATATATCGTATAGACATATACATACGTATAAATACAAAATATCAATCAAAATCTAGCGTGTTGATTTTCTTGACTGTACCGTGTGTGCCTATATTATGGTATGTCACACTATACTGTGTTGGCCTATATTACGTTATGTCACTTGTCCACATAAGACAATAATCACCGAACCATTAAACGAGATGTTATGCGCATGATCAGTGATCTGGTGATAGCCTGTTATGATATTGCCGTGTAGTGTGTGGGCCGTGGATTGGTCTATTCGTTTTCAAGGGGAAATTAAAGTTTTACAACATGACGCTGACTGAGCGCGATCTCCACCCCGAGCTGCGAAAAATGACCACAAAGTTTTGAGGACGTGGTGGACACCGAGCTGAGGATGACTAAATGTAGCTGAAATGTGCCTGAATCTAATAAATCTATTATCGATATAATTAGTCGCAGCCAAATCTTTGATATGAGCGTCCAAGTAGAACTGTAGACTTTTCGAGAGGGCGCAAACTGTGGCTAAAACCTCCATTTCTAGTCACGTTGAGGCTAGATGTGACCAATAACTTTATGTATACATTTCTTGATGTGGCATTCGTCGGATTCAAATAGGAGTTGAATAAAGCATTTCCAAAATGCAGGATTATCAGCAGAGGATGCTGCAAGCGGTCAGCAAAGCCTGGACCAACATCAAACTAATCTTTCTCTGGATAGTTGTATTTTACTTTTTCGGTGGCATCTACTATTTTCGGACTCCTCTTCGCCACGAGGCCAAACGTCTCGGGTTCGAAGCAGGTTTGTCTAATTTTTGTTTTGTCACATCGACTATACTGCTCTGCAAAGGCAAATGGCAGTATCTGCTCACTAGTAAAGTAAACAGATACTGCCTTTTGGCTTTGCACGACAGTGCAGCCGAGATGTTTATGTGGCTTCTTGGCAATGAACCAGTCAATTAGACAATGGTGGGTTAATGTTGGGCCAGTGTCGCAGTACAATTGAAAACAGTTCTGCAAGTTTCGAAAACATTTATGCAAGTTCAGAAACGGTATCCAGCTTGAGTTTCATTTCGAAAATCTTAGAAAAGATAGTAGCCATCGGCTGCAAACTCATATAAAAACATAACCATCTTTCTAATTCATTACAATCAGCCTACAGAAAACATCATTGTACAGAATCGGCTCTACTGAAAGTGCATAACGATGTCATAATTAGTATGGACAAGCGTGAAGTTACGGCTTTGACCTTGCTTGACTTGTCGGCCGCCTTCGACACCATTGACCATGCTACATTAAAAGATAGACTTTCTGATTGCTATATACGGGATATCTGGCCAGGCTCAAATTCGGTTTTCTTCTTATTTGCAAAATAGGCACCAATCCGTAAAAATCAAAGACACTCTGTCAGATTAAGTCACACTCTCATATGGAGTTATTATACCTGTTTTTGACATGAACCACCATCCGACGATACTCATATTTACATGTCTCTATCTGTTCCAAACGCTAATGAATCTCTTGAGAAGTTGCAACAGTGTTTAATGGGTGTGTCGGCCTGGATGACAGGTCTAAGCTGAAGCTTAATCCTAGCAAGAGAGAATTTCTTCTAATTGGGACCAAACTTTAGCGAGAAAAAATCTTGCATAATTTCCCATGCTTAATTCTAGGTCAGGAGACAAATCCATCTGCATCAGCCAAAAATCTTGGTGTAGTATTTGATGGTAGCCTGAATTTCCGAAAACACATATCCCAAACATGTAGGACATGCTTCTATCATATCCGTGACCTGTGTCGAATTCGAAAAAATGTCTGGCCTTAGATCTTGCCAAGCAAATTGCAGTGGCACTCGTCAGTAGAAAGTTATATTATTGAAACTCACTTTTTCACAATATGCCAGAAAAGGATATCGCTAGATTACAACGCGTTCAAAACTGCCTTGTAAGAGTGGTAACCAATACAAGGCCCCACGATTTAGTCGTTCCGTTCCAATTCTAAAACGATTACATTGGTTTCCTGTCAAGTATCGCATTCATTTTAAAATATGCGCAATAACTTTCCGAACCCTAAAAGACAACCAACCTGCATATCTGGCTGACTTACTTGTTCGGCCGAAATGTTCGAAATATCTACGCTCCACAAATTCAAATAGATTTGTTGTTCCTCGTATAAAAGCTAAGACTGACTGGGTCAAGAGCTTTCTCTATATGCGGCCTAGCCTTATGGAACGCCCTGCCTGTGCCTGTACGTAGTGCCGAACCAAGTTTACCATTCAGGAAATTACTTAAATCTCATCTATTCGATCTGGCTTTCCCACCTTAGCTCCTCAGTAATACGGCTCCCTCTTGACTAGCCTGCTTTGGCCTCGACTACGACACGAGATCACGCAAAGGATTTGTGCGCCTCTGAGCTCGGTCCGTCGAGGATATAGGTGCTATAGAAGTTTTATTGATTGATTGATTATGCAAGTACGATTGAAAACATTTATGCAAGGTGGGGATCTACTGTACACAAGTTCAAATTGATTAAATTTTAAATGGCCGAACCGCGGCCACTTTTTACTTTATTATGCACAACAACTGGAAAACCGTACCAGATAGCTACATCATTACCATTAAACAAAATATGCGGGATATACCGTGAAAAATTTCAACCAGATCAAATCCAAATTGTCCCCCCTTTGGCCACCTTTGACATTATTATGCCTAATAACTGGAAAACCGTGCCAGATGAGTATACACCATCACTATTCAACAAAATGTGTAGTTTCAAGTAGAGATATACTGTGAGCAATGTCAGGGAGGGATATGTTCTAAAAAATATTGCCTCGATCAAAATAAAAATGGCGGACATGTAGCAATTATTGACATTTAAAAACGTAATATCTGGAAAATCGTGTCAGATAGCCAGACAATTACCATAAAACAAAATTATGCGGTTTCAGAAAGACTATGCCCTAAAAATTTCCAACTTGGTGAAATTTAAAATGACAGACTTGTGGTCATTTTTGACTTTAAAACTGGAATTGTTAGCGCAATATCCAGTTTCAAATGAATGAAAAATAATATTATTTTTGAAAAATAGACATCTCTCAAATTGAATAATTTGATTAACTGAGCATGCACAGCAAAATATGTTTTTGTTCATAGACGTCAGATTCTGACGTCCAAGTCGATCCCCGCACTGTAAGGGTTAAGCCCGGGAATGACGGTTTGGCATCTCAGGGATGGTGGATTTTCTGGGAATAAATGCATATACTGTACGTTGATATACCACATCGTGTTAACCCTTATAGCGCTGAATTAATTTTGCATAAACCATAGAGACCAAAGGGTTTTTCAATTTGAAATCATCAAAAATGTCTTATTTATCTCTTTCTGATTCATTTGAATACCTATGTTATGGGTCTACGGCCATTATAAATATTTCTTCTCTTACCATGCTTAAAATGCGGGGTCGACCTTAGACGTCAGAATCTGACGTACACAGACGTCAGATTCTGACGACTTAAGTCGGTCCCCGCGCTGTAAGGGTTAATAAATCATGTAAAATCTGTAAGAGTAAAAATATTTATAATGGCTCTAGATCCATGACATAGGTATTCAAATGAATCAGAAAGTGCTAACTAAGACATTTATGATGATTTCAAATTAAAAACCCTTTGGTCTCCATTGTTTATATAAAATAATTTAGCGCTTTAACCCTTTGACCGCCTGTGTCGCATATATTCGGGTTTTCATTTTTTATTAGCACATTAATTACCACCTTTTAAACATGTTAAAGATAAAATATGACATCAATCAGCAGTATTTGACAACAGTTGGCCTCCATTTTGTCAAATCTGAATAATTTTCACTCACTTGAAGCTGTGGATCGCGTCAGCGATCCACAACTTCAAGTGGGTGGAAATTCAGATTATTTGGCGGTTAAAGGGTCAAGGGTTGATAAATCATGTTGGATTTTTCCAGTGAATACCGGAGTTGTCACGACGCTCAACGAGAGACGACTGGCTCACCTCAGATCGGCCTGCAAAAACTATGATAAACAGAATGTGCGTTTGACACCGCGTTTTCTGGTGGACGAAGGGCACCATGTCATCAACTGCGAGGTACTCAAGGCTGGCTCCACCACCATGCTAGCCCTGGTGGGCAAGATTTTAGAAGATCAAAACAAAGATGACACACTGTCACCGCTGGATACTACTAGACGTGTAAATGTGGCCGACCTTGTCAAATTTGGGGTCGATAGGTTTGTTGTTTCTCATTTTTGGGTGATTAAACATGCCAAAAGAAGATAGGCGTTTGGAAATTGTTAAAGATTAAAATATGACTGAGCCTAGACTACTGTCTGCAGTCAAGGCAATAATCGATAGTTGAGCTTTTTTAATTAAAATGTTGCCGATCCCGTTTCAAACAAGTTTTAGAGAATATGATAGGACTCTGAAATTGATAAAAATAGTTTGTAGTTAACAATAATTAATCAATTCAACACCACAGTTATCTTATGCCCACTGTAATAAGTGTATATATTTCGAGTTTATTTATATCTAATGGCATCCATGCAGGAAGATATATACACAGCCTGATATCGTGCGTGTAGACCCTCAGCCCCGAAGTAAATATCGCCCCCCCCCCTCTGGTCACTGGGCCTGTTCACCCGTGTGTTATTTCAACTTCCCGCGGGGGGAGCATACAATCATGTGATCCCAAGGGTACTAGGCACATGTAATGATGTTAACACCTAAAGTATCACCCCTTATATAGTATGAATAATTTTTTGACAAATAAATCAAAGTTGCCACAAGATGGGGCACACGTGTTTCCTTATATGGGGTGATTGGCTATCATCACGCCATATAAGGAAACACTCGCGAAAATGTCAAATAAGGACATAATTATTCATACCATATAAGGGGTGATAGATCACATTTAAAGCGCGAAATTTGTGTATATAAACCATGGTGACTAAAGGTTTTTTTCAATTTCAAATCATCATAAAGTATTAGTTAACCTTTTCGGCTTCATTTGAATACATAATATGTTATGTCTACGGCCATTAGGAATATATTTACTCTTACTGTGCAGGGATCGACTTTAGACGTCATAATCTGACGTCTACAGACGTCAGATTCTGACGTTTAAAGTCGATCCCCGCGCTCTAAGGGTTAATTAAATCTTTGACATGCTTGAATTGCGAGCAAACATCTTCATTGTGTACTGTAGATCTGGTAATATTCGCGAGGTTTTAATTTTCGCAAATTTCGTGAGCAGGACAAATTCGCGAATTCAAGAATCTCGCAAAAAATATTATAGCGCTACTAAAGAAAAATTAAAATTCGCGAATACTAAACCTCGCAAAAAGTACCAAAATCAGTAATTCGCGAAAATGTTAACACTCGAAAATTACCAGATTTTCACTGCTTGCGGGTTGCAGATTCACATTAGTATATCAGACTATAATTTCAATAGTACCGAGTACCGGTGATAGTGTTAATGATTTGGAAAAAAATACATCTTAAATCAACTCTAGGTGTTTGAAAGAAAACACCCACTCCTGCAATATATGGTGACACAGTACGGTTCACATTGATTATCAGGCGACATATTAAAGCTGTAAAATAATGGTGTAGAATTCTAGACCTATCACAGAACCACCCTGTCAGAAATGCCTACAATATGCTACTAGAGCTAGATGGCACTGGATTCACAAACTGGTGCTCGCGTATTCGGTCTGTCCTTGAACAAACTGGGCTAGATCAAGCTTGGGAACCGCAGCATATTGGCAATCCAAATAAATTCATGCTTTCTTTTAAAGATTCAATTGTTAGAATATTTACACAGCGGTGGAGACAAGATATCGAGAGTTCAAGTAAGTTGCGAACATATTCATTATTATAAAAATCTTTGTGTGTTGAACCATATTTTAAATATAAAGGGAAACCACCACATAACAGCTATGGCGAGATATCGAATGAGCTCACATGATTAAAAAATAGAGAGAGGACGATTAATAATCCAATAACTCCAATAAACCAACGAATGTGCACAAGGTGTGAATCAAACGAAATTGACGATGAAATACATCTACTTCTCCACTGTAATGCTATGAACAATGAACGCAAAATCTTGCTTAATTCTGTAGCCGCAATTATCAATATACAGCCGACAAATGATATGTTTCTACGGATTATGACAAAATCATAAGTCACCTGTCGCTATATTATCCATCTTATCATGCTTTCGTGATCTGACTTGGGTATTACCACATATCAGGACGGCTGTTGCTCTCGGATCTTATTATTTGGCTTTTTAGGGCCGATTAGGGATGTTTCCGTCACCTTTGTTATCAGACGAGGTGGGGCCTTATGGAGGATCTCAGAGTTGCTAAGTCAACTGATTTTCTCTGTGAGGCTGGGAATGTTTTTCTTCGCTTGTAACTCCGAGTATGTGGTACTAACTAGGTCGTGATTGAAATGGTATGAACTAAACAATATAGTGACTTAAAATAAACTTTAATGCTATTATGTGAGTGCCATGTCCTGCGTGAATGGCACACATAATTATTATCATTAATTTTTATTGTTATTACATCACTAAGTCTGCAACACTCGATAATATCAAGGAATCTCCGGGCACATAGCGACTGTGCGTGCATGGTCACATGGCTCGGAGTTACTTGTTTTGCGGACTTCCATATTTATTACATTTACCTGAGATGATGTTTGCTTTTTTAAATACTATATAATCCTTAACGTCGTTTCAAAATATTACTCTACATACTCCAGTAACATAATCATGATAATTATGCATTTGTATATATCTTTAGGTTTCTACGCTTTCCAGAGTGTCTTTTTTGCTGTCATATTCTGATTTGTGGATCATACATAGTAGCTATTTTATCTCTGGTTTTGGTGCGGGAAACAAAATGATAGACCCCCTATGTTCACATATTGGCATTGTTCAATCAAGTAATCAATTATCTGTTATTTTATCGCTATATCCAATGTTTTACTATTGGCAATGCCTTCTAACATGATTTTAATTCTGTATGTGATACCATGTAAATTGTCGTGTGATTTTAGCTAATTAACCATCTTGTATATACATGTACATATATTCTATCATTTTTATGACAAATAAGTTAGTAATGACTTTTCTTTATGTCAATGAAATATCTGTTTCTCTGTCTGTCAATAGAAATTATTATGTCAGGCTCTAATAGATCAATAAAGAACCCGGGATAAAGAACTATTATATGTCAAGGCAAAAGTGTACAATACTAATTTATGAAGCGATATGGAATCGACTGAACACTGAAACATCAATGTGAAAGCTCAATAACCGTCGTTTATTGTCCTCGAAATTTCCTCCGCTCACGAATAACAGACAAGGTTTCAACATTTATTTAGCGAAAATGATTTTTCTGCTATACCCATTGCCTTAATACAAACTCATCTCTGCAAGTTTATATTTTTATAGGTTGGTAAATCTGAATGGAAGTTTTGAAGTGAAGAAGGGAAAGCTGCAGGAGTATTTCACTTTCATCATTGTGCGTCATCCTCTGGCTCGCTTGGCGTCTGGGTTTTCCCAATTTTATCGCGATCGGAAATATGCTGCTTTTACTAAGATAAGGACAAAGATAGCAGGTAGGCGTAAATTTGACTAGGGTGGTTGCTTTTAGCCCCTACAGCGCTGGGATCGACTTTAGACATCACATTCTGACGTGTAAAGTCGATCCCCGCACTGTAAGAGTAAAAATATTTATAATGGTCGTAGACCCATAACATAGGTACATATATGCAAATGAATCAGAAAGAGCTAACCAAGACATTTATGGTGATTTCAAATTGAAAAAAACCTTCGGTCTCAACCCTTTAACCGCCGGTGCCGCATATATTCGGGTTTCAATTTTTTATTAGCACATTAAGTACCACATTTTAAATATGTTAAAGATAAAATGTGACATCAACCAGACAGATTTGAAAAGAGTTGACCTCCATTTAGTCAATTTTGAATAATTTTCAGTCACTTGAAGTTGTGGATCGCGTCAGCGAGACACAACTTCAAGTGAGTGAAAATTCAAATTGAATAATTTGGCGGTTAAAGGGTTAATGGTTTGAACAAAAATATTTCAGCGTTGTAGGGGCTAAACTGTTCTTTATCTGTTTATATAGTGAGAGAGATATGAGCTTAAATGATACCATTTTATGCACATTGTCATTCAGTTTGTACATTTTAAAACCCATATAATATACTGCTTTATATTACATAACGTATATGGAGCAAGTGATTGAGCTTTACATCAAGATTATTTGTAGTAAAATGTAGCTTGATCCTACAATTTGGCCTCACTTCCAACAACCTTATTATCTTACAGACTACGCGCGACAGATCGGGAGAGTGGCGCCACAATTTGTGAAAAGCAAGACGGTGCCATTTGAGGAATTCGCCCAGTTTGTTTCAATGCCAGATGAAGAGATGACAAGTATACGTGGAAACAGCCCTCATTACGTAAGAGTTAGCACAGGTTGTTTCCCATGCGCCGTGGATTACGACTATGTGGCCAAACTGGAGACACTGGAGACAGACATGGCCTACATCCTGCCCCACTACAACACCACCGTGGAAAAACACGGTATTCCTCACAAAAATGACAGGGGTCTAGGTCTATATCCACAAAACTATGTGGATGCATATGTCAACCTGCCAGCCGACGTGTTTAACGATTTGCTGAAGAAATATAAAATGGATTTTGATTTGTTCGATTATACACTTGGTGATTTTTTCAACAAGACAACACTAAACAAATTGGCCAAAAAAGGTGTGACTCTGTTTTAGATGATGCTTGGCCTGTTTAGCAATACTGCCATGCTAAGCCAAAAAGCTTACTCTACAAGTAAGCAGATACTGCATTTTGAGTAGGCAAAGGTAGCTGATCCTCGGCACCTTGGATTCACCGGAGATGCTCTCAATATCGGTTGTCCCGTCAACATAAAACTAAATAACAGTCATATGAGTTATTAAAAAACTAGCTTTAACCCGCGTCCCACTGGTCTGTTGGCTATTTACTACAGGGTTCCTACTCACCTGGAATTTTGCCTGAAAACAATTCCATGCATGGAAAAAATCATGGAATTACAAAAAAAGGACATTTTCATTGAAAAATCATTGAATTTTGTTTTAGTTATCCACATTTTTTTTCAATATCAGAATATATTTTGCAGAATTTATTCTTTGTCACTTGTGTTTTATTCTTTTGTGTTTCTATTTATTGGTCAATTGTCTGCAAAGCTGGCCCAATATCAAAGCAAAAATGGGTCAATATCCGTGTTTGTTGGCCTCTTCCCCTATTTTCTTGCTGAAGACTGTTTAGCACAACCGCTACTTTTGTCAACCACACCCAGCTTAGCTCTCAAAGTAACATCATTCGATGTATTGAAAACATTTTAACAATTTATTGTTCGGAACAACTCACTGCTCCTTCCTTCTGGCCGGCACCGATGGCTCATTCGTATCGATTGGAGCTTGTAACCTGGTACATCCACAGGTCGGATATTATTTTGTCATCGTGGTTGTGCATATACAGTGCCCCAAACTGTTCAAAGGCCTGGAGTGTACAGTGCTACCTAAGGTACTTTACACTATACAGAGCCCTTAAGGATAAGAGTAGGGCATATTCTCGGCTTCGGGCATCCTTCTGTCGCGATATTGTCAAAACAAAAGGGATTTATATTTGCGTATTTGATAACAGGGTATTGATGCAGGGTTAGTATTATATATTATAATCTTTCTGCTGTTTATTGGAAAGAAGAAGTGTTTAATTTGTGTTTAGTTGTACTCTTTTGCAATAAAATATGGTTGATGAATAGATGTGACAACTATGAGACAGGAGGGCGTGTTTTGTTGGTAATTCGTAGATAACAAGCTTTCATATGGTACTTGACCTGGGTACAAATAAATAACAAAATACGGGAAACTCAACATGTTGTGATGTTATTAACAATGTATTTCTTCATAGTTTTAAACAATAAACGATCGCCATGACTACCTATTGTGAATAAATAAGAGTAAGCACTGCTTCTTTGTTCAACCTTGTTTCCCAAGATGCGGCCCGAGTATGTAATGGTAATCTACCCCTAATTTACATAACACTTGAATGACGGAATTGATTGGCTGATCTCGTCAGGTGACAGGCCGAACCACTCTATCATTCGCCTGGGGTGGGATATCCTACTTGATCCCACCAGTTCATGTATTAAATACAATTAAAATTACATTGTTCCATCCTTGTTTCAAAAAATTTAACAAAATGAATTTATATTTGTATACATGGAAGTGATGCAGGGCTATGATTCTTTATTATAATCTTTCTGCTGTTTGATGATAATAAAAAGTGTTTAATATGTGTTTAATTATATTCTTATCACCTACATAATAAATTATGCTGTACAATTTTGTATACAATGCATATAACTATAAAAGGGAAATTGATGTTAATAATAGTTTATCCTGATTGATATGTTACTTTTCTTCATAATTCTAGATAATAAACGGTCACCATGACTACCTATTGTGATTAAAGTAAAGTAACTGCTACCAGAGATCATTCATTTATGAATATTATCTTCATTCAATCGCGTTTCCTGCAGTGCATATTCACAGAAACGCCCGGATTTACATATATCAAGCCTCGTAAATTTTTTTACAATATATTGCTAATAACAACCTGCTGCTCCGGCTTTCACAGAAAGCGACGAAAAGCAATATTCATTCACCCATAATTGATTAGTTAGTCTATGTAAACCTAAACATATGCCGAAGATAAAAATGCCGAAGATAAAAATATAATATAATAATAAATAAATAATAATACAAATATAATAATCCTAGGCGATTTCAACATTGATCTGTTAGGTAAACACCCACATCAAGATTCTTGGTCATCAGTTATAGAAAATTATGAGCTGTCTCAACTCATTACGAATTATACGAGAGTCACACCAACCAAACAATCACTACTTGACCATATATATGTATCATATACTTCATTAGTTAAATATTCAGACTTGCTGCCGTGGGCACTTAGCGATCATTTTCCAGTTTATGTAGTTCTTTCAAATGCAAAAATCGCAAACAAAAGAAATGTAAAACATATTGAAATATCGCATCGAAACACTAAAAAATTACGTGAGGAATCTTTTTGTAATGATATTGCTCAAGCATTAATTATTGACTTTCCGAACCAATTTAGTGAACTTGAAAATGATGTAAATGGTGCTGTAAATCTCTGGACTAAAGTGTTTAATCAAATAAACAACAATCATTGTCCTAGGGTAACAAAGCGAATTAGGATACAAAAACAACCTAATTGGATTACAAATGAAATAGTAAACATCATGCGTCGGAGAGACTTTGAGAAAAAGAGACATAATAATGCTGAATACAAAAAGCTTCGTAATAAATGTAAATTAATGATACGAAATAGTAAGACTACATTTTATAAAGAAACAATACATAAATGTAAGAATGACCCACGTGAATTAGTAAAATGTTTTAATGACCTGGGAGTTAAAAATGTCAATCATGATAAAATAAATAAAAGTAGACACAAAGGAATTATTACAGAAAATGTGAAAGATATTGTCAACTTATTTAACTATAATTTTGTAAATATTGGAGCCAAATATGCCACTGTCTTTTCACAACAAACTCATACTTTTTGTCCAATTAAACTTGAGCAATTAATTGAACAGAGAGTTCCTCCAAAAAATTGTTTTAAAATTCCTTTAATTAGTCACCAGTTTGTTTTCAAGTACATTAATGAGATGAAAGGGAACAAATCGACAGGGCATGATGATATAAGTGCTAGATTTATCAAATAAACAGCTACTAATATAACAGATTCTATAGTAAAAAATTGCAATTCTAGCATTATAACGGGGTGCTTCCCAGACACTTGGAAAATGGCAAGAGTTACCCCAATCCACAAAAAAGATTCAAAGGAAGACATTTGCAATTATCGCCCCATATCAATTTCACCAATAACTTCTAAAATATTATTTCTATGAATATATGACATCCTACAATTTACTTCATCAAAAGCAATCTGGTTTTAGGGCAAATCATTCATGTGAAACTGCACTTACCCTTATGGTAGATACCTGGCTCTCAGCAATAAATAAAGGCAATCAAATTGGGTTGTTGCTTATAGACTTATGCAAAGCATTCGATCTAGTAGATCACGATCTATTAATCAAAAAACTTGAAATTTACAAATGTAATCATGCCTCACTACAATGGTTTAAATCTTACCTCAATAATAGGGAGCAGCTGGTGGAAATAAATGGTACCAAGTCAGACCCTTTAAAAATTAAATCCGGAGTGCCCCAAGAATCTATACTTGGGCCACTCCTGTTTCTTGTATTCATTAACGATATATCTCTAGAAGAACACTTAAGCGACATAAATCTATTTGCAGACGATGCCGTTGCGAGTGCGGAAAACAAATCCAAACATGAAATAATTTATCAATTGCAAAACTGTGCAAATAGTTTGGATAAATGGTGCATAAGTAACAATATGGTATTGAGCATAGAAAAAACTAAAACGTTATTTATCTCAAATAGTCAACCAAATTCTCAACAAAAGACTAACAACCATTTTGAAAATGTAAAGATAAGCAATACAATGATTGACGAAGTAGATAGTACTAAATTATTAGGTGTAAATGTAGATAAAACACTTTCCTGGTGTATGCAGGTTGCTCAGGTTAAAAAATGCACCTCTTATAGATTATTCATTCATAAGAAAATTAGAAAATATTTACCATTAGAAATTAGAATTAAATTTTATGATTATTATGTCAAACCACTAATTGAATATTGCAGCTCAGTTTGGGGCGTTTGTTCAAAAGAAAATCAAAGCAAGATAATTAAAATTCAAAAGAAAGCTGCAAGATTAATATTAGAAGCACCTCCTTTAACACCAGGCAAACACATGTTTCAAGAGCTCAAATGGTTACCTTTTGATGAAATCGTAAAATTTAAACAGGTCAGTCTAGTCTATAAAGCTGTAACTGGTAGTGCACCCCAATATATACAGACACTGTTTACTAATATTAAAGATCACTCAAAATATTCCCTCAGATCTTCAACAAATAACAAATTATTCGTTCCTAGAACACATCACAAATCATTTTCCTATACAGGCGTAATTATTTGGAATGCACTACCAGAGAATATAAAAAAAAATCTGACACATTTGCTAAATTCAAACAATTGTATAATAAAAAAACATTGGAAGAAAATAAATACAGATTATTTCAAGTAATTTCACAAGACCTGTATAATATATAATCATACTGTAGCTGTATTGTTGTTCCTGGCAGGCGCGGGGCTTCTGCCTGGTGTTGGGAGGGTGCCGGACTTGGCCAGCATTTGACCGGCGCTGGGTTGACGTCACGATTCTGCTGGGAACACGTGTGATAATGAAGTTTTTAATACATACTTATAATTACATAATTATGCAAATTTATCTATCTTTAGATTTCTACGCTTTCCAGAGTATTTTTTTGCTACTACATATCATATGTTTATTATACATAGTAGCTATTTGATCTCTGGTTTTGGTGCGGGAAACATCTTTCTTAATATCTTGTTAATGCCAGCCAATTATACTTTATGTAGACAACATTTTCAAAGCATCCTGTGTTTTATTATGGCAATGCCACCTAATATTTTAATTCTGTATGTGATTACATCCAAACTAACCATGCCAATAAAATATATATATATCTTAAGCTAACTATCTTTAACGTATATAGTCAAAAACCATAGTAAATTTATTATTTTATTGTACTTCGCTCATCATGTTTGTCTCTACATACTATAAATTATTTTTTTCTGTTTATATTCATTTCATGTATTTTGTATATATAATGTATTTTGTATATATAATGTTTGGAGGAGCCCAAGGAAGATGGGTGAATGCTCATTGGGTTTACCCTCTTGAAATAAAGATAATATATATATATATATAAACAATACCCATGATTTGATGATTTTTTTAGAATCAACGCGTTTTTTCGACTTGGTGACTTAACCCTTTAAGCCCTCACGATGCAATAAAGTATCATTGTATATCCATGAAAATAGACTTAATTTTCCAACAACTAGGGTTTTGGAATGAAAATTTCCATGAATCTGGTTTACCAATACATGGCAATTTTCTATAATTTTTCACCCACTTCAAATCATCTTCATCCACTACAAGTCGAGAATTGCAACAGCAATTCGCGGCTTGTAGTGGATGAAGACGAGAATGGTAAATTCAGGCTTGAAAGGGTTAAGACTCATTCAGTCGCAGAGAGTCATAATTCGAGCCTAATATCTATGCTCCCGTGCTCAGTTGGCAAAATATTTTTGGAATCAGACTCCACTTGATAGAAAAACTAGCGCCACCTGGTGAATAGGTCATTCAATGAAGATGAGTCCCACCTGGTGATCATTTGTTTGTTGTGCAAGTGGTCCTACATTGGCATGCAAAGTCCAAAAGACATTATCTGCCCATTCCACAAGTCAGCAGGTACTGCCTTTTGCCTTTCTAAAGCGACGCACACATCTCAGTGAACATGAGACGTGCGTCCCAGTAAATGCAGAACACTGAACCAATGTTGTTTTAATGTTGAGCCAGTTCCGACATTGAAACAACAGAGGCTGCCCAGCAAACACGACTCGTTAAAACAATGATGTTTTAATGTTGGGCCAGCGTCGCAGTGTTTGCTGACGTTTTACTAATGTCGTTTTAACCCTTTACTCGCAACGTTATCTTATTTTAATTTTCACCCACTTGAAGTTGCGTCTCGCTGGCGCGACCCGCAACTTCAAGCGGGTGAAAATTAATCATATTTGTTTAATTTGACACCAAGAAAATTGCAAATTTGCGATGTTGAAACTCACGTTTTGTTCTCAATAACGGTTATTTGATCTGCTAATAAAATGAATTAGAGACATGATTAGCGCCTAAAGGGTTAATTTTGAACTACCGTCTCTACCCTGAGGTCTCCACGTCTCAAACAGAGCAATCTTGGAAAAACACTTTGTAGCGTTGCCATCGTTAAAAAGCAACTGATGTAAGATACAGTATTCTCCCCATTTTTAAGGATGTGGGTACAAATTAAAAACATAACCTATGATACATTTGGAACACAACATACGTCAATCTATCAAATTCAATGCCAATTTTTCTTTGAAAATGTATATGATGATCAATTGGAAAATTAATCAGATTATCGACTGTAGTTTACGATGTATATGGCGCGGTGCTATGTATCTTTGTGCTTCATGTATCATGAATTTATATAGCTGATAAAACAAGTTAAAAACGATTATGCTCGTGCTTAGCGGTTAATCCTTTAACCGCCAAATTATTCAATCTGAATTTTCACCCACTTGAAGTTGTGTCTCGCTAACCCGATCCACAACTTCAAGTGAGTGAAAATTATTCAGATTTGACAAAATGGAGGTCAATTGTTTTCAAATCTTGCTAATAGATGTTACGTTTTATCTTTAACATGTGTCTAGACTGGTATCTAACGTGCTAATGAAAAAGGTAAAACACGAATATAATTGGCACCGGCAGTCAAAGAGGCAGATAAGCTATCATGAACACATGATCTACTGACGTAACCTATGTTGGTTTGACAGTGGCAGCGCTTGAAAATGAAGTGAACGCATTCGCATTCTAGTAGACTTCGGTGACGGCTCTGGCAATTTATATTGATATGAACTGAATACCGACATAAATTAATGTGTCATCTCTAGAGAGAAAGTGAAAATAAAACATAAATTATAATATGTTAACGTCAGTATTTGTTCAAGACGGGCGGTCATGCATGCACCACGCAGCAAGGTTTCGCTCTGATTGTGGCCTCTTTAACATTGATCCCAGAATGTCGTCAGTGTCACTCATTTGAGTCGCACTTACAACAATCAGACTGAGATTACAAAAAAAATTCAGAATGATAATTTAGGCTCCTCGATATGTCCATAATATGTGAACATGTCCATAGAGTAGAATAGCGTAAGTTTTTAAAATTTTATGAAGTAAGATAACTTGTTTGTGCTTTAACAGCGCGGTGATCGTCTGTAAACACAGATTATGACGTCTAAAGTCACTGTAAGAATTATACTATTTGTAATAGCTGTAGACCCATAACATAGGTATCCAAATGAGGCAGAAAGAGCTAACTAAAACATTTATGATTGTTTAAAATTGAAATAAAACGTTGGTCTCCATGGTTTATTCAAAAATTATTTCGGCGTTTTAAAGGTTACCATGTCACAACACGTATAACCCTTGTCCTGTTAGAGCCGTATACAGGGGGCGGATCCAGAAAAATATCTGACAGGCTTCCAATATTATATATATTGTATCCCCTTATCACTTGAAACTGCTTCTGTTTCTCATATCAGCATAACAATCATGAGGGACAACAGTGTCGATTGTGGGGCCCCTACAATGTACCTGTACAGTCACAAATTGTATCTACATCAATTATCGACAATTGATAATATGCTCGAATGACAAACATAACGAATACATTTGGCAGTATGCGAGTACTGGCGTAATATAAATTATTTTATCATATTATATCATATCATAAGGTATTTTAAGCAAGTAAGAAAAGATGGCAATTAGACGAGAATGTAGCAAAAAAAGTACTTTAGTATTGCTGACAGCCATCTTTGATATCACCACAGGTCTATACTGCATTGCAAAGTCAAAAGGCAGTATCTACTTGCTTTACTTTACAAATAAGCATATATTGCCTTTTGCTCTGCAGAGATGTATATCATACTATGATAGCATAAGCCTACTATGATCATGGGACATAATAATCATAACATACTATGAGTACGGGACATCGCAAAAAACGTCAATAATAAAATCATACTTTAATCGCACACGGGATGTATAAATAGAGCAAAGTCAATCGTCCGATAACCACTTTATTATCAATGATGGCTTTGACATATCAAAATAAACTTTGAAAACTTCAACAGTTAATTGCACATAATACAGAACGGAGGTATCACAGACAATAAAGACATAGATTCAACAAAACATGAGTATTTCGTCCCCTTGGATATAAAAGGGTGTATCTGCCACTTTACAAAGTGGCAGATACACCCTTTCATATCTAAGGGGACGATATCACATTGTTATTTTACACAACTCAGCCACACGCACGCTGACATACGTCACAGTTAAATGCACTTTATAACACAGACATTACAGTAAATATGGCGCGCAACTGTACGCCGTTTTATCAACGTGAACATCTAAAGTCAACCTGCACAATGATTTATCTTTCAAAGATGACTGATCGAGTGTGCTTGGGGGAGGACCAGACAGAACTAAGCCTCGAAAAGAAAAGCAGGCTCAGTCTGCTCTTCTCTTCAAGGCTTTGTTTTATCAGGGTTAAACACTTTTTTCTCCCATTTGCATATTTTAAAAATATTCAATCGAACTAAATTGACGATTCTAAAATGAAATGTAATGAGGATTCATTAAAATCGATTTTAAATCGACTAAACCTTATTTGTTCAATTTACATTCTCAAATCTACTAAATTAAAATGTCTTCGCTGTTTAATAAATTGCTTTTTATAGTTTGTCACTGCTGCATTCAAATCTTAACAAAACAAAATGTTGGTTTAATAGTGTAATATGACGTATAATGTTAATAAACATATTTGGTGGAATTTAACCGGAATACAATCTATTGTACTGCCTCATAGAGTCAATGATCAAATTCAACACACTCAGCTGTATTTTGAACCGTTTGTGTCAGCAATATTGTACGGACACCGTATTGGTAGAGTAGTATATTCAACCACTTTGGTATATTTCGACTACATCACGAAATAAATAAGACAATTGTCTATTGGTGTCAGGTGTCGGTCAAATTAGTAATATTTTTCCTCCGCTCGAAGGCTTCAAACGAGGGAAAAAACTTGCTATTAAACGATCGTAAAAGTCCAATTTCATGTGATATAATTATATGGGCATGTGATATATAAAAGTAGTAATCAGCTGTATTGACATTACCCACTTAATTTTAAACCATGTCAGATATGAAAACACGCAAACCCTTTGAGGCTCCTAGCTACACTTTTGCGCGCACTCAAAATGGGAAATTTCAGATCTTGAATAAGCACTGATTGTAGTAAATTATAATAACAGCTTAAAAGTTTCCAAACGATTTTTCTTTGTTGCATTCAGCTGCTTGAATATGATATTTTTGTCGGCAGTACCAGGATGAAAGTTAGATCAATGTATCTCCGACGTTGCTTCAACGTTGCCACAGCGTTGGGTAATCACTGACAAAGCCCGTGCCCACCAGCTACCAGCAATTCCAACCTTGCTATCTTATGAAATAGGGTAACTATAAGTTATTCCTAGTTTATTTTGAAATACATGAGATGCATAACATTATCAGATTATCGTTGTCTGCTAATAACAGTTTTACAAGGTGCTATAAAATATACAGATTAATTGTAACTGTTTTTTAAATTGTAGGTGGGGACACGACGCATGACAATGCTGTTCATGCAATACTCTCTTTAACCCTTTGACCGCCAAATTATTCAATTGGAATTTTCACCCACTTGAATTTGTGTCTCGCTGACGCGATCCGCAATTTCAAGTGAGTAAAAATTATTCGGATTTGATGAAATGGAGGTTAGCGATTTTGACATCTTGTTGATTGATGTCACGTTTTATCTATAACATGTTCACAAGCTGCCATTTAATGTGCTAGAAAAAACCCCGAATATAATATAATCGGGACACGCGGTCAAAGGGTTATGCTAAAAACTCCTTTTAGATGGCTCTTTCGCGAATCACCAAAACATAAAAAATGAGTTCATAAAATTAATTAATTTGAAAAAAATATAAAAAAAATAGTCAATTAAAATAACTGGTTAGTTTTTCCACTATTAATGGTGATATTATACAATTACATCTAGTTATTACATTGTAGTTATTTTACAATTATATTGTGGACAGTAAGACAAACAACAGTAACTGTTTACTGGAAAGGTATTTATATACTGTTGTTTGCCCTCGGAATACATCACAATAATATGATATCATGATAACACAGGAAAAGTTTTGTGTTTACACTGTAAACAATCACATAGTAACATTATTGTTATCTGCTAATAACATATGTGACGATATATATGATTATAAGCCCCCCCCCCCCCCCCTAGCCACCAAAGTGTCGTATGTGCTACTCAAATGAGTGATACTTTGGCTGCTAGGGGCCGTAAATGTATAACGTAATTCTAACGTTCTCGGGTTTACTTTATAAGCAATATAACATGGATATAGTTACTTTAACATGATGATGATATATAACATGAATGGATAATAGGCCTGTATTTACTTTGTAAACAAGGTGGTGGATATGTGTTAATTATAAGCCTCACAGGCAGAGTATAACATTTAGTCCCCTTGGATATGAAAGGGTGTATCTGCCACTTTGCAAAGTGGCAGATACACCCTTTTATATCCAACGGGGCGATTTACTACTAATAATAACATGATAATATAATTATATTACAACGATACAAAATCAGCCATTGCATGCAAACTGACGCGACCAAACGTTACGGTGGTTTTCAGCTGAAAATTCGGTTTCCTATCACCCCTTATCAGCTTAGTATTACCGGCGATTGTTATATTAAGGGTTGTACTTGCGCACGGGAGACGACCCACCTCCTCCAAAGTTTACACTTTGCCTGTTTCGTTATCAGTGCGAAGTCTCGATACTTTATCAGTACCACACGGTCGTGATAACGAATCGGTGTCAGTATCGCTCTTGTTACACTCACACAAACTGACCTATATATGGCAACAGACAATGGCCAGCAAGTACGAGGCATTGACTCGGTGTTGTTACAAACGTTGGTTCAGCATCAGAAGTGGACCAATGTTGCGGTGGCCCCTGGCTAATGTATCATGTTTACTGGGTTTGATGAAATGAGGCCTAGTTCCTCTACTAATTCAATTATTATACGTTTTATAATTATGCCTGTATTTAGTAACTAGACGGGTATTGCTAGTCTACGTTATATCATAGACACCCCCTTTCCACCCCACACTGTCAATGTTGACCCATGTATGACAAAATGAAAATCTACTTGAAGTTATGGCTTGTGAGCCACAACTCTAAGTAGGTAAAAATGCCTACATACCTGCAGCTTAAATGCAAAGATATGTCAATTCAGCAAATTTAATGCTAATTAAATTTCTGATTTAATTTTTTTAAGGTTAACCCTTTGGAGGCTAAGTTCTTTAACTTAAACTTTCACCCAATTAAAGTTGTGTCTCACTAGCGTGATCCACAACATCGAGTGGGTGACAAGTACTCATAATATTATTTAACTAATTTGGGACCAACCATCTGTAAAATTTTGCTGTTCAAACACCCATTTCATTCCCAATGACAGTAATTTAACCTGTCGATAGAACATTAAAAAGACTGTGCTTGTGTTTAGCACTTACATCTCTTTTGTGCACATCATGTTTCATGGACAGGAAACAACCATACACGAAGCCATGTCGCTGGAATAATTTATCACCACAAGGTCTCTTCGAGACTTTTGCACACACATTAGGCTAGCCTCACAGTACTCTCCTTCAGCATTGTCACCTGTTTCTGTGTAGACACTGCTATCCTTGGTCTGTGGCGAGGATAATGGTAACTTGATGGTCTAATTCCAGGTCAGCGGGGAATCCTCTGCTGCGGAGCTGGTCGCTAAGTGGACCTGGCAACCCAGTAAACACGAGAAATTAAATCAATGTTGGGTTGATGTTGTGCCAGCGTCGTAGGGTCGATGAGCCAACTTTAACCCAGCATTGATTGAATGTCTCCTGTTTGCTTGGAACCTGCCAACACCCCTGTTGACACGCTGCCATTATCCACAGACCAAGTGAAACAGTCCAGTCTCTGAACTGAGTGAGAGAACTGGTGTAGAGTTTAGCTTTACAGTTCCACAGATTCTTGGCGAGGGATAGTGAGCGATTGACAATGTCGGAAGGCCCGAGCGGCTTTATTCAGGGCTAGCTATCCCGAACAAACAAACAAGGAAACAAATTCGTTGATCCAGCATGCGTTCAGAGCCCAAGGTTACACCTTCAACACACGACACAGGAGCACAAACATTGTTATCAGCTCCAATTCTGTGACGATGTTATCAGCGCAAAGTTTCGTGGCTCCAGCGTGAAACAGATTCGTTGAGCCCAAGCTCAATTCTGTGACAATGTTATCACCGCCAGGTTTCGTGGTTCTGTGTGCTGCAGCGTGACACATACTGCCACAGCGTTGGTGCAACGTTTAGCTGATGTCTGAGACGTTGGGCACTAAACAGATTGGTTGGCCGCCGATCCACAATCCAGGTAATGGGTGCTCCAGTGGTCCAGCTGAAATAAAGGGAACACAATTTATAATCAGTTTTAGAACGGTACAGTTCTTTAATTTCAATTTTCACGCGCTCGCTCGTTCGTTCGTTCGTTCGTTCGTTCGTTCATTCATTCATTCATTCATTCATTCATTCTTTCTTTCTTTCTTTCATTCATTCATTCATTCATTCATTCATTCATTTATTTACTTATTCATTCATTCAATTATTCGTTTATTCATTAATTTATTCAATCTCGCTGACCCACAACCCCAAGTGCGTAAAAAATACAGAAATATGTACAGTTGGAATCAAAACTTTATGTCGTTCGTTCGTTCGTTCGTTCGTTCGTTCATGCATTCATTCATTCATTCATTCATTCATTCATTCATTCATTCATTCATTCATTCATTCATTCATTCATTCATTCATTCATTCATTCATTTATTTATTTACTTATTCATTCATTCATTCATTTATTTATTTGTTTATTCATTCATTTATTCAGTCTCGCTGTTGTGACCCACAACCCCAAGTGCGTAAAAATACAGAAATATGTACAGTTGGAATCAAAACTTTATGTCGATCTATCAAACCGCTAAAATAAATAATTTAAATTTTCAACCACTCGAAGTTGTGTCTCGCTACCGCGATCCACAACTTCAAGTGGATGAAAATTACTTTTGTCTGTTTAATTTGTGACGAAATATTTGAAAATCTTCATGTTTAACCACACATTTCATCCCCATTGACAGTGGTTGCACCTGTTAATATACACTAGTAGATTAATCAGGATTTTTTATATCGGCACAGTAATTAAACTGTTGACAACGATATTATCATGCTGCTGCATTGTATCTGGTGCGAGATTAGATTTTTGATGTTATAGTTATCTCATATAATCAGACAAAAAGATCCCCAGGGCTCCTATCTGGAAGCAGAATCTGGATCACACGGATCTCCAGGGATCTTCTCCAAAGGATTAAGTAGGCCTATTCAGTGATGGTACTCTCGACCCAGTTTAGTATCACACAAACTGTCCCAGATCTCCTATCAGAATCACCGTGTCAGTATCAATGGATAAAGGTCAGTCGGACAGTACCGGCTATCACATTGTTTTCAGTTTTATGACGCCTGATTAAAGGGACAAGCCCATCACCTAGTTTTAGTGGACCACTATGAATCTTAACTTTTCCAATAGAAATAAGAGAAAGTTAGGTTAGGATAATCTTAATTTTAAGATTCTTAGTGGCATGGGTCCCTGGGGCCCATCCCACAAAGAATCTTCAAATTAAGATTATCTTAACTTTCTCTTATTTGCATTAGAAAAAGTTAAGAAGATCCTTACTTTTCTAATGCAAATAAGAGAAAGTAAAGATAATCCTAATTTTAGGATTTTTCGCGGGATGGGTTCTAGTTGCATAAAAACAGGCATTTAATTTGAACGTTTACTGGGTAAAAGTATAAGACAAATCATATTTAGGCAAGAAAAAATAAAATGAGCGAGCTGTCAATGTACCAGGCAAGTTCAGTTTTTTTTAAAACCATGAATAGAGCTAGGAGGTGGGCTAGTCCCTTTGACCCTTTCAGCGCGGGGACCGTCTTCATACGTCATGTAGACGTCAGATTCTGACGTATAAGGACGGTCCCCGCACTGAAAGAATTTAAATATTTATAATGGCTGTAGACCCATGACATAGGTGTTCAAATGAAGCGGACAGAGCTAACAACTAAGACATGTATGATGATTTCAAATAGAAAAAAACCCATCTGGTTTCTATGGAATGTATAAAGATATTTCAGCCTATTAACCCTTTAACCGCCGGTGTCGCATATATTCGGGTTTTCATTTTTTATTAGCACATAAGGTGCCACCTTTTAAACATGTTCAAGATAAAATGAGACATCAATCAGCAAATTTTGAAAACAATTAACCTCCATTTTGTCAAATCTGAATAATTTTCACTCACTTGAAGTTGTGGATCGCGTCAGCGAGACACAATTTCAAGTGGGTGAAAATTCAGATTGAATAATTTGGCGGTTAAAGGGTTAGTGTTTAGTACCTGACACTGGTGCTTGCAGTATCTGACGTTGCGACAGGAGGAGCACAGCAGACAAGCTCCCGTCTGTCCGCACCAGTCACAGCAATGTGTGTCGGGGTCGTCCTCAGTAATGTCGGGCAAATCCTGGAAAAAAACAAACAAATATTAATATTGTTATGACGTGCCACTTTCTTTGTCATGATTATGTTCATACCATGTTATCAATTAGGCTGGGCCCTGATGTAGCTAGGTAACGCTATTTAGCGTTTGTCACGCCAGTTATTTCCGTTCACTTGCAAGTTTTCAAAAATATTATTATTATTATTATTATTGGAATTGTTATTATATTATTTATTGTGCTCGGTTCTAGACCGCAAGGATTTGAGGTACGAATCGTGTGTCTTGATGGAATTATTACGCTGAAATATGTCTTCTATTCTTCACACAAAAATGTCCATTTTACTTTTTTATTTATATACATTTTAAATGAACCGCTCTTTTTTGTACTACGCCTCTGAATAATCAGCAAGATTAAATTAATGGCGCATTAAAAATGCAGTATAATAATAATAATAATAATGTCTTATATAAACTAAGAAACCAAATGAGGTTTTTTCAATTTGAAATCATCATAAATGTTTTATTTGTTCCCGCTTCATTTGAAAACCTATTCTATGGGTTTACGGCTATTAGAAATTTGTACTCTTTCAGTGCGGGGATCTACTTTAGACGTCAGATTCTGACGTCTATGTATGTGCACTAAAGTGGCTTAATATCTCATTTATAATTCCTTTTATAATAGACATCGATGGCACAGAATGAAACTGTACAAGCTGATAGCCCCATCCTAAACAAGAAGTAGGCTGATTCAACATACCCAAATACTGTAGATCTGGGAATTTTCGCGTGTTCAAATTTTTCATTTTTATTTAGTGGCGCTATTATAATAATAATTTTCGCGAGATCTACAGAAACCCTACAAATTGATAAATACAATATTATTGATATTTAGTATGTCATGTCTCAGACAGCAACAAATTCGTCATGCTCGTGGTATTAGTAAACATGATAAAGATAAATAGTATTAAGATAGTATATGATGACTTGCCACACTCTCGCTGGCTATATGAGCCGTCACGCTATTTTCAATTTTATCCATGTATGTCATTGACCACTCGGTCCTGGCCAAGACGCCCAGATATTATCAAGGTAATAGTTTGTTCACATATTGATTTTCTATTTGTAGGTCATTGTTTTCGTTAGCGTGAGGGTTTTAGCAGGTGCCTGGACGTGCCTGTTTTAATTCATTGAATGTCACGAGCAGCTCGCGTGACGGCAGTTGATTCAACCTTCAAGTTCCCATCCAGCAAATACGAGACGTTTATCCAGTGCTGTTTTAATGTTGGGCCAGCGTCGCAGACAGTGGACCAACGTTGAAACAGCAGTGAGTCAACGCCTCGTGTTTACCACAAAAATGATTAAATATAAAATGTCATGAAATACCCCAACCCTTTGCCCCCTGAGTTTCCTAACAGGAATTTTCACCCACTTCAAGTTGCGTCTCGCTACCGCGACCCGCAACTTCAAGCGGGTGAAAATTACTCATATGTGTTTCATTTGCGACGAAACATTTGCAAATCCTCAGGTCTAAGCACACATTTCGATGCCGATAACAATGATTTAATCGGCTAATAAAACAGATTCAAAATTTAAGCTTAGCGCCCAAAGGGTCAATAAGGCTGTTCCGAGGTGTCATTTCAGATCATTTATAAGAAATAATCTTGTCTTCGACATTGGCCCAACATTAACCCAACATTGGGTAGATGTCTCGTGTTTGCTGGGATATACTGCAAATAAAATAGGGACATAAACATTATTCATCCCCACCTCAATGTGACTGTACACACTACTCTGTTCGGTTTCAGAGGATCTATTTTATATTTCCATCAACATGATCAAGTCAGACCTTAGTTAGTTCTTATTTTGAGGGAACTATATGTCAACGTGTAAATAGTAAGATGACAAAAAATGAAATGAATCGGGCTTGAAAATTACTCATATTTGCCTAATTTGGGACCAAACATTTACAAATCTTGATGTTTAAACAGTCATTTCCTTAAAAAAAACGATGATTTAATCGCCTAATAAAACGAATTAAAAACTACTATTGTCTTGATTAGCAGGCAAATGGTTATCCCGTAGCTCATTGAGCTATTCAATTTCAATTTTAAGTCACTTGAAGTTGTATCTCGCTACCGCGACACACAACTTTAGGATTGAATGCATATTTTACTGCGAACAGCTCGTTATCAGGGGTTATACAGGTGCTAATGAAAACTTCGAATGTCCACTGTAGCCGACATCAGTGCTCTAAGAATTGAGTGATCCATATAAATTCCAACAGACGTAATATAAGCAAACAAACCTTTCTTTCATCAACATGTATGGCTTGAACGGTGTGGGTCATCGTGTCCTGGTGTGAAGTGGAAGGTGAACCTCGTGGCAGATTGGTTTTGCACACCCCTCCGCTACTGCGACTTGGGTTGGCCGTCTTGTACAACCTGGTGGCCATGTGTTGGCTGGCGAGATACTTCTCATGGTGTGAAAAGGGAATGAGTTGCGGCTTCTGCACCGACACCTGCTGTTGGAATCGCTGCGACGTGCTGTTAGGGGAAGACTGACTCGTTGGAGAGAACTGTGGTCTCACGTGAGCGGAGTGCTGAACCATCGGCTGGTGAATCGTGGAGCCCTGCTGGTGGATTGTGGAACCGTGCTGGTGGATCGTGGAACCCTGCTGGTGCATCTGAGAGTGCTGCATGAGCCCCTGGTGTTCCTGGTGAGTAACTTGGAACGGCATCACCTGCTTACTCTCTGGCGAATGGTGCTGAACATTGTGTTGGGCCTGGCGCTGCTCAATGTTCATCCCACTGGGTGTGATCGACAACATGGGCATCTTCTGAACAGCGGCAGTACTTGCGGTGTTAGCACTGATGTGTCTTTGTGTAAACATCTGAGTCTGGTTGGGTAGAGCATTGCGGTGGCTGATTACGGTGGCCGTCTGATGTGGTGGAGACAGTTGTTCCTTGGGGATGCTCGGTGCTTGGTAGAACCCTGTCACTTGGTGCTGAGCCGGTCTACTCGTCGGCTGCTGTGCGTGGCGACCAGGAGATGGAATCTGTGTGTCACCCTCCCCTCTGTACATCACCACACCTTTGCACAGATTCACCTGGGAGCACGCCACCAAGCCGGACGTGGAACGTGATGTCATCACAGGATACTGTGGTGTGAGGGAGAACCGAGGTACTGGGATTGTACTTGGCTCCACATACGTCTCCTTCCTAGCCTGGTCCGCCTTGTACTGATGGTTCCATACATGTTGTTGACCTTTATCAACTGGAGCTGCCTCGATAACATCGCTAGGTGAATTTGGTTGAGATTCAACGACCAGTAACGCTGGAGGTAATGATGCATCTTGTTTCCTTGGAAATGTTTGTTCATGTCTTGCAGTTTGTGATTGATAGGAGGGCTGTTGGTATGTCATTTGATGTACAGCGTTCACTGGATGCAGTGTATTCGGATTTGCCGCCTGTTTGCATGATTTGGTCAAATCTAGTGGTAGGTCATCATTTTTCGTCACGTTATTTTTCTTAAGGGGGTCTTTTTCCACGGAAGCTGGTTTGTTGGTACTGGGCTCGTGTCTTCCTTGGTGTGTTGCTGCAGTCGTTGGTGAGCGAGCCGATGAGCTCGATGGATGAGTTCCTGTGTGTAATGTCAATGTGGCGTGAATATCGAGGGCTTCTGGGTTACCCCTGGTGGGGTTATAAGTACTCGGGTGGTGACTCAAACGGATATCCACCGTGGAGTGGTTCATTTTGTTGTCCGGTACCGGCACGGACTGGTAGGGGGCAGTCACGGGGTCATTTATAGGGCTGACTGGGGCATGTTGATTTGGGGTCGGTGTAGTGAGAGGACTAATACCTGGTTGATGCTCTGCAACAGGACGCATCATGGGCGCCACGGGTTGACAGCGAGGACGCTTTACAGGTCTCTCTTCTGCGACGCTTTGTGGATAAACTGCGGCCGGCGAGTTGATCGGGTTTGGCGATGATGAATGCCCAGGTAAAAGACCTGAAGAGGATACCGTCACACACGTTGGAGCCATGGACATTCTTGGTAAGGTATGTTGTGGTGGCGCTCCAGGAACCCCGATTAAAGATGGCGCAGTTGGGTGCAGAAAGCCTGTAGGTCTCAGCCCCGTAGGATGCGTCATTCTTGTCATCATAGAAGGGGTTGTGAGAGAACCCATGGGCATAACACTCGATGGTGCATTCCATGAGCTGACAGACTGTGGGGCTTGAGGGCGCGGCTGTACAGGTGGTACATTGAACTGACGCTGTGCCGAAGCTCGTTCTCTAGCCATGCCATCATATGACGTGTTGATGCTGGGCGTTGGCATTTGTACATTTTTCGTTGAAGATATATTTGCGAATGAGGGCATCGTTGGCCGTACAGAAGTATTGGTATTAAGGTATCGAGTCGGAGACAAACTATGTGGAATAGATGCACTTTGCTGAGAAGATGAAGCGAAGCGATTTTGTCCTCCGGTGAAATTCGTCTGAGGTAAAGGCAATCTTGAATGTGCGGTCTGACCTGAATTGATCATAGAACTCCAGGATCCATTAAAACTGGGTCGAGTGTCACGGCTGGCAAAGCTAGTAGTTTTGGGCATATTGAACACGTTAGAAAAGGAGCCGGAATGTGTCCTCGATTGGAAACTCATAGATGGCGTTGGAGTTGGAAGTGTTTTAATAGTTGACTTGTGGAAAGCCTGGCTGGCGGGGGTTGGAATAGAAGTGACGTAGGTATTTAGAGCTGACATCACGGCATGGTGGGAGCCGGCAGCACAAGTTGGGGTTTGCCTCGTCTCCATCACAGGTGAAAGTTGTGGACCTCTCTTCTTGTTCATTAGCTGAGTCTTAAACGGATCTGCCGTTATTCCAACACCCGGGGAATAAAAACTGCTCTGGGCTGTTGTGCTTGCGGTTCGCGGGGCGAACGAGTGTCTCGTCAGCACCTGAATTGGCAGGCTGTTCGTGCTCGGTATGGGTATCGCTGTGTTTGGAACAGGAATGGGAAAGTCAAGAGTCGTTGTGGGAGAAAGTTTGCCCTCAGAAGTAATTGGCGATGGCACGGTGGAGGTGTTGGTATCTATGTGCACGGGCGAGTTCAGGCGCACAGTTGCAGTACTCGTTGTCATAGTTATTGGTTGTTGTCCACCTGTTGTTGCAGTTCCATATCTATCTGCTGTCACTGGTGGCAGAGCATGATCTTGTGGAACTGTTACAGAGCTATCGGTAGCCTGTTGTTCTTTTCTCAACGGCAGACTCGCTAAAATGTTGTTCCTAACACCGCTGTTTTCTGGAGTATGTACTTCACTGGCTTGGTGACTCAAATCATTCAATTTACCACTGCTAGTAATGCATCCACCACCTGCAAAATAAATGAAAAAATTTCGATTAATAATAATCGATCACTTGTGGGATTACAATAAATGAAAAATTGTTAACCACGGGTTTTAATAAAAAAAAATCAAATACGCGGTATCGCTAAATGGGTCTACCCAGTAAACAGAAAACATTTGTATAACATTTGTACAATGTCGGACCAACGTCGAAAACGTTGGGCCGGCGTTGCAGAAATGTTATACAAATGCTTCGTTTTTCCTGGTTAGGTATAGAATAATCTATGTTTACACGTGCTTGGATCTACACCAGATTCACCCAATTATCTCCCACCCGGAGCTGAATGTGCTTGATAGTTTGAATTTAAAACGTTTCACACCTACTGAACTAGTCGTCTCGTTGTAAGCACATTTTGGGTGCAATATGCTAACTGAATCATTAAGAAGATACAACAGTACAATGTAAATTTCGACCCTTGCCGGATCCAGATGTTTAAATCATTCATCACAAATTTCAATTTGTTAAATTGTTCGTGTCCCTTTGGTTTCATCCAAATGATGATCGGTATCAAATTACGTTTATGTAGTTTGAATATGTCGAAGAATTTAAATGTGCTGTTAGCTTAGTTTTTTTTTACTGGGAGACTTCAACGTCGGGTAACGCGTTTTAGTGACCTGAAGCTTGTAACACAAATGTATGCAGTAGCAACAATGTAGTGCAATAAACTATGGAGAGGAACAGATGTATCATCATTTTAAAAGTATTTGATTAAAGAGACTGCTTGCGATGATACCAATTTGGATTTTTTTTGTATGAAGTAGTGTAATCCCGTAGCTCATAATTAAATTTTTTTCAAAATTTTAAGATTTTTCTAAACATTTTTTATCAATATTTGTAAGAATCCAGCGAAAACCCAAACACAATATTTGTACACATGAAGGATGGTTGAATGTAAGCACAGCATGGGGCCATATGTTGATGCCGCCATCCCAACGTTGTGCAGACAATCAGTGTTGCAGGTTAACTCCCCCCCCATGTCCTCGCATTAAAACACCAATTAAGGGTGGTTTGTAGTTGGTCGGAGACTGTGGGCATTTGTGGTAAAAAGTGTTGTATAATGCACCCCTTTGTTCACATGACAGTATACAAAACAGAAATAAAACTAGTTTTATCTTTTTCAGTGCTTTTAATTTTTTTTTCATTTCTTCGTATTTTTAGTTAAGATCAGTAGGCTATATAACTTAAATTAAAAATAAATTAAATTTATAAAATTAACATGTCAACATAAGCAATCACTTTAACTACATGTAGTAAGCTTTTAAGGCCACGACTTTAGCACTTTACTAATCTAATTGCCGAGTCTTACCTATATTGTGTGAGTATGAAACAAATCTGAAAATATAAAACAGAGGAATAAGTTAAAAAGTGTCGCTAAAAATAAGTTACAGAAATAAAAAACAATCTGTTTTTTATTGGGGCCAGAAATATTATCCAAAGATATTCAGAACAGTGACTCGAACATGATGATGTACATCGCATAATATCACTACACATGGTATATTACAAATTCAAACATAATTTGAAATGAAACTACATATTTTTTCTCAATAATTTCTACAAATTTCGTTTTTATATTTATACTTGATTGGATATATTGATTGGATATATACATGGATACCACGATTGATCCAGCAAATTTGAATACATAATAATTTTAGATATACCGGCTCAAAGCGTGTTTCATTCGAGAAACAAGCATTATCATAATTATTTCAAAAATTGTTTCTAGCGAAAATCACAGTTTTGATTTAGGTAATCATGGTAATAGCAATACAATCTGATAAGGATATTTTTTGCATCGTATAAAGAGAATAGAGTATCTTCTCAAATAATTAATCTACTAATATAACTGGTAAATTATAAAATGAAATTTTCACACAATTTTAAACATGTGCCTCGCTGTCAGATCCAAGATCGTTGCGAATTTTAAAATTATTAAAATGGATTTATTTTCTGCACCCACTTCTATTTTTGAAACATAGCAGCAGATGCTGCCATTGTCCGTGGTTAACCCTTCCAGCGCGGGGACCGTCTTTATACATCAGAATCTGACGTCTGCAGATGTCAGATTCTGACGTGTAAAGTCAATCTCCGCACTGAAAGAATTAACATATTTCTAATGGCCATAGACCCATAACATGTTTTCAAATGATTGGAAAGAGCTAACTAAGACATTTATGATGATTTCAAATTGAAAAAACCCTCTTTGATCTCCATGGTTTATACAAAAGTATTTCAGCGGTAATCTCACCTGGTACATGAAGTCTGTGAGACCTTGCTGTCGAGGTACTGGCGCAGTTTATCTTTGATGCACACGTCATCGGCATCATCTTCAGCTTCGTTCTCTAAACCGTCTCTGATCAGCGACTCTGTGGAAAAAAGAACTCAATTACATCATGTAGGCCTTCATACGTAGATAAATGATCAACCCTTTCAGCGCGGGAATCGTCTTAATACGTCAGAATTTAACGTCTGTAGACGTCAGATTCTGACGTCTAAAGGCGATCCCCGCACTGAAAGAATTACAAAAATGATAAGGTCGTAGACCCATAACATAGGTATTCAAATGAATCGGAAAGTGCTAAGTAAGATGTTTATGATGATCATTTCAAATTTAAAAAACTCCTTTGGTCTCCATGGTTTATAGACAAATAGTATCATCTACAGACGGTTGTCGCAATACCACCTCAATGTGCGCGAAAAAGTCAGGATGTCATAAAGTAGAAAAGTTTGATGAAATTAATAAAGCTAAAGCTCAGAAGATCCTCATTGTTATAGATAATACACCGCTTTATTGAATTACTTTTTAACCTTTTCACTACCATACATGCCGGAAATTTCCGTCGTTATTCGTCAATGAACGTAACCATAAAATGAAACAAATTTTCGTCAAATATATACTACATTTATGTATTTTTCGTCATTTAAAGCTGGAAATTGCGTTAGCAATTCCAGCTTCAAATGACGAAAAATAGAACTCGTACACCAGTATATCTGGATCCTGGCATGCACCCCGGCCTGGAAGTCAAAGGGTTAACCGGTTGTCCCTTATCCTGCTGATCCCGACTATAGTCGTTTTTAATCTGTTTTATTAGTCGACCATATCACTGTTATTGGGAAAGAAATGTGCGTCTAAACATCAAGGTTTGCAAATATTTGTGAGCAAATTAGGCAAATATGAACAATTTTCAGCCGCTTTAAGTTGTGGGTTGCGGTAGCGAGATACAACTTCTGAAAATTTAAATAAATTACCTTAGCAGGACAAGGGTTAATTTCGAATCGCGTCTATAACCCGCTTTCGGCTTTTATATTTCTCTCTCAAACAAGGAACTTTGAAGTGGCAGTGTAAAGTGGCAGTTTCACACCTTCTACCTTCAAGGGGACGATAAGTTTTTGTTCAAATTCTGGAAATGTGACTATTTTTCACCTACTTGAAGTTGTGGGTCGCGATAGTAAGACTCAACTTCAAGTGGGTACAAATTAAAATCTTAAACTTAGCGATTTCAGCGTTGTTATACTACTCTAGGCATAATGTTGGACGAGGGTGCTGAAAGACTTATAGTGCTGCTGCACGCAGGAATAAATAAATGGCTTAGTTAGCTCTTTCCGCTTTGGGTTCCCACAGAGATCTGCGGATGAAATTCCATGATTTTTCAATGACTTTCCATGACCATTTTTCAGGATTTCATTACCGAATATAAAAATGTTCTTATAAAACTTTACAGCCTCTACAATACAGCGGTCCGATCTATACCCACTTTATAAAGCAGACCCGTACCAAGCGGGTGTCAGGGAGTTTACAGCTAGGTGGACTGTCAGTGTCATTGTGTGTCAAAAATGCACCTAATCAATACAACACATTTTTCTCAAAAGAAACGTGAAAGATATTTTAAAAAAATCAAAATTCCATGACTTTGCTATGACTACTTGACAAATTTTCATTTACCATGACTTTTCCAGGTCTGGATTTTATTTTTTTCATTTCCCATGGTTTTCCATGATTTTCCATGACCGTGGGAAGCCTGGCTTAATTTGAATACATGTGTACTTATGTTATGGGTCTACGACTATTATAAATATTTTACTACTCTTTCGGTGCTAAAGGGTTAATTCTTAAAGGACATAATTTTTTGATTGCAATATTTACCCACTTGCTGCGTACGCCACACGCAACGTCAAGTGGGTTAATTGCTTTTTAATAGCTTGTCAAATCTGAGGCCAATTATTTTTAAATTTGCTGTTGGAAGACACCCTTAACCTTCAAAAAAAAAATCTCACTTTAAATTGTTTTAAACACATAACGATATTTTTTATTTATTAAATTAAATTTTAAAATTAATTTTAAAATTATAACACAAGTGTGTTTTTGTCAGAATCACAGCGTATCCACATACCTATATTGATGATCGGCGTCGGGATCCACAGTTTCTTCTGCTTGTCTTTCATCAGCAATTTCTGTCCGCGCAGGGAGCGCCTCAGTCGAGGTCTCCGTACGATCAGTCTGAGACGTCTGCGTTTCCGGCCACGATACGCTATATAAGGTATGAAGCGGGACCTGCGACACTTGAGTCCGCGGAGGATCCGCTCGCCGTAGATGGTTCTTAGAGACGTCCTGTGCTTGCCCGACGAGCAGCCGGACAAAGCTGCGGGGTGCACATGTGCGCGGGGAGCGGTTGGAACGGGACTGCCAGCAGCCCGAGACTGATTCTGATCCACATTGTGGATCAGTTGACCTGGTGTCTGGGAGCTCAACGACACCGTCGTGCTGGCTTCACCCGACGAGGAGAGTTTTCCCCTGGTGACATTGTCTGATGAATTCACACACAGGGAAGAATTTCCACTGAAGTTTGCTTCTTTCGCAGAGTGCCCCCAGTCCATTACGGTCACCTTTGGAGACACATTGTGTTTTGAGAGAGCTGTGTCTGTTTTAAGGGCTATCGGGGGATAATGGGTGGCTTTTACGCCACTTAGTAAACCGGATTTCTCCGGATTGGGGACAGGACGCGCTCGATCCGGCACCCTCTCTTTGAGTTTCAGTCTCTCTGGATCAGGGGATGCGATCCGCACGGGCATTCCTCCTCTCTCCGGGGCGGGCTGTGGGTCATTCGGAGTTATCCCCGATGCCTTGGGACTGCATCGCAGCTTGGAATACGGTGGTTCGGGGTATATGTTCAATCCGTCCAACAGGTTGGAGTCGTCGTAAACCGCCCCCTGTGTCCTGGAGCACACCATGTCCTCAGGGTTGTCCCACACCATGGCTCCCTCTCCGCCCAGCTGTATGCCATCGTGCTCACCCGCAGCTCCAAGGTCCGAACCCTTGTTGCCCATCCTGGTAGTCAACTGTCGTCTTCGCTATGTCAAAACTTCGTACATTATCATATCTAAGGCTGGCAAATCACTCACAACATTCTGAAAACATATACAAACAAAAAATCAATAAACAACACGATTTCACAACGCATTGTCAAACATGTTAAACACGTTGAGAACAATGTTGATTAAAAGCAGGATTGGTCAACCAATTCTCAGCAGACAAATAAACATTTGTATAACATTTATACAATGTTATACAAATGCTGTATAAATGTTATGCAAATGGTTTTCTGTGAAACTCACTCACTCACTCACTCACTCACTCACTCACTCACTCACTCACTCACTCACTCACTCACTCACTCACTCACTCACTCACTCACTCACTCACTCACTCACTCACTCACTCACTCACTCACTCACTCACTCACTCACTCACTCACTCACTCACTCACTCACTCACTCACTCACTCACTCACTCACTCACTCACTCACTCACTCACTCACTCACTCACTCACTCACTCACTCACTCACTCACTCACTCACTCACTCACTCATCCAGACTTGTGACGACGGTTCAAAATAATCTGTATACGCACATAGATATATTCCTTCTTTAAACCCGCAGCTTTTAAAATGAATATTGAACGCCTTTGACGATACCGTATCGCACACTGCAGAAGTATGAATATAATCGTGTAGATAAGTTGCTACATTTGTAATCTTAAAACTCAAGATAATTCGTGGCCCTCTCTACTGCAGGGTCATTGAACTGAGGTGTTTCAATCCAGTGTTGGCATGTTGCTGGATCAGCGTCGTAGTCGCTGGACCAACAACACGCCAACACTGGGCGCCAATCAGGAATAAATATCATTCACCTGTTGCGGTGTGATAAGCATGTTAACGTTATCCTTGACCTAAAATCAGAATCATGATCATGATGGATAGATATTTATTGACGACGGGAAGTCTGCGTAGACTTATGGGTCATTAAAATGAACACTTATTACAGTAGTTAAGAAACTAGCGTACTTAAATAATTGTCGTGCTAAAACTAATTTAGTATTCGTGCATTTGAAACTAGAAGAGGTACGCATGCACGTTTTAACTTGAAACGACACAAGCAGGCTAAAATCATCATTTTTATTTCGGTTCTTTGATATCTCCATAATATGTCAACATGATCATATAGACTAGATTTGCGTAAGTTTTTTTTTAACTTCGTGTCGCGCATTTACCAGTTACATGTAAGAGATAAATAAGTACGAGATTTAATTTCAAACATGCATGTCCAAAATAAGAAATACAGGAATAACTGATAAAAGGGGTTTTCAGTGGGCCTACAGCTAGGTTGCCACAGCAACCAAAAAAATAAAAGACTACCGCAATTCTATTCTATGGACATGTTCACATAGTATGGACATATCAAGTAGCCAAAAAATAATTTTGGCTTATAGATAATCTTTAGCCTGATTGTGTCAGTGAAACTTTATAGTGTAGAGAGAGAGGGGTGGGTGTGGAAAGGGGGGGGCCTATGATTCAAATCACCACGGCACACAATTTTGGTAATCGAAGGGTTTTCAAGATTTTTCTATAACATATCTGACAAAGAGTTCATGGCCAAATTAATCAACCTTTTCAGTGCGGGGATCGACTTTAGACGTCTGAAGTCGAAAGCGGTCTGAAACAAAATTCTGTACTATTCTGGCCGTAGACCCATAACATAGGTGTTCAACTGAAGAAGAAAGAACTAACAAAGACATTTAGAATGATTTCAAATTTGAAAAAAAACCTTTTGGTTTCATGGTTTATATGAAAATATTTCAGCGCTTGAAGGGTTAATATCAGAAGCCATTAATTAGCCCACTAAACCAGCCAGAAAACACGGCACTTTGCGCCGGTGTGGGTTGAATGCCGGCCCAGCGTTCAACCAACACCGGCGCAAAGTGCAGTGATTGCGGCCGGGCTGCAAGCTTCGAAGCACACCGATTCTGAATCATGTTGTGGTGTTCAGTCGGTTCCAGCAGCAGAAATGAAATGAACGGGTTTTTAGGCCACTTTGTGCACATGTAGGCTAAACTGGGCTAAGAGAACCTATTGAGGATGGCGAGATGATTGAAATGAGACTGCCCACAGACACAGAATTCTATAGAACGCTACATCTCGGTCACAGAGGCTCCCAACAATATTGAATCTTAACGAGTGAGCGAAGAAGAAGGATTTTGTTTCTTTGAAATTTGAAGGTCAGAGCGGGGTTCGAGCCCGCGATCTCAGACTTTCCAAGCAGGCAGCTTTAACCACTGCACCAGGGCGTCCGCTTCAGTTCCAGCAGCAGAAGTGGTGTGCTTACACACTACCTCTGCTGGGTGGTGTGTTTTCACACTACCTCTGCTGCTGTTAGAAAGATTACGTTCGGCTGTTTAAGGTACCGGGTTCGAATCCCGACTGTACCGGATGTTGGTTATAGTGGTTGTGTGCATGATTGTTCTGTTCAGTGCACCAATCTGTTTAAAGTACTGGAGTGCACAGTGTTTTCTGTGTTAAAGCGATACAGTCAGGCCAAATCATCAGATTTTTTTGGCTACTTGATACGTTCTTAAGTTTTCAAGATGTTCATCTAGACTAGTATTGCGTAAGCCTTTCAATTTAGGTAGAGCATTTACCGGTTAAAACCAATTCGGAATGTTTTGAATATTTTCTTTGTGAAATTTTTTCTGTACCTATGATATGCATGTCTCTTTGTACTTCGAGTGGGTCAATAACCATATAAAAGTGAAATAAGAATGATATTTAATTTTATACATGACTATCCTTCAGTTTCAGTCACATTTTGCTATAGAGTTCACTGACCTCGCATGCACCGAACCAGATAGCCTGCATTGATTTCATATGTAGATTACTTTATTTACAAAGATCTGTCATCTCACATATTTGAACCTAAGCTGGTGTGACGAGTGTGCTTGTCCGATGGGTTGTGACCCGACAAACAAGGCATTGGCCCAAGGCTGGGTGGCTGTTGATGGCAGCCTTGTGTCGATCTTTTGCGTCTGCTGGTCTATGTACTGATGTACAGTTAAGAATAAGCGAGAAACAGATTTGTTTGTAACTGATTATCTCAGCATCGTTTGACTGCTGGATAAAGGTCTTTGGCGTCGACCCGGCATTGAGACAGCGTTCGGTTGATGTGTTGAGTCATGCTGGAAATGACTCATCATATCGTACCGTGCACCACAACTTGGAAGGATTTCAGCAGACTTTGCCAGGCAGCTGCATAAAACCTTTCAAGTGGGTGAAAATATGTTTAGCCCTTAAAGCGCGGAAATATATTTGTATAAATGAAAAGACCCATTTTTTTTTCAATTGACAACACCATAAATGTCTTCGCTAGCTCTTTCCGCTTCATTTGAATACCTATGTTATGGGTCTACGGCCATTAGAAATATTTTTACTCTTTCAGCGCGGGGATCGACTTTAGACGTCAGAATATGACGTCTGCAGACGTATATAAGTAAAGATAAGTAAAGACTATATAAAAAGAGTAGGGCCTAATCATTGTTCGATACTCACTGCACATTGATATAGAAAAAACACCTGCGAGTACCATTTGAGCAACTATTCTGTCGTGCAAAGCCAGAAGGCAGTATCTGCTTACTTTACAAGTGAGCAGATACTGCCTTTTGGCTTTGTATCAGATAATACGCGAATGGGGGCTATGAGACATGTCACCTAACAAAATGTAAAAAAAAAAGAGTATTTTTAAATTTCCAATGCGGTAAACGTATAATCAAACCGAACGCGTCTTGAATTTGTATTTTAAGTTTGTTCAGGAAAACACTTATCCCCCCTCCCCCCCCCCCACACACACACATCTATCACCCCCCCCCCGTGCCTTAGACTTACTGATATTGTACGGTAAAATAGATTTGACAGAACAGATCTGATTTATGTCGTTGACATGTCATTTATTTGTCATTTACATGTTCAAGGTCTCTCCTGAAATTCACACAACTACCCAGCTATCACGATACATCGACCCGATGTTGGTTCAATGTTACATTGAACCAACATCGGGTCAATGTATGAATACGAAAAGGTGACCAATGTTGGTTTAACGCTGGGCCTGCATCGTAGACGACGGTCCAATATTAAACTAGCATTCACTGGCTCATTATTTATTAGGATGCGAGGACACTTCACCTTAATATGAAACGCGCGGCGGGAGGGATAGAAACTCGATGTCGAACATGTTTTAAATTGGTGTAGACCAGCGACAAAATTAATGGTGAAGTGACAAATGTAGCAGCATGATAAAAACAATACATCCTGTGATGGATTTTGATTCGAATTCAATTTAATTCCATGCGGTGTATAAATGTGACCACGGGACTTACACGATTTATCCATAAAATTAAAAAAAAAAATTAATTAGTTTAAATTTTCAGGTACTTCAAGCTGTGTCTCGCTACCGAGAACCACAACTTGAAGTTGAACATTTGTGATTTAGAGGTCACAACATATTATGTCAGTGTCGAATATTTAAGACATGTTTTACTCTAGCAAAGAAATGTTTATATGATAAATAACTACTCCAGTCGACACCAGCGCGCCACGTGTCACTTGAAGTTGTGTCTCGCCACCGCGATACACAACTTCAAGTGACTGAAAATTTGTGTTATTTGTGAAATTTAGGTCTCAATATATATCAGTGTTTCAAGATTGAAGGAATATTTTACTGTGAACAGCTTTTTATCAGGGATTATACAGGTGCCAATAAAAGCACAGAATGTCTACTACAGTCGACAACAGTGATCTAGGAGGTAAAGGGTTAAACCTGGCTATTATATACACATAAACTTTCAAGGTAAATAGTTTTCAGTACAGACAATCAAAATGTCAAGGACGCATCTCTACCTCTTCAATGTGTCTGCCAACCCTTTATCCCCGCCCCTCCTCACATGCACATCCCACGTGACATATTTTAAATAAAACTCATCAAATTTAAAATGGTATATTCCGTCAAAATAAGGAGGTAGTGAGCTAACATTTGAGATATTATAGTTGCGTATTTTGTAAAATCATGAATTTTTTACAACATTGATGTCAACTTAATGTCGTGAAATTTAGATACAATATGCTGGTGCTAAGAGTAGAAAGGGTCAGCATAATGATAAATCACTCGGAATGTTATATTAGCATCGTTTTCTGCACCCCCCCCCCCCCCAATGGGTGGCGTTTACACAATCGGTTATTCTAGTGGCACTTCACCTTTGTGGTGAACTGGCGAAAAAATACAGGCACGAGTATTATCCCTTTAGGGGGCCACTATTCGATTTCCAGGGGGGGAGAGCTGGAGTTTTTTTGAAATAAATGATTTCGGGCAGAATTTGCGTGAAATAAATAATTTACTCCAAGAACTGTTCTATATAAACATGTAATAAAATGTGAAATTTTCAGCGCGCCGCCGAGCCCGGTTGAAATAAATAATTTGCTTGCGACAAAAACTCCAACCCCTGGATATTGAATGGTGACCCCCTTACCATTGTCATCTTCATCCACTACAAGCCGCGAATTGCTAGCGCAATTCTGGACTTGCAGTGGATGAAGATGATTTGATGTGGGTGAAAAAGTAAAGAAACTTGCTATATATTGGTGAACCAGTTTCATGTAAATTTACATTCTAAAACCCTTAGTTGTAGGAAAATTAAGTCTGTTTTAAAGGATGTAAAATGATGCTTTAATGCATCGTGAGGGCTTTAATGGTTAAGTGTGTTAAAGCGCATAAAAACCATCACTGCTTTTAAACGGTGTGATCGATCCCTCAGGCAAAAGCCATATTATTCACCCCTGACAAAAAAACGTCAGACATGATATGCTTCAGCTGATATGATCCGTCACGATGACCTGATTTCTAGGGTCAAGCTGACATGTGAAAAGTACCGCATAACCTTCTTGAAATATATTTTTGATGACTCTTATTCGCGAGTTATCAGGAATAATTTTACGAAAGGATGTGCCGTATACAAGACGATCTGACTGACAGTGTACGTCTACTTTTAGAAAATAACAATCCACAAAACAGAACATTTTCAAACATAATGCTACGTGCCTTTTAACATTTACAAACATAATTTTGTATTCACTGTATTTTGTAGGTTTTCTTCTTTTGGCTAACACAATGAATGAATTGAATGAATGGTATCACATTTTGATTTTTGTGACAGTGGATGGCTGGGAAAGGCCCCAACTGCCAGATGGTATATATCATATGCTGTGTTCGTTGATGTATTGAGTACTACGGTACGCAGACTTTTCAGAGAGAATTGATTACATTTATTCGAGTATTGCTACGCGTTTAATTTAATTTTTGACATTTATAAATTGTGAATAACCTACGCCAATACACAGCTTACTGATAATCAGCATATAATTTATTTTTTTACATTGTAAACCTCGTAAATCCATGTTCCCCAGCAGACACAAGACGCTGACTCAATGTTGGTTTAACGCTGAACCAGCGTCGTAGACGCTGGTCCAACGTTAAAACAACATTGACTCAACGTCTTGTGTCTGCTGGCTCGGCAGATTCTGCACAGTACCACGTCACCAAAATATAAATCGCTATCAACCACAGCCTCGGAGCATACTTTGTCTTTGAAGTTGATTTTTTTTCAATCTTTCTATAATACAAATTTTATGTAAATCAAATTATAGTTATTTTTTAAACCAGTAATCTTTTTCGTGGGCAAGGCACTTCACGATTGCGCGCTTCACACCCCTCAGGTGTACATGTGTACCTGGTAGAACAGAGATGGCAATGTGTACGATAAGTTACAACCTCCAAAATGGCCACCGAAATCGCATGCTCCCCGGGGAGTTGTAGTGACACAATGAGCAGGTCCAGTGAACAGGTTGTAAAATGTAAAGTCGGACGATGAGTTTTCAAAATTGATATCAGACACCGATATTATGTATCATAGTGAAACCACTGCAAAAACCAATGGGGGGGGGGGGGTTCACAAAGAGAACAGAGCATGCACCCAAACACCTTTTGTAGACAGATCATTTTTTACCCAATTGATTTACAGGGACATATCTCACCCATTATCAGATCATGTCACTTTCAGGTTGACCCTTCGCCGCCAAGCTACCTCATTTGCATTTTCATCTGCCTGTATTTGTGTCTTACGGTGGCCCACAGGTGCCACCAACATTAATGCAAGTTCAAAAACATTCATGCATCTTCAGAAACATTAATGCAAGTTCAGAAATATTAATGCAAGTTCAGAAACATTAATGCAAGTTCATAAACATTAATGCATGTTCGGAAAACATTTACGCAAGTACGATTGAAAACATTTATGCATGTTCAGAAAACATTTATGCAAGTTCAAAAAACATTTATGCAACTACGATTGAAAACATTTATGCAAGTACGATTGGAAACATTTATGCATGTTCAGAAAACATTTATGAAAGTACGATTGAAAACATTTATGCAAGTTTAGAAAAGATTTATGCAAGTACGATTGAGAACATTTATGAATGTTCAGAAAACATTTATGCAAGTTCAAAAAAAATTTATGCAACTACGTACTTGCATAAATGTTTTTCTGAACTTGCATAAATTTTTTCAATCGTATTTGCATAAATGTTTTCTGAACTTGCATAAATGTTTTCTGAGCTTGCATAAATGTTTACAATCGTACTTGCATAAATGTTTTTCTGAACATGCATAAATGTTTTCAATCGTACTTGCATAATATTTTCTGAACTTGCATTAATGTTTTCTGAACTTGCATTAATGTTTTCTGAACTTGCATTTATGTTTCTGAATTTGCATTAATGTTTCCTGAACATGCATAAATGTTTTCAATCGTACTTTAAGAAATGTTTTCTGAACTTGCATTAATGTTTCTGAACTTGCATTAATATTTCTGAGCTTGCATTAATGTTTCTGAAGATGCATAAATGTCTTTGAACTTGCATTAATGTTCGTGGCACCTGTGGGCCACCGTAGTGTCTCGTTACCGCGACCCACAACTTCAGGTGGGTGCAAAAGAATCATATCACTTTAATTTGAGACAAAACATTTGAAAATGTTGATGTTTAAACGCACATCCCAGCAAACACAAAACATTAGTATAACATTTATACAACGTCGGACCAGCGTCTTCGACGTTGGCCCGACATTGTATAAATGTTATAGAAATGTTTTGTGTTTGCTGGGATATCACTTCATCTCACGTTGGCGATAAGAGTGATTGATCGGCTAACCAAAACGAATAAAAGTGTGAGTATGGTGGTTCTCGGTGGCTAAAGGGTTAAATGCGACACAGTTTTACTGTTTTAATGAAAGCTATGAGGTAATAAACAAAGTAGCTGTCGTAAAATCTGTCTTCACCTGTCTAACCATGATGTTTATTATATGCCGTGAGTAATAATTCTCGAAGCCTGTCTTAGATTAGGTGACATGAAATGATGTGAAATGAATGGGGTTTAAGTTCACCTATATGTACACATATAAAAATGAAAATGAAATGAATCGGGCTTTAGGCCACCTTTGTGCACATATAGGCTAAACTGGGCCAGGAGAACCTCCTGAGGATGGTGAGATGATTGAGATGACACTGTCCTCCAGACACAGGATTCGAAATTCGAGCCCTGGCGGTCTGAGGCCGAGCACGCTACCTCTCGGTCACGGAGGCTCCCCACAATACTAACTTTCACACGTGGATGGGGAAGAAACAATTTTGTTTCTTTCAAACCGCCGAGACCGGGAACCGAACCCCGGACTCTGGCGTGAAAGGCAGCGGTGCTAACCACTACCCTAGGGCCCCCGCCCTGTACACATATAGGCTAAACTGGACCATGATGCTCTCCAAACACAGGATTCAAAAGTCGAGCCCTAGCGGGCTGAAGCCGAGCACGCTACCTCTCGGTCACGGATATTCCCCACAATATTGAATATTAACTAGTGAGCGAGGAAGAAACATTCTGTTTCTTGAAACTTGAAGGCCAGAGTAGGGCTCGAACCCGCGATCCCCGACGTTCCAAGCAGGCGGCTTTAACCACTGCACCAGGAACCGTATTCTCGTACGAGTACCGATATATCGTAGGCTTCGGATTGGTCGAGATGGTCTGGGCCCTCGCCATATTGAGTGGCATCCACATTGCTGTATATTTTTGCCAAAATTATCACTATATTCAACGCTATAAAAGGCATAATTCTTGATTTATAAATCTGTCGTGCGAAGCCAAATTTTCCGTTGATTATCATTAAAATGTTCATTTCATTTCACGTCAAACTATACTATCACGAGACGCTTGGTTAAGCATACTGGAAAATCGGAATAACCAGCGATAATACCCAGTGTTGAGTCGAATCGCCGGTTATTCCGGTTTTCAAACATGCATAATCATGCGTTTCGTGTTTTAGGCCTACCAGCTGCGATTCCAAACACAAAGTCGCCATTGTCGGTTCAGATCTACAGAAATGGCTTAGCACATTAACTTGCTAATTATTTCATTTTTCGTGTCTTGGATGTATTTAAAGCAGGTGACCGAGGTAGGTATGAATATATTGAGTTGAATGATTACCATTTGAAGGCGGTCAGTGGGCGGCCAGTAATAATGCGTGTTTTTCTATGGGATCGATCATATGCCTTGCTCGCTGCGCGACCAGCAAGTCATATTCAATAGGCTAGGTTTAAACCAGTGGCTAGTCTAAAATGTTTTTGTGCTTACGGTTTAAAGCTAAACTCAGTTTACACCAACAGTTTGGTTGAACCGGCCTTTTGCCACGGTCACAAATCCAATTCGGCCGCCTCCGATGATCAGCCGACGTATTTTGTCGCTCATTGCGCCAGCACCCAACCGATGATCGCACGACATCGGGGATGTCCGTGCGTTCATCGGAGGCGGCCGAATTGGATTTGTGACTCATGCATTAAACTTGCTTTGTGCATACGGCCGTAAATCGGCCCCCTGGATATGAAAGGGTGTATCTGGCACTTGGTTAAGTGGCAGATACACCCTTTCACATCCAAGGGGACGAAATGATTAACAAAACAAACACTGACCCGATGCTTGTCCTGACGTAGTCCCAAAACAAGATACACAACACCTATAAGTGTTGTGTCTCCTGGGGTTAATAGCAATTTAAAGCTGACATGTATAGTGTCAACTCTGAAAAAGATTTGTATATGAAGCAGTACATGAGTACGGAGCTTTTAAAGGGACATTTCCAAAAAAATATTTCATAATAATCATTTGATTATTTGATTATTTGGTTCAAGCCAAATGATTTGGTACCCGCCAAATAATTTTTTGGTGCAAGCCAAATGATTTGGCGCGCTCGAATTAAATAATTTCAGTTTAAATTTATTTTTTGGAAATGTCCCTTAAAAAGCTCCGTAAAGCAGTGTATGGACCACTGTTCATAATTTTGAGATTTAAAGAAAATCACAAAAAAAGTACAGCACCTACGCTGCATCATTTCTAAAAGAGTAGGCTATATGACAAAAGCTTAAAAAAATGCCTCACTTGTTCGTGCAGTTGGCATATCGTTGTGACGATATCTCTGTTGAAAACGCCGTTCAGTCGCACTTGTCAGGTCACAGGCATTGTCGAGAGTGGGTGACCAAAAGCACTGGTATGAACAACGTGTATACCAACGTCCCAGTGAACACAAAAAAATTGTGTAACATTTATACAATGTTGGACCAACGTTGAAGACGTTGGTCCGACATTGTATAAATGTTACATAAATGTTTTGTGTTTACTGGGACGTTCGTCATGCCTAATTGATAATGTAGCGGGCAATCGCACACATTATAAATGCGGCTCCGTCGCAATGCCCAACAAACCCGACACATTGAGCGAACGTTAGTTTAACGTTGGCCCATCGTCTACGACGCTGGCCCATCAATAAATCAACATTGGTTCAATGTATCGTTCGAAATGTGTGTGCAGCGAGGATATACCACTGCTAGTGATGGAACTTTAGCTGGCACTGCGCATATATATCAGATAGCTATATCCCAGCGTTGACCCAGTGTTGATTTAAGGTTGGCCCAACGTCACATCACGGTGGGACAACGCTAAATCATATCTGTTTGCTGGCAGTGCAATATGGTTCTACGTCGCTATTTACACGTTGTGAGAATATCACACAACATGAAGCCCAAAGGCAAGATTGTGTCCCACTTTTTTCGAAAGATTCCAAGCGTTCTCTACAGAGTAAAAATTATTAAATGAATGAATGAATGAATGAATGAATGAATGAATGAATGGATGAATGAATGAATGGATGGATGAATGGATGGATGGATGGATGGATGGATGGATGGATGGATGGATGGATGGATGGATGGATGGATGGATGGATGGATGGATGGATGGATGGATGGATGGATGGATGGATGGATGGATGGATGGATGGATGGATGGATGGATGGATGGATGGATGGATGGATGGATGGGGCTTTAGGCAAATGTTTACAGGCTAAACTGGGCGATGAGAACTTCCTGAGTATGATAAGCCAGACCATAGTCTCTATGGCCCGACAAATCACATGACAATGCCCTCCGGACACAGGATTCGAAATCAAAAGGCAGTAACCATGGTAACTGCTTACTTTTAAAAAAAAAACACTTACAGCCTTTTGGTTCTACAGTATAGAGTATTTTTGGTAAGCGCCTCTTATTCAGTGTTATTAAACCCTGGTGGTATAGTTGAACTTTACGAACCGGAACACCGAAACCTACCCGGCTAAACCAGGCCACTCGCATTGCGCGGATGTCATCAGGGTAACCGAAACCTTGACTGGCAATCAAATTGTCAAAGGTCGCAGATCCACCGTAGATCTGGGGCCAAAAACTGTAACCTACATGCACTACCGCGCAAATAAAAGATATGAATGGAGTTTTAGGCCACTTTTGTGCACATACAGGCTAAACTGGGCCTAAGCCAAATATTGATGTTGAGACACACATTTTATATAACAGTGATTTAATTTGCACATGAATTGGATTTAAAACTATTAAAGTCGTGCCTAGCACATAAAAGGTTAAAACAAAATTATTGCCGTCATTGGGGCTTAAATAGTTTATTGACACCATCTTGAGACGTCACTGTATCGATCATTTACGAGATAACTTTAACATGTTTAACATGTTTAATGGGTCTTAGTATATTCTACAGGTCTGCATACAAAGGCAGACAGCAGTAACTGCTTACTTGAAAAGTAAGCAGTTACTGCTGTTTGCCTTTGCACGGCAGAGGTTGTCGCCCTCATGTCTATAAAGCTAGATCTAAATCTGGCAGATTAATTGCAAGCAGTGGGTTCATTGTTGTGTTGTTCCAAGGTCTCGCCACAGTTTGATGGCTAAGGTGTATAGTATATAGAAAGATTACATAAAACCTTGGCATTGCGGATTCGACCACTACACTCCCAGTTGTGGTAGGGTGGGTGCCCCAGATACAAGGCTCCAAACTATTCAAATGTAGTCCTCCGGAGCTAAAGGGTCCGATACCCCACTATCGACAGCGATATATCGCACCCTTTAACTCTGAGAAGACGATGATATCGTGTATGTGCACATGGACGTTGATATTCAGTTCTATGTTATATCTGCAGACCGATTTGTAAATTAAACAAATAGTAGCTGATTGTGCACAAGCGGGGTAGCGAGTGTCCATCCCCCTCAATTATATTGCATCCCAGCAAACCCAACGGTTGCGACGCTGGCCCAACATTAAAACAACATCGAGTCGAAGTATAGTGTTTGCTGGGATAGCATTCGTGTCACCAGGAATGCATAAAGAGATTCCCCTTATGCGGTTCTGGGATCACTGCCGTTTTCTTCAAGGAGAGTTGTAAATATAGGGAAGAGATGTCTTTGACCCTTACAGCGCCAGGATCGACTCTAGACGTCTATAGATGTCAGATTCTGACGTCTAAAGTCGACCCCGCGCTGTAAGGAATAATTAACAGACAAGTTATTTTTATTTATTTTTCATAATGGTGCAGTGGTTAAAGCTGCCTGCTTGGAAAGTCAGAGATCGCCTGTTTAAACCCCACTCTGGCCTTCAAGTTTCAAAGAAACAAACAACGTGTTTCTTCCCCGCTCACTCCTAAAGATTCAATATTGTGAGGAGCCTCCGTGATCGAGAGGTAGCGTGCTGAGCCTCAAGACCGCCAGGGCTCGAATTTCAAATCCTGTGTCTGGAGGACAGTGTCGTCTCCTTCATCTCACCATCCTCAGGAGGTTCTCTTGGCCCAGCTGAACATATAAAATTATGTGCATATCTGGTCTAAAAAACATTTATTCGTGCGTAATTCAACACAAACGGAAATAGTTTTTCCACCTCTTTGAACGTATAGTAGTCCGATATTATTCGAGGAGTGTTTGTCTTGGCAAGTACCCGACGAGCACGACGCATTGCCCCAATGCTAGTTTGATGAAGGCCCACCGTCTGCGATGCTGGCCCTTCATTAAAGCAGCATTGGTTCACTGTGTTTGCCAGCGAGGAATGACGTAGGCTACATTATTCAACCGCAGCAGCCCAGCAAACACGACACATCCAGCCAATGTCTGACCAATGTTGGCCCACCGTCTACGACGTTGGACCAGCATTGATCAAACATTGGCCAGATGTGTAGCGTTTGCTGAGATGTTCGGTGAACTGTATCGAGGACATCATGACCTTAAAAACACCTAAGGTGTGAAGCTGGAACAATGCCATGTGGGCATGAAAGCGTTGGGTCAAAGTCAGGCGTTTTTGAGTCAATGATGTCTGACTTGGGCCCAATTAATTATAACACCATACCTGCCCCAGCAAACAGAAAACATTTGTATAACATTTGTACAATGTTGAACCAACGTCGAAGTCGTTGGGCCGACGTTGTACAAATGTGATACAGAAGTTTCGTGCTTGCCGGGACGTGCAGCATAACGTCATGCTCATGTTTTGCAATGTAACGTACAGCTATCACAATGATTATGGTATCTACCCTGAAATTAACACTGCAAAATATGTTATAAGTTTCACGTTTCGTAGAATATACCCCCCCCCCCCCACCCGCGAAGTGAACAGAGTAGCCTAGGCCGTTTCATCTCATGGCCAAGGGGGAGTGAGGTAAGGTTTTTGTAAAAAAAAACAGGGTTCCCACAGATATCTAGTAATGAAATTCCATGACTTTTCCGTTACTTTCCATGACCATTTTTTAGGAATTCCACGACTTTGTAACCGAATAAAAAAATTACATTTAAAACTGTACAGCCTCCACCACCCATTTTCCATGGCATTCTGACCTCAGGGGGTTTACCTGAGAGTTATTTATGTGTGGAAAATGTTTACATGGTTTTCCAAGATTTTCCATGACCGTGGGAACCCTGAAAAACTTTACCCTTTTCACCATGTTCCAAGGTAATCACGATTTTAGTCGTTTTTAACCCTTAAAGCGCTGAATATTTTTTATAAAAACCATGGGGACCAAAGGGTTTTATTTAATTCGAAATCATCATAAATGACTTATGATTCTGATGCATTTGAATACCTATGTTATAGGTCTACGATCATTATAAATATTTTAGTTCTTACAGTGCGGTGATCGACTTTAGACGTCAGATTCTGACGTCTAAAGTCCATCTCGCGCTGTAAGGGTTAAACAGTTTTCTCAGCCAATCAAATCACTGTTCGTGGGAATGTAATGAGTGTCTGAACAGCAAGATTTGCAAATGTTTAGTATCAAATTAAACAAATTTTCACTCTCTCGACGTTTGGTGTCGCGGTAGCGAGACACAACTTCCAGGGGGTGAGAAAGGCTTTAAAAAATGTGTATGCTATATCCAAGCACCCAGAAGACACAATACGTTGAATCAATGTTGGTTTAACGTTGCTCCAACATTGCAGCAGCACCCTGCCAACATCTTGTGTTTTTGGGTGGTGACGTGGAAACGGGTCGAGAAAAGAAAGTTTACGAGCCCTGCTGAGCTAACTGGCTTCTTTCCCCACATAACTAACCAACTAACTTTGACGCGGTGTTGGATACTTGTTGGGCCAGCGTCGTAGACAGTAGACCAGCATTGATCCAGGACATAGTTTCTTTGAACGATTTCATCAGCAGCTTCTCGGTATTGTAAAGGTCACGGAATCCAGCAAACACTCGTGAGACGCTGCGGCAATGTTGCTTTAATGTTGGGCCAGAGTCGCAGACGTTGAACCAATGTTAGCTCGGTGTCTGGTATTTGCTAGGAATCGCGTCAGCGAAGCATAAAGCATTGTTCGAACCCATGAACATCATGAACGCTGGGCCAATGCTGGACAGACATTTTAGACGCTGGTTCAGAAATGCTGCTGAGCAATCTGACACATTTTAATCTGTCATATATAATTTATATACATTATTTCTACGTTAACAATAATGCACTTAACCCCTACAGCGCGAGGATCGACTTTAGACGTCGGAATCTGACGTCTGTAGACGTCAGATTCTGACGTCTAAAGTCGATCCCCGCACTGTGAGAGTAAAAATATTTCTAATGACCGTAGACACATAACATAGGTATTCAAATTAATCGGAAAGGGCTGACTAAGACAGTTATGATGATTTCAAATTGAAAAAACAACAACTTTGGTTTCCAAGGTTTGTACAAATATATTTAAGAGTCGTAAGGTTTAAATATCTGGCGATAACTAATGATTATAAGCCGTTATCAGATGTATCAGTATCACCACTATTTCTTTATTCAAGTAACATCTTAACCCTTTCAGCCCTCACGATGCATTAAGGCATCATCTTGCATCTCTGAAAAATGACTTAATCTCGTGCAACAAACAAACAAACAAACAAACAAACAAACAAACAAACAAACAAACAAACAAACAAACAAACAAACAAACAAACAAACAAACAAACAAACAAACAAACAAACAAACAAACAAACAAACAAACAAACAAACAAACAAACAAACAAACAAACAAGCAAACAAACAAACAAACAAACAAACAAACAAACAAACAAACAAACAAACAAACAAACAAACAAACAACGCAGTTAAGCCAATGACGTTGAAATAAACATTGATTAGAAATAAATATGTCGGAAGGGATATATTCTACAAAGATGACATCGAGAGGATCAAAATAAAACAAAACATGTGTATATTGGGCCACTGGTAATAAAATTAGGGCATTTTAAAACTGTGAACTGGGGAAGTTGACAGATCAACAATTCTACGAAGTTGATGTACGAAATTTATTAGCTACGAATTCTAGTAACTTTTTCGAGAATATTACAAAGATACGAAATTTCGGCAAGAATAAATTTCGTTAGAAAACTTCGTAAGTTACGAATATGAAAATTTGTAATTTTTTAATGTTCGAGAATACGGCCCCATTCTGACTCTAAAGTCGGTCCCTGCACTGAAAGAGCTAAATATTTATAATGGCCGTGGACCCATAACATAGGAATTCAAATGAAGCCGAAAATTTGTATGTTAGCAGACTGTATTTTCGATTGCTAATCAACTATAATATGATTATATTATATGATTATGGGGGCGTTTTACATCCACACGAGCTAAAAAGAGTGTGTTTGTCACATTTAAATATTTTATAGGCGCGCCGGCGTAACTGAACTGAAATGCTGAATATTATACTGCGAAGAATAATAGATGGAATGACATGTCGTGACGGATAGCTCAACATCGATAATGAAGTTGCATGCATATAAATAATAGAGAGAGACGAGAAGTTACAAGTACTCAGTCCTCCAAACGAGACGTAGCGTGCTCGGCCTCAGACCAGGGCTCGAATTTCGAATCCTGTGTCTGGAAGACAGTGTCATCTCAATCATCTCACCATTCTCAGGAGGTTCTCCTGGCCCAGTTTAGCCTATATGTGCACAAAGGTGGCCTAAAGCCCGATTCATTTCATTTCCAAACGCAAACAGCAGCTAGGGGGCCACCATTCAATCTCCAGGGGTGGGGGTGCAATATTTTTAAAATAACTAATTTCAGGTGGACCCCGCATAAAATAAATAATTTACTTCAAGAACTGTCCCATATAAACATGTATTAAAATTTGAAATTTTCAGCGCGCCGCTGAGCCGGGTTGAAATAAATAATTTGTCCGAGACAAAAACTTCTGCTCCCTCCCCCCTGAGATTAAATGGTGGCTCCCTAAACACAAAATCTTTCTATGACATTTATACAATGTTGTATAAATGTTACACGAATGTCTTGTGTTTACTGGGTAGCTGCTTAGTTGAAAATTAGGCACCAACTCTTCAACCACCGGTTCCGATTATTTTAGTTCTCATTATTTTTCATTAGGACATTTAATACCAGTTTTTGAACATGTTAAATATAAAATGTGACATCAATCAGCAAGATTTCAAAATCGTTGACCTCCATTTGGTCAAAAGTGGGTAATTTTCACCCACTTGAAGTTGTGGATCGCGTCAGCGGACACAACTTCAAGTGGGTGAAGATTGTTTGGCTTTTCAGGACTGTTGTTGTGAATTTGTACTTAACCCTTATCACGCTGAATTTTTTTTGTATGAACCGTGGAGACCAAAGAGTTTTTCTTCTTTGAAATCACCACGAATGTCTTAGTTAGCTCTTTCCGCTTCATTTGAATACCTACGTTATGGGTCTACGGCCGTTATAAATATTTTAATTCTTTCAGTGCGTGGATCGTTTTTGTGAGTCAGAATCTGACGTCTGCAGACGTCAGATTGTGACGTATAAGGACGTTCCCCGCACTGAAAGGGTTAACACCCAATTGGGGTATGTAGCAGCGAGGGTAACCCTTTAAGCGCTTTAATCGTTTTTAATCTGTTTAACACTGTTTAATTAGCAGGTTAAATCGCAGTTGTTGGAAATGATTGTTTAAACATCAAGATTTGCAAATGTTTGGTCTCGAGCTTAACAAATATGAGTAATTTTCTCCCACGTTTAGTTGTGGATCGCGGTGGGTGATAATTTGAATAGGATCACTTAGCGGGTAAAGGGTTATTACTGTAACCATAGTAACAAATTATTTACAATATAGGCCTCTCAAATTGAATGGTTATTGCAGCAGCTGCAGTCTTTGGAATTATTGTAACACAAGACGGTCCCGGTGGCAGCAGTTATTGACTGGTCCGGTGTAACAGTTTCTGATCCAGTTTCAGCGTACCGGGGGTATGTTGAAACCAGTTTCAAAGTACCCCCCCCCCCCCCGGTAAGCTGAAACTAGTTTCAACGTACTCCCCGGTATGCTGAAAAGAGGGGACGCTGAAACGGCTACACCGGCTACACCGGCCGCATGGGGGGGGGGGGGGTTGTATACCCCAAAAACTTCGGGAACGATGACGTGAAAATAGTGACGTTCAGACAGAGCGGCTCCACTGGCCCTGAAACAGTATATTTACTGTTTTTTTTATAAATTGGCCGTAAAAGTACACGATAAAACATAAAATCCTATATTTCTCGGCTGTAGGCATGATAGGAGCAAACTAGCAGACTGCTAACATGTTTTTTATTGTCCATTAGGATGTCCTGAACAATTGATGTAGGTGGCTTATTTTCTTTATGAAAATCGCAGGGCATTTCAACCCTTTCACCGTCTTTATACGTCAGAATCTGACGTATAAAGGCGGTCCCCGCAGTGAAAAAATTACAATATTTCTAATAGTCGTATACCCATAACATAGTTATTCAAACGAATCAGAAAGATCAAACTAAGACATTTATGATGATTTCAAATAGAAAAAACCCTTCGGTTGTCATGGTTTATACAAAATAACCCGGCGGTGTAGGTTAAATCTGTATAATATGCTCCCTGAGTACTATTAAGTTGATAATGAAACATCTGAGGAATGTTTTTATTTACTTGAACATGTTGAAGTTATCATAGTTATGTTTTGTCTTCAGTGGCTATAAATCAATTGTTTTGCTAGTAGTGCCAAAGTGAAACGTACACTTATATCATACATATCATGCTTATATACAAGATATATGATGCATAATAATAGTTCTCCTACAAAAACACTTAGTCAGTAAAACACTTGAAAACTGTATTGGGCACTTACCCCCATAACTTGTAAATGTATAAATATAATCACACGGTCTGTGGGCCGAGTTGTTATTGTGAAACAAGCAAGGTCACAGCTCTATACTGTTCTGCTTACCTGAAAAGTAAGCAGTTACTGCCTTTTGGCTTTGCACGATGGACTTATGAAGCGAGTGTTTATCAATGAATTATCGATCCTTTGAGCACGCACCATTTACCCGCTGCTGGGTCAAATATGTCGGTCCAGCATTGGTACAACGTTGGGACAAACGAGTTGAGCGAGCATGAGCTGTCATATATCCACTACATGTGAATGAGCTCAAAAATGGTATAATATCATACAAGATTATTACATAATTATGCTTCATGTGGTTTCTGGCAATAACATAAACGGGAGTGTATTAACCTTTTCACTACCATACATGACGGAAATTTCCGTCGTCATTCGTCAATGAACGTAACCATAAAATGACACAAATTTTCGTCAAATATATACTACATTTATGTATTTTTCGTCATTTGAAGCTGGAAATTGCGTTAGCAATTCCAGCTTCAAATGACGAAAAATAGAACTCCTATACCAGTATATCTAGATCCTGGTATGCACCCCGGCCTGGAAGTCAAAGGGTCAATAAGATATTGAACATTTTAATACCCTTCATCGACGAGGCTCTGGTGTTAACGCTACCGCTTGTCGCGTACATTACTTGACTTTTTAACATAGCAGCTGGGGAGCGACCATGTAACTTTTGGAGGGGGGGGGGGGTTTGACTGAAAAACAAATTTCTGCCAGTTTATTTTCACGCTATTCGTTTGCGCCAAATATTTTCTTTGCGTTTTTTCGGCCAATTGTTTTTTACTTGTTTACCGTACGATATACCCTACACTTAGCTACTGCAGCTATCCAAATCATTTTGTTTCAATGTAGAATGCATGAAGTCAGATTTTGTTGTTTAAATTGGAAGCCATAGTATTTTTTCTAAAGAATCTTCGAGCCCCGCGCCAATTAAAAAAGGGCTCCCTTGGAGGATATGTTGAAAACTAAATGTTATTATTGCTATCACATCGATTATATTTAAAGCTGACGAAAATGATCTTTACCCTTACAGGCTTTATAAATATTTTAATTCTTTCAGCGCAGGGACCGTGTTTATACGTCAGAATCGGACGTCCAAACACGGTCCCCGCGCCGAAAGGGTTAAAACACTGGAACAAAACCATTATGGACGACAATAAAATCACAAACACTTTGCAGGCGTCTCAATAATATGAAAGATTTGTATTATTATGATTATGACACTTCATTCCTTTAAAAAGTCATATACAATGCCTATTGGCGTGTCTTATTTCAACCCTTTCAAGCCTGAATTTTCCATTGTCATCTTCATCCACTACAAGCCGCGAATTGCTGTCGCAATTCTCGACTTGTAGTGGATGGAGACGATTAAAGTGGGTGAAAAATTAAAGAAAACTGTCATGTGTTGGTAACCAGTGTCATGGAAATTTTCATTATAAAACCCCTAGTTGCAGGAAAATTAAGTCTGTTTTCAGGGATGTGAAATGATGCTTTAATGCATCGTGAGGGCTTAAATGGTTAATACATATAATACGGGGGTATATCTAATAAGCCTTTGCAGATATACATATGCATACAGGATATGCCTGCAAACCTACACACAGACAAGTATAGCACACAATTTCATAGCAAACAATGACCGCCTGTCAGGTATTGTGAACATTTGACCCTTTAAACCCTCGCGATGCATTAAAGCATAATTTAACATCCTTGAAAACAGACTTAATTTTCCTACAGCCAAGGGTTTCAGAACGAAAATTTTCATGAAAACTGGTGTACCAATACATGGCAATTCTCTTTAATTTCTCACTCACTTCAAATCATCTTCATCCACTATAAGTCGAGAATTGCGACAGCAATTCGCGGCTTGTAGTGGATGAAGATGACAATGGTAAATTCAGGCTTGAATCGGTTAAAAGCTGCATACATATGCGGTACTGATACTTAGGCCTACATATCTGAAAATTGTTACGCGATTTGTTATTATATTGTGACAGGTCAGAGTTTTTATGAAACTGAAAACCGGAATAACAAAGGTAGGGGAACGGAATGTGCATTAGTGTAGCTGCCAGTCGGACAAGAAAAACTTGTCATGTCACCAGTAAACATGTCACCAGCATCGAACCAACATTGCATAAATGCCTCCTATTATCTGGGTAGATGTACTGCTCTGCAAAGACAAAAGGCAGTATCTGCTTACTTGTAAAGTAAGCAGATACTGCCTTTTGGATTTTGGCAGTGTAGCCAAACGAGCAAATTAAACTTCCTCCACCGAATCCGGCCCACTGAGATATATCATGGATATTGCTTGCGGATCACCCTGTGGAATACGGATGCGGATACGATAGCGACGGTGACACCGCAGTCCGGGGACGCAGGGATACCAAGTTCCGAAGTTTCCAAGTTCCCAAGTTCCGGGAACTTCAAGTTCCCAATTTTCAAGTTCCGGGAACTTCAAGTTCCGAAATTCCAAAATAATTGAAATTATTTGCAAAAATCGTTTTTGGTCGGAAAAACAGTTTGGTACCCATTATTAATTTTACGTGCTGTAGACTAAAGTTAGTTTTTCACATATTTATATTTTTTTTATAGGCGATCTTGGCAAACATTTCACGATGTGAAATTAAATATAGACAATAGGGGCCTAGGCCTAGGACCTACAGGTATGAAATAAAAATTACAATAGAACCGCGAATTTATTATACAAAATCTAAAATGAAATGTAGGCCTATTACAATATGATATTTTCCCAGATAAAGTATAAATTATTCGAGTTCGAGTGGCGGTGGCAGACGATAGAACAACATTATTAAACGATTACTAGTATTGGGTCTTTGTCGTGTTTTATGGCATATTATTTAATATCCTGTGGAGCTACTGGGGTCTTTCCTCCACGCGCGACGCTGTTTGCACCGCCCCCCCCCCCCGGCAATCAACAAGCCTCTCGACCCGTGAGAAAATTATGTCATACACTGTTATGACATAACAGTGAAAACAGTATCGATGATATTTTAAGGACCAACGTTGAGACTACATGGTTTCCTTCGCAACAAACACGACACATTGACCCAATGCTGGTTTTATGATGGACCACCGTCTGCGACGCTGACCCAACTATTCTGTGGATGGCTGCTTAGCCTAATAACAGCTGTAAATCTCCCATCAAACAGACATTGACCCGATCTTGGATTAATGCTGCTGTAAGTTCGCAGACGTTGGGCAAACCTTACCTCAACTTTGGGTCAACGTCGGGCCTACACATAGAGGCCTGCCCTAATTCGTCATTTGAACATAAGGGCGGGGGCCCTAGGGTAGTGGTTAGCAGCGCTGCCTTTCACGCCAGAGTCCGGGGTTCGGTTCCCGGTCTCGGCGGTTTAAAAGAAACAAAACTGTTTCTTCCCCATCCACGTGTGAAAGTTAGTATTGTGGGGAGCCTCCGTGACCAAGAGGTAGCGTGCTCGGCCTCAGACCGCCAGGGCTCGAATTTCGAATCCTGTGTCTGGAGGACAGTGTCATCTCAATCATCTCACCATCCTCAGGAGGTTCTCCTGGCCCAGTTTAGCCTATATGTGCACAAAGGTGGCCTAAAGCCCGATTCATTTCATTTCATTTGAACATAAACAAAAGTGTGCGCGGTCTAGAAAACCATATTTAATTCCATTCCTGCGCGCAGCTTGGCAATACTATAATGCGTGGGAAGGCAAAAGGCAGTATCTAAAATGTTTTTTTGTTGAAATAGGAAAAAACAGTTTTTTGTTATATTTTTTATTTCGGAACTTGAAGTTCCCGGAACTTAAAAATTGGGAACTTGAAGTTCCCGGAACTTGGGAACTTCGGAACTTGGGAACTTGGAAACTTGTCCTCAAACAGATCCTGCTGGTCGAGACTATTGTCATTTTTAAACTGTTTATTTGTCGATCAAATCACTGATAATTGGGGAGTGTTTAAACATCACGATTTGCAAATGTTTGGTCTCAAATTAAACAAATATGATTATTTTTTACCCACTTGAAGTTGTGGGTCGCGAGACACAACTTCAAGTGGGTGAAAAATAGATAAATGAACTTATTGTTTTATTGTCGTTTTTTAAACTGTTTTATTTGTCGATCAAAATACTTAAAATTGGGAACGAAATAAGTGTTTAAACATGCTAAACATAACGATTTGCAAATGTTTGGTCTCAAATTAAACAAATATGATCAATTTTTACCCACTTGAAGTTGTGGGTCGCGGTAGCGAGACACAACTTCAAGTGGGTAAAAATGGATAACTGAACTTAGCGGGATAAGGGTGAAACAGAGCCTGGTGACCCTTGAAGCACAAGGTTCTATAATTTATATTTTCACCCAGTTGAAGTTGTGCCTCGGGACGGACAATTACAAATGGATAAAAAATACCTACATGTGAAGTCTACAATTTCCAACCCTGTGCTGCTGCTGAATTGTTTGTGTCTATTTTTCGCTCATTCGATGCTGGAATTTCTGACGCAATTGCCAGCTTTAAATGACGAGAAATGTTATATTTATGAAAAAATGATATCTCTTATATTGAAGTATTGGGTCCACTAAGCATCTAACAAATAGTTTTTTATCAAATTTAGTGTTATTCCTATTGAACTAAAAACATGCTTGAAATATATAATTATACGTTTCAAGCAGCGTCAGGGTTTACCCTCACCTTAATTTATTTATTCAGTTACCATGGTTACTGCCTTTTAGCTCTCTAGAGCAGTGTACATGTGTACACAATGTTATCCCTTGTCCCGAAAACCCCGTATTATAATACGTTTTAACTCTATAACCGCCAAATTATTCAATCGGAATTTTCACCCACTTGATGTTGTGTCTCGCTGACGCGATCCACAACTTCAAGTGAGTGAAAATTGTTCAGATTTGACAAAATGGAGGTCAACTGTTTTCAAATATTGCTGATTGATGTCACATTTTATCTTTAACATGTTTAAAAGATAGTACTTAATGCTAATAAAAAATAAAAACCCAAATATATGCGGCACCGGCGGTTGAAGGGTTAAGCAAATTCAAGGCAAATTAAATGCCACACAAATTTTTATGAATGAATTAGATAGTCATTCCCATCAAGCTGAAATTGCTAACACATTATATATTTTGACATGATAAGGTGCTCGCTGTTAATTTTATTTTTTTATCATTCAGAAGATTGCTAAACATTTTAATTCTCCAGTGGGAGCCCTGATTTTATCGTTCAGAAGATGTTTGAAAACATGTTGATGTAAACATCCTTCAGTATGTTATAGGTCAACATGGTAAACACGCTAATGATACATCAGCATCCCAATTAGAATCTGATACCCATCTAATTATTGCCTCATTCCCAGTCATGATATACGTAACGTCTGATAATAAGTAACCGCACCGCATCTGCCGTAGGCCTACTCAATTACCAAAAGCAAAAATTACCAAAAGCAAGCATAGTATGGCAAACATAGTACATGTAGTAGTCAAACTCAGTTCCTTTCATATGTTATCGCTCACCTCCCGACCACCTGAAATTGCTCTCACAAACAAGATGGGATGAGCGATAATGTATTTGTAAGCATAAGATACAACATTACTTTGGCCTGCTCACGCTATCATGTATAATTATTAACAATTTAAATTATATATTGCTACTGAAACGAAATATTGCGTGGTTATATTATCACGTTAGCAACGATATTTATGTCTTTAATTTCGTGGGGAATGTACACGCAATATTTAATAGCCTACTCACTCACTTGATAGGCCTAACATGCAGTGTCAGTCAGTGTCAAGTATTATTGTTAACCCTTTAACCGCCAAATTATTCAATTTGAATTCTCACCCACTCGAAGTTGTGTCTCGCTGACGCGATCCACAACCTCAAGTGAGTGAAAATTATTCAGATTTGACAAAATGGAGGTCAACTCTTTTCAAATCTTGCTGGTTGATGTCACATTTTATCTTCAAAATATTTAAAAGGTGGTATTCAATGTGCTAAAAAAAAATGAAAACCCGAGTATGTGCGGTGCGGTTAAAGAGTTAAAATAGTTCATGTGTGTGCCTCAAACATGTCGAATAGAACGTTATTTTATTCGTATGCTGCTGAGAATTGCGCCATAGCGGCATACGAATAAAATTTGCACTATCACGCAGCCTAAATTGTTGACGCATTGTAAGTGACCATTATTAATTTTATCATTCAGAAGAGTTTTGAAAACATGTGGATGTAAACATCGTTCTGTACGTCAGGTAAACACGCTAATAAGCTATCAGCATCCCAATTAGCATCTCAGTCCCTCCTAATCATTGCCTGAATCCCAGGCGTGGTACACGTAATATCTGATAATATTAATTAACCCTCTCAACGCTGAAGTACTACTGTATAAACCGTGATGGAGACCAAAGGGCTTTTTTCAATTTGAAATTATAAAAATGTCGGAGTTTACTCCTTCCGCTTCATTTTAATGCATATGTTATGGGTCTACGCCCATTATAAATATTTACCCTTTAAGTGCGGGGATCGACTTTAGACCTCAGAATCTGACGTCCGCATGCAGACGTCAAACGGGTTTATTCAGTTTGAAATCATCACAAACACTGATAAATGTCCAAATTAGCTCTTTCTGCTTCATTTGAATACACATGTTATGGGTCTGCGGCCATTATAAATATTTTAATTCTTTCAGTTCGGTGATCGTCTTTATACGTCAGATTCTGACGTATAAAAACGGTCCCCGCACTGGACGGGTTAAACATGTTAAAGAGATATGAGCCAGGAATATTAATTGTTATAACCTTAATAAAGTTTGAATTCAATAATATTTACCTCGCGAAGGAGCTTAATCCGTTTTGACAACGTCGGTGTTCAGCGAATATATAAATGAATGACTCCACCAACCCCTTCAAATATTTAATGAAGAAAAAAACAATATAAAATTGGAGATAACAACATTGATCGATGACAACCAGCATGGTGTTAAAAACCCTGCTCTGCAAAATTACACCATTTTTTGTTTTGCAAAGCTGGACTGCTGGGCAAAGTCAAAAGGCAGTAAATTATGCCTTCTTGAGTGAGCAGTTATTGCCGTTTAGTTAACAGCAGCCTCATCCGAAGCAAGCACGAGGCGTTGATCCAATGTTGTTTTAATGTTGGCCCGCCGTCTTCGACGTCGGCCCAACATTAAAACAACATTGGATCGTGCTTGCTGGGATCTCGCTGGTTCCTGAGCTCCAATATACACGCGTCTGCCTTTCATTGATTGAACACGTGTGTAGTCCCCTATAACATCTATAACAGAAGCCTTGCCGCGCAGGAAACAAGCCACCTGTACCAGGCAGGCGACAAAGCCAAAAAGCAGTAACTGCTCACTTGAAAAGTGAGCAGTTACTGCCTTTTGGCTTTGCATGGCGCTGAGCCAAGGGAAAGCGCGGCCGAGAAAACAGCGGCCTAAAAATAGCTCGACATTTCCTGGAAATGGACGGCCTTCGTTTCTCGGGAGGCGGGCGGCAGGGGACCGGCTGCTGCGCTGTTGCACAACAACGCTGCGACGTTTTCCAAACCGAGGGGTGCGCTACCTATGTTTCCATCCTGCCAACGCCACGGGTTCGACTCCCGCGTGCGGGATTTGCGGCGGGTACCGTCACGCCGCAATTGCAGGATAAAATATGACACTATAAAATACATTTAATACACAGCAATTATTATGCGATGATAAGTGGTATAATAATATTATAAGAGAGCACAAAGTAAATCGTGAAATTTCAACCACAATAATCTTGTAATTTTAGAAAAGAATTTGCGAGATATAAATTTTAAAAATAACAGTATACAAGAAAACGCATGGGGTACTTGCCGCAGTGACTGTGTTTAGTGACGTGTCGCAAAAAGAGACTGACTGCGGTTGCGGATGATAATCAGTTTTCAACAGTAGACCAAGTACCATGTGCTGTGTAACTCGAAATATCACACTGAAAACCTCAATACTGAAAATCGTCCACATGAGAAAACAAACACAACGTCGTACCGTATCTGTTAAACATGCTAAATCGATTATAAAATTGGAAGATTTCCAACTTCAATATCCAACCTGTACAAGACATCGGCGAGCGTTGCTTGAACGTTGTGCCAATGTTAGCGACGCTGGCACAACAACCAAACGGCTGGAAGTCTCCGAGAAGATCGATAGCGCGGGCGATTATACTCGTTTGCCGAAGCCATTGTAAGCCTACATGTTGTGCCGTGCAAGGCAAAATGCAGTATCTGCTTACTTCACAAGTAAGCAGATACTGCCTTTTGCTTTTGCAGAGCAGTGTTGTACGGCTACATGCTCAGGGTGCTTGGAGTGCTGGGCCAGCGGCTGGGTGTGGTGGGCCAGCGTTGCAACAGCGCTTGGGAATTATCGACGGGTTTTCAGAGGTCGACGAACTCCCAAGCTTTGCTCCCCAATCCTGTTTCATAAATACCCGGTGGTGTGAATACTTTATCGAGTACTCCGGGATATAGAAAAAGTTAGCACTTAGGGTTTATATAATACATGTAATAAGGATTAACATACGACATAATAACCTGATAACCCAGCATACGCAAACCATTTGTTTAACATTTGTACAATGTTGGGCCAATGTCGAAGACGTTGGACCAACATTGTACAAATGTTATACTAATGTTTTGTGTTTGCATTGACAACATGTGGTGCTGCGCCCCAGAAATAAAAGCGTTGGCCCAATGTCGGATCACTGCTGGGCCAACGTCGTATACGGTGGGCTGATAGCTGTCTTATTTTTTGTCAACTAAAAATATTTATTCGAGAAATCATAATTATGACCCCTGATAGATGTAAATTATGCAGGCTTATCTGATTATCAGATTAGGCCTATATCAGAATGACTAGGCCTCTTGAGTGACTATTATATACGTCATCATTTGAAAAACAAAATCAGTAAGAAAAGTAAACTATATAATATATACAATAATTATTTGCTAACAATGTTTACCTCTGACACCGTTCTGTGTTTAGAAGGAGAATGTGGGGATGAAAAAAACATCCAGGATAAATAATAATAAAACAAATAATAATAATTGGTGTGCCCCATATATTATGAAACGTCAGGCTATTTTTTGGAGATATCAATATTGACATAGTATAGATCTATGAAGATAACAATCTGATATCGCCATTGCTGTAAACATGGCAGACGCAGATTATATATGCAATTCTCCCGCTTCATTGCAAGCAATTCTTTATATAAAAAGATGTTATCGGGAAGGCCAAAGATACTTCTATCCTTGGCATAGGGCCCATGTAAACCGCGTGTGGCAAAAACATCGATATCAATGTGCGTCATTTTGGTGGAAAACGGTGTAAATCTTGGGTTACTGCTTCCAGCGCGGGGACCGTCTTCACCAGTTTACACGTCAGAATCTGACGTCTGTAGACGTCAGATTCTGACGTATTCTGACGTATAAAGACGGTCAACGCACTGAAAGAATTAAAATACTGTATATATCTGGTAATATTCGCGAGGTTTCAATATTCGCGAATTTCACGAGGACAAATTTACGAATTCATCAATCTCGCGAAAATTAATATCATGAGCACTACCTATCATCGAAATCGATAATTCGCGAATTCTAGGCTTCGTAATACGTCTCAAAATCACAAATTAGCGAAAATCTAAACACGCGAAAATTACCAGATCTACAGTATCTCTAGTGGCCGTAAACCCAAAACATAGGTATTCAAATGAATCGAAAGACCTAACCAATACACGATGATTTCAAATTGAAAAAATTGGTCCCCAAAAATATTTCAGCTGTCGATTCGAAGCACAGCTATTATAAGTGGGACATACAACGACAACGACAAACACAGAATGTCATGTTGACGGGTGTAAGTACATGTACGGCCGATTATCTCGATTAGCCCGGAAAACCGCGAGACGTCGACCCCACGTTGGTTTAATGTTGAGCCGACGTCTGCGACGGCGGCCCAACATTAAACCAACGCGTGGTCAACGTTTCATGTTCGCATGGAGTACTGACCTGTATACTTGCATAGCAATAACCTGCGTCATATGTAGTATACAAAGTACTGTTACATACACTTATACCGTTTGTATACAGGCTGCATACCCGGCTTATTTTCAACCCTTTGAGGCTTTGTGCGCTTGAGACGATTACGTAGGCTACTTAATATCCTGGTTTATTTTAACCTTTTGGGGTTAAGGCGACTCAATCAGGCTACAATCGTCAACAATCGGTGATTTTATTTTGGCTTCTCAATATGACCGTATGTGAACTTGTCCATAGACTAGAACAGCAAAATTAAAAAAAAAAAAATTGTGCTGCGCATTTACCAGATTACCAGTAACTGGTATTTTGGACATGCATGTCCGAAATAAAAAATCGGGAATTCAGGCGCGGATCCAGAGGGGGGCGCAGGGGGCGCACGCCCACCCGTTTTTGCGCAAAATTCTTTAAAAAGTCCCCTAAATTGGCCTAAATATGCCTAAAAACTCGCCCTTGAGCCAACTGCGCCCCCTCCTTTTTCAAATCCTGGATCAGCCCCTGGGAATATCGTCCCTAGGCCTATAACTAGCCTAACTGGTAAATGCGCAGCACAAAAATTAAAAAAACTTTTGCAGTTCTAGTATAGGGACATGTTTACATCACATGGTCATATATATTAACTGAATTATAAACTAAAATAAAATCACCGATTTTTTATGATTTTAGCCTGATTGAGTCGCTTTAAAACTGGGCAATATAACTTTTGTATAACAGAGCTTACAATAATAATGTATTTAAACGTAGGTATATAGACTTAATATGAAAGTAAAGTGTAAAGTGGCATTTTCACCCTTTTACACTCTTCACATCCAAGGGGACCACATAATTCATGGGCCTAAAATTACATCGATTTCACAGTCCATAGTCAATTTATGTGCCTTTTAATTATAATCTGGTTTGATATATGATGCTTACAAAAGATTAATATAGCAGCATCAATCATTGAAATTTATTAATAAAACTCGGAATTATAATGTTTTCACGTAACACGATCAATGACCAATCGATCCATAGCATCAACCATCGAAGCGCTGAATAATCTAATTTAAATTTACACCCACTCACTCGCAGTTGTGTCTCGCTACCAAGAACTCACACTTAAGTGGGTGAAAAATAACTCGTATTTGTTTAATTTGAGACCCAACATTTGCAAATCTTGATGTTTAAACACTCATTTAATTCTCATAAACCTGGTGACAGTGATTTAACCTGTTAATAAAACGTAGTAAAAACGACTGTAGTCGCGCTTAAAGGGTTTAAATGTAACTGACAACATCAACATGATCAATAGTATGTTGTCAGTTGCATATTTATGATATTGATTGTTAACAAAGATAAGTCAATTTCGACGTGCAAGTGTGACCCAGTACCTAGCAAACACGAGGCGTTGACTCAATGTTGTTTCAATGCTGGCCCGTCGTCTTCGACGTCGGCCCAACAATAAAACAACATTGGGTCAACGCCTCGTTTTTGCTGGGTATTGGGCAGTAAAACATCCCCAATTCTTTGAGATGATGCATGTTTTACAGCTTCAATTATTACTACCACCACCACTTCGCAGATTGTCAACCTTTGTCTTGCTAGGCCCGCAATACCCTAGATACAAAGGTCGTATCTGCTTGGGGCCTACTTATGAAGTAAGCAGATACTGCCTTTTGGCTTTGCACGGCAGTGTAGTTATCATTTTCATTTTTCAAACGAGATTCATATCCAATAAAACTCCGCTGCAATTGAGGGCATAGCTTGTGATTAACCCCTGGAGTTCTGCGCCATTCACTTCAATCTTTCAGTCACTTGAAGTTTTGGATCGCGGTAGCTTCAAGAGACTGAAAATTAATAGGATTTGTAAAACTAAATCATATTCGAAAAAAATATAAGACATGTTTTTTATTCTAAACATTGTTTACACGAGTGCAAATAAGACCACGAAATGTATTACATAAATATCACCTCAGTTAGCAAAGTGGTACCGTATAGGGAATAATAATAAAAAAAAAATTTCATCAACATAAATAATTGGCGTCAGATGGCTATTGCGTTGGCGATTCCAGCATCCAATGCAGGCCTATAATACTGGCTGACAATATTCATCCCCTTGGATAAGAAAGGGTGTGACTGCCACTTTACGAATTGGCAGATACACCCTTTCAGCGGACGATTATTATAATGCAGCAGGGCAATAATTTAAACGATTGTGCTAAAAAATCGTTGAAGTAGCTGATAACATTCACGTTTTTTATAAAAAAAATTTCATCTGTATACTACTGGCGTCGCGGTGCTCATCAATAAAGTTGATAGAATATAGAATGCTGTATTAACATGATTAACAACAGTACTGGCTACGCAAACACCAGATATTGTCGCAATGTTGTTTTAATGCCTTCGACGTCGACCCAGCATTAAGACAACGATGTGTCAGCGCCTCGTGCATGATGGGGACCTGATAATGGAATATAATAATTATTGCCGCCCAGTCATACAGACGACCAGTCATATTCTAGACGCCTACGCGTAACCTGGTAGACTTCACTATTTTTACATAAATTTAAATACAGCTTGATTGTAATCATGGTGATACACATATACAATGACCAAACCTAGACATAGGTCTATATTGCTGGTGTGGTTTACAGATAAAAAATGAAACGAATCGGGATTAAGGCCACCTTTGTGCACATATAGGCTAAACTGGGCCAGGAGAACCTCCTGAGGATGGTGAGATGATTGAGATGACACTGTCCTCCAGACACAGGATTCGAAATTAGAGCCCTGGCGGTCTGAGGCCGAGCACGCTACTTCTCGGTCACGGAGGCTCCCCACAATACTGACTTTCACACGTGGATAGGGAAGAAACAATTTTTGTTTCTTTCAAACTGCCGAGACCGGGAACCGAACCCCGAACTCTGGCGTGAAAGGCAGCGGTGCTAACCACCACCCTAGGGAAACAGAATGAGTTTACATTTCATGAAACCATTTTAATAAATAATTTTAATAAATTAGAATAAGCCTACCTACTAACATATATGTATAAAGCTACATTTGGTTGCACAGTATACAGGTATAGACCCTATTGCGTTATTACATACTATCATTAATACAGTGTAAGCGGTTATCTGGTTATGTTATAATGATCATGATTATAATATATTGTATATTTTTATAATAGTGAGCCTGTTATAAAAAAGTTACGTCGTCCCGTGGGCCCAACTGTGACGAATACATGAGGAGGGTCAATAAAATTATAGGCCCCTATGTGAATATAGGGCCTAGGCCCCTATGCCTATGTGAAGAATATTATGATTAGAGGTTGTAATAGTTTAATTTATACGATTACAATTACAAAATAACAATTACAATTACATAAACTCTAAAAATTCGCAGACAGTGAGGATTATTATTCGATGTTGTCATCTTGGAAATTAAAGGGTCGTAAGTGTCGCATGACCTCTTTATTCCTCAGGTGACGATATAAATACAGAGTGGGCCCAGAGGGGGTACTCGGTAAATACAAAACATTTGTATAACATTTGTACAACGTCGATCCAACGTCTTCAACGTTGGTCTAGCATTGCACAAAATTATGTTATGCAAACGTTTTGTGTTCACTGGGTAGCCTACTCGGTTAAAAATCACGTGGGTACTCACTTTCAAAACCAGTATGTCTAATATCTCGGTATCCTGGTATCGGCTGTCGTGACTGCATACCATTAACAGTAGTCAGAAAGGTTGGAATTCAGCGAATCCGCCTCTCATGTTGGGGGGGGGGGGGGGTGTCGGTGACCGCATTACCAGAAATCGCCCCACCCGTCGGCCAATTTGGCACTATACTCGCCTTTTTACAACCAACAGCGGTATCATAAAAGGGCCCTGGTCGGGGCGTTTCACGAGAAAGGGCGGCCAACTTACCTTCGGTCTTGCGGAGGGAGCGGTCCCGCCGATCCACTGTCTCGTGTCGGTGTGACGTCATCATCCGATTATTCAATCCCGGGTGTGCTGTCGCCGCGTGTGGATTCGGAATGAGAAAGCGCGTGTTGGTGACACGGCCTCCCCTCTGCAGTGACACCGGCGTGATATGCCACACTACGTACGTACATACAAGGAACGCTCCCCCCACCTCGACGACGACACACACATTCACGTATCGCGGGGCTACGCGGTATAGCGAGAGCTCCGCGGAATCGTGCTATACATAGCCCAGTACGCGGAAGGCCCGGCCTTCTACATAACTTGCTCTACTTACTCGGTATAGACGGGCGGAGGGGGGGGAGGGCGATTTCCACATATCACCGAGCTTCCACATACTGGCGGACGCAAACTGCACGCGACGCTCACCCGATGTCGATTTGAGGTTGGGCCAGCGTGTCCAACATCAAATCGACACCGGGTGGATAGGCCACCATAAGGCAGGGGAGGGTGGGGATATTTATCGCTGTTCTGCATAAAAGCCGGGGTGTTTTTTGCAGTTTCTCACTATAGGCCTATCCCATTAAACTGTTGTTGTGTCAATGTTGGGCCAGTGTCGCAGACGGTGGAACAGTCTGTCTGAGAACGTGGGGGGGAAGAGGTTCCGACTGTTGAGTGTAGAGGGCGCCACAACCTCCGGTGACGTAATATGACACTGTCCTCCTACTGTTTACAAGCAAGCAAAATACATTAACTGCTACCTTTCAAGTGTGCAGTTACTGTATTTTGAATTTGCAGAGCAGTATTGTGGATCCCAACAAGCACTAAATGTTGAACCAATGCTGGTTTGATGCTGGCCCACCGTCTACGACGCTGGCCCAACATCAACCCAGTATTGGTGCAGTCCGCAATGCAGAGGCGGAAAACGACAACTGTTCACACTAAAAACAAGCAGTTACTTCTGTTTGCCTTTACATGGGTAAACAACAGTAACTGCAAAGTTACAGCTGTCTGGCTTTGCATATAATAACTGTATTGGCATACATGTCACAGTTAGGTGGTGGAGCACGAATTATTCTATTTTTATATCAAATCCATTTGGTTGGGAAACAACCGTTTAATATTTAGGGGGGAGAGGGTAATTCTTATTTCAGACAATAGATACAAATAATTACGTAATTAATCATAAAAACATATACTTATCATTCGTTTTACTTTGTCCGCTTACTGAAAGCCTTATAAATTTCAACTGGGATGCGTGTCACCTGGTGAATAATAGGCGTATCAATGGTTTGTTAATTATCAACTAGACAATTAAAATAAACGGCACTCTGTCTCAGCTGTTTAGTTAAAAATTTTCGTCACCTGTTCTGGATCTGTAGCGAAGGGCCCAAATTTTAGGCATGGGATCGAGATAGCCATCTCTATACCAGTCCCATACCCAAGATCAGTATACCGGCAGCTTGGTAGGGACACCTGGTGAAAACTTGTTGAAAGATCATTTCTGATAATACTGTTATCTAAGAACTTGGATACTCAAATTATTTGCTGTCATCATTTAATAACCATGCTATATTTTTTTCATGAGACAAAAAACACAACACGACTGTAATAATAAGAAATATTTCAATATGTTCAAATGCAGCAGTTCCAAGTAATTATGCAAAATACACAGCTATTTGAAGAAATGCGACGCACAATAAAATAAATTATGATGTCAAAATGTTCTTTTCATTTCATTGTCCTTCATTTATAGGACCACGAGTTGGCATAGAGATCTCGTGAACTGATCACCGTTAAATTATTATCCATTATCATGTTGCTACTATGTCTTTTATCAGCTTACTTTTGTGTACAAAAGTACACAAATTTTAATAAGAAAGAACTATTATATAAAATAAGGTGATAATTATTTACTCGCAATTAGGATAAACGCGATCTTAAATCTTAGAGAGGTGAAGCCCATGCCCTTCTTTTTGTATACAATTAAACATGTAATCATGTAAACTCCGCAATCACGTATGGTAATTTGTAATATTCCTGATATAAATCTGGTATTTGTATTTTAAAATCTTATGTAAACGAGAGAATGACGAGAATGACACAACCCACAGTGATAGAAATCTTAACTGTTGGGCAGAGACAAGGAATGGTGCCCCCCTCCCCCCACCCCCGATCGCTTATGTTTTTCTGTCAATTATGTTAAAGATGTGGCAATTCACAACATTATTACAAATTGGAAGGTAAAATTATTACAAATGCGTTCTGATTTGTAACCATTTATTAAAAATTGCATTACAGCAATTGCATAACAAATGCAATTGGTGATAATGCAATTCAAATTAGAATGCAATTGCATTACAAATGCGTTACAATTGGTAATAATGCATAATAAATTTAGGACGTTGTTGCAAATCAGCACATACCAAAGCCAGACTATTCTACACCTACTAAATGCAACACGTTAGTTATAAGAATCTAGACTGAGAGACAGCCCTCTCATTCTACACATGGACAGATGACACTGCTGAAGGAGTGTAATAAGAATCACACTCGTTCAATTATTTTGACCAATCATCCTAGCACCTAACTGCATATTTAATCTCATTATCTTTCACCTTGAGCTGCGGCAATTCCCACCTGAAGGTGAATAAAAATGACCTGATTGCATTAAATTGTGTTAAATAATATTAACCCTTAGGTCACTGAGCTTTTCAATTTAAATTTTCAGTCACTTGAAGTTGTTGTGTCTCGCTACCGCGATCCACAACTTCAAGTGACTGAAAATGTGTGTTATTTGTGAAATTTAAATCTCAACATATATCTGTGTTTCAAGATTGAAAGCATATTTTATTTTTAACAACTGATCATATAGGTGCTTATGAAAACACTAAATGGTTACTGTAGTCAACATCAGTGTACTAAGGGTTAAGTTTAATATCTCAAATAGTAGCTCTGAACGTCCATATTTGGATGCTTTAAACTCTTGAATTATTTTTAGTTTTTAGTTGAATTTATTTTTTTAGTATGCAACATGATGCATAAAATTCCCGGGTTTTTTATTTTGGACATGCATGTCCGAAATCAGAAATCGGGAATTTTGTCTCTATATCTCGCTTAACTGATAACTGTGCAAACAACAAATTAAAAAAATTGCAGTTTTAGTCTATGGACATGTTTACATCCTATAGTCATATGAAAACGCCCAAATAAAATAACCGATTTTTTTTTATGATTTTAGCCTGATTGAGTCGCTTTAAATGGTTATGTAATAATTGTCGTTTGTGAAGTTGGCCCAATTCTCGTATTCTACCCCCTAATTCTGCACGTGTCTATTCGTATCATTTTCATTGTAGGGGCCTATAATACACGCTAGATTGCAGTAGAGAACATCTGAAAATAAAAATGAGTTGGGGGGGGGGGCATGCCCTCAGCCCCCCTTAACTCGCCTCCCCCCTTTCAAAAAATTCCGAATCTGTCCCTTTTATATTTAAAATATCTTTGCATGTTTTGAAACATATTCTCTCGTCACTGAAAAAAACATCATTTTTTGTGCTTCGATCTAGATATCAAATTGTTCAAATATACAGCCTGGGCAAAAAACACTATTCGCACTTTAGTGTATGAAGAACAGTGTAACATAACATGCCATTAATCTTCAGTAATGCGCTTGCAAAAAATACGAAATCTCTGGCATTTTGGTATCCTGTGGTTTAATAATACTCTGATTTAGATGCATCATTCATATTTATAATGACATTTAAACAGTTTATATATAGTTTATTTAGATATTAGCCTTGCTTAGCCTATGTAGGCCTACTAATAATAGTAATTTTTTAAATTCGAAATATTTTTCTTTGTATGTAGGCGTCACTAGCAAGTAAAGGGTTAAAGCGACACAATCAGGCCAAAACATCATACATGCAAAAGCCCAAATTGTATTTCCGCTTCTTGATATGTCCATAATATGTGGACGTCTTTTAAATTTTGGGTTGCGGTGGCAACGAGGCAAGTGTGCCGACAACCGAAATTAAATTTCGTCCTTATTTCTCGTTCAAGTGGTAAACGCGCAACACACACAAAAAAATAAAAATGATGCTATTCTAGTTGATGGACATTTTGCCATATTTTCGAAATAATTATCAAGTAGCCGAAATAAAAATGATGATTTTAGCGTGATTATTTCGCTTTAAAGCACGTAGGCCCTAATGGTATGAAATACGTTTTTTTATTTCAATGTCTGTGCGCAGGAAACGTAGGCCTACTTGAATAGCCTACTATTAGTATTATCTCCCAATTGTATGCATGATTAATATAATATACATATGTTTTTTTAAATATATATATTTCTTTAAATATTATAGGGGTCCTACAGAAATTACTTTCAAACCATTTATTTGTTAAAATATATTCAGTGACTTACAATCGCACAGTGTAGGCCCTATGTCATTTTCTCAATGTTTGACGTCCAGGTATTTTAATTTTTATGTGGCACGTAGGTCTTATCGCCTATATAAGATAATATTGAAGGTCAGGCAAACAAATTGATAATGGATTTAAAAACAGCCCAAATTTTTATGTTGTGCTATAATAATCATATCGTGTGAAGGCAAACAGCAGTAAGCAGAACTTCTGTTATTTGCAAATGAGATTAGCATGCCAGTAGGTCTATAATTCCTATTATTATAATTATCACTACTATTGTAGCCTGTTTCAGCAAATAAAGCATGGCATGTAAATTATAAATCATAATACATAAGGAACGTAAGCCCTACAAGTGTATTGTCCATCTATAGATATATTGATTTTCCGGCAAACAAGGCGTGGTTTCTAGTGACAGACAGCTCACAGATATATTCATCCAATGTCGGCTCAATATTGGCCCCTCGTCTGCGACGCTGGACCAACATTGAGTCAACATTAGTTGAACGTAACCCGCTAAATGCTGCTAATCTGGTCGCGTGACGTCGTCTTGCCTAGAGCTCCTGAGCTCCCACGTGTGGTAAACAAGTGCGCACACTCCCGGCGCAGCCGTAACCGGCGTGGTCGATCCTGATTGGTCGACAGTCCAAAACATCACAACAAAGCAGACACAGGCATTCTCACGTGCGTTTTGACAGTAGGGTAACGTCAGAAAGTGCCGCGATTTTTCTGTAAGACCGACAGATTTGGTACATTTTATACGTACAGCGGAATATGTACGGCTCAAGGACATGTACCCAAATAACCGCCGCGTTAGTGGGATTGTTTGTTGTTGTGTACGGGCAGAGCAAAGTGACGCAGAGTGAAGACGGCCAGTCTGGCACCATTTCGTTCAGCACCCCCGATCTCAACGACGACGATGCACACAGTCCGTGGATGCCCACTCAGCTAAAATGTGATGCCTGCAAAGCCATTGCATTCCAGGTATTTATTTCTTCATATTATTTTGTTTAATTTCATTGTATTCAAATGATGCGCAAGTCGGATAAGTTTCATGTACCGGTACCCGGTAGTTTAGTATGGTTAGGCCTATTTTATCGTGGGCGATAACAGATGGAATTGGCCAAAGGCCAGTGGGCGTATAACAGGGCAGATGTGGGCAAAATGTTACCTTGAGCTGTTAGAACTAGCGTCTCGTTTGTACATCGTGACATTATTCTGATTAAGCCGACGAGTCGAAACTAATTACTATATATAGCTTCATGTTATAGCCATAGACAGATACATTATTTATATGTATATTATGGTTATCAGTGGTTAATATAGCAACGGAGTGCATAATGATTATGATTACCGGTACCTCAATTCACCAAAACAAGGCTCATTTAGAAAGAAAGGCTCATTTAGTAGAAATATAGTAGAAATATAGACTCATGAGAGATTCAGCCTACTTTGATTTAAAGTAGGAGGGTCGTCACGATTCGCTCAGTAAACATTGTGGGCGCAATATGGTATGGCACGCATGTGCCGCATGGCAATGTCTACAGGAGTGGGGTCTGCCGCAATGTAAATGTTATGGTTCAGTGAATCATAACGATCCATCTTCCTGAAAATTATTTATCACAAATCTTGTGGGCTTATAAGCCACACTACAGCTTGGGCATATCGGGCCGATAATTAACAACGATCAATGTCGTAATAATATGGCATTCCGATATCCACTTCGGTATCTTTATTCCTTTTTTAAGTAATAGGCTATATTAGACTTTGCTCTAATTGAAGCATTTTAGGTCTACGTGTATGTAACTGTAAGCCCCATCTTGTGTCATGTGTGGGCCGCCTACAGGCGGTTATACATGCAGCTAATGTTCATTGTAAAGAACCACTACAAGTATTTTAGTGAGCTCATTTTTGTCTAGTTTTCCTCTAGTCCTATTATTGTAATTGGGACATCATTGTAAAAACGGTCACACAGGTATGCCTATTCTGCCATGCCAAGTCAGAAGGCAGTATCTGCTTACTAGTAAAGATTTGCAAGGCAGTATATGCCTACATGCCTTCTGCTTGACAATTTATTTATAATTTACAACAGGTTACTGCATGTAGCCTACTGTGCGACACACACTCTCCAACATCACGAACGGCAAAGGTAGCCTATATGATATAGATCAATAATCGTACAGCTCCTATTGTAGATCGGAGATGTATAAAATATATGGCTAATTTGCACAGCTTACACATGTTATATGCAAGTTTAAACACATCCAAATTTATTTATATTCCAACCATTGAATATAGGGCCTATATTAATTTATACTGAATTACCGGAACGATTATTTGATAAATGTAGGCATATGTCCAATAGCCAATCGAATATAACCAGTGTCAGATTATGCAACCTGTTTAAATTTAATCAGCGCCTTAGACCATGATATTGCATGATATTACTCTATTTCCGGAGCCACACTGCCATTTTTCTGTTTTAAAGTGTTGAATCACATTAGCTTTTTTACGATGCATTTATCTGTTTATTTCATAATATAATATATATTTATATAAAACAATTAATTGTTTTTATGTGATATCCCTTTATTATAAGGCCTACACGGGCATAGACTTGTTTACAATGTAAATATTGCGATAATTCTAACATACCTCAAAGTGAAAGGTAACTAAGGACATAACAATGTTTCATGTGTTTCAGTATTTTGAAATATTTTCCAAGTTTAATGATAGGCACAAACATTACAAAACAAACATTCCAGAGTCTGAGATATTGGACTTATCAGACGAGGCCTGTGACCAAGAAACGTACAGCGGGTATGTGTAGTAAGGAGTAGATGATCATGATGATAGCAGAAATACATATTGTGTTTCTGATGATAGTCATGTTAGTTGCCGAAGCTGAACTGATTGCTGTTCCGTTTGCAGGTGTTCTAGTAAGCATGGTAACCCTTTGGCTTAAAGAAAAGTATCTACGACTTTCAGAGCCGCAGATACGATTATTTAATACAAAGGGAACATATTGTGTACATGTCAAAATTATTGGTCATACGGTACCCGTCACGATAATCAAGATAATACTAAAATGCATTCTCATGCTCATGGTATCTTTTTTACTCAGATTATTTCACGTCTTCTACTGGATAAATTACCGAATTTTAATCACCATGGTCACGTGATGAATTATAATAAGGACTACTTCGTCCCTTTGGAGTTAGAAGGTGCGAAACTGCCACTTTACAAAGTGGCAGTTTAGCACCTTCTAACTCCTAGGGGACTACTTGTACTACGGACGACAATCTGTTAGAACAGCTTCACATTGCAACGTCTTCAGATGAATAGCATGTTTGAAATTGTCAAGTAAATAATAGTCAATGAATTCGACGAAAAATGAATGTCGACTGTTTACTGACAATTTCACACATGGCATTTGTCACAAATGTATGTATATTTTGCTGATATATTACACCACGTTATCTTGATTGCAGGTTTGGCTAGGGTTTCGAAAATTTAACGATAAGCGAAAATCTCTGAAGGGCGATGTGCCCGAGTCTGATTTGTTGCCACTGACCGAAGAGGTCTGTAGCACCGACGAGACATGGGAAGGGTAACCAAGCAACCATTTACAGCTTGTTTATGTTCTGCTTTACATTATGTTATGTTGTACCTTCTTTTTTTTTGTAATCTATCTATTGATCCTGTGCGCTTATAATTGATTTCGTATTATCAGATTATAATACCAGAATGCAGATTAACAATCATTTACTGGAAATTAGCAATAGTTTATTTTTTGGTAATCTGGTGTTTCAAATCGATTTATTAATTTTGTCAAATTAATAGTAAATGTCCAAGTAGTAGGCCCCTACAAATATACGCCATATTTACAGCACATAATCAATTGGGTTTGTTCAATGGGTCGAGTTGCTGATAGATTATTTTCCCTTTCTAATACACGGCTTGATTTACTGCTTTAACAGGTTAAAACCCCCCATTTAGTATCCCTCAAAATATTTATGTTTTATTAAACACCCGTTGGAACTACAGGGTTTCGTGTGACACTTCACAAGTTGCTGAAAGAACCGTTTAGTCTTAAGACTATGTTGGGATGAAAGTTCACACGCTATTGCTTTGAATTGTGTTGTTGATTTGATGTAACTATTTCCTTAAATCTGCTTTCTGATTTTCTCAAAACATCGTCATGCATGTTTGTCTTATCGAATAATTGCATAAAATTTAATTTATTGAACACATTTAAACGATTAAAATCCTGTTCATATTCATATCGAATTTGATGACAAAAAACACGCATCATCAAATCACAAAATCATCACGTACCATGATCATCTTGTCCGTGCCACTGTGGAAAAAAATCATGGTACTCTTACTGCGTGACGCTGTTAAGCATTTAGAAAAAATCGGAGAAAAATGACCTAAATCGATCAAATGTGCAGGTGCATTTACGGATTAAAGCATCATCTATAAATGATAACAAATATACCTGATTTTCCAAATCAATTTGAAGAATGCCAGTTTCAATGCTATGCAGCACTTCAATGGTTAATGTCCCAGTGCGTGATATTATTTATACATGTGATGATGTGTGGTTTTTATTTTACCCCTTGCTTTCTCATGCTCAATCATGTTAATCGTGTTTGAAATATTTGTAGGGATGTTCTCGAGAGTGACTGGTGATGTTGTTTTACGGCATGATACATGTACCTGTGCATATTATAAATGTGTGTATTTGACAGATGATTGGACAAAATGTATATTAATGTCATAATTATATGTATTTACATTTACCATTGTTAAAGGTATCACACCTAGTTTTAGTTACACCTTGGCAGGTGCATGAATAGATATTGGAATTTAACCTTAAATTTAAAGTCTAATACATAAAAAATCACTACGTACATGTCCATGCACTTTCTGACAACCTTTCCAAAACTAGCTGGTTGTCTAGTATAGTCCCTTTAACATGTTTAGCATGATTTATTTTTAAATACAAATGAATGTTTCTATACTTAGATTTTTGAATACTACAATATGTATATCATGACCTCAAGTACATTTCAAGTGTAACTATATTTCTTCATTGTCACGACCTCAAAGCCATATGGATTTACATATAGCGCGAATTACTAAACATGCTAAATGAAGATAGATTATTTGAACTCACATCTTATATGTGTACTCTTGCGGGAGTTAAACTTATACCATGTATACATATTCTGAACTGCATCGGGGTTTATGCCTCATTGAAACATCTTGTAGAGTGCATAGTGAGCCTAGTTGATCTAAAAAAAAACTATTTAGGCATTACATTTTATAAAAATAAATTGAAACTATTAGAAAAATGAGCATGTCCCCCTCGGAACCGAAGTGTCGCATCTGCCACGCAAAAGTGGCAGATGCGACACTTTGGTTCCCGGGGGGAGGTACTGACTGTGAGGAACAATGCTTGTGACAGCTACGGGTCTAAGGAGATCAAGAAGGTGCGTCGGTTGTCCGGCCCCGGGATGGATACTGCCACAATCCCAGGGGTGACCGCAGGCGGAGGCAAATGGCCAAGCAGGTGAGACGGGGTGGGATAAAACAACAATTAATGACGGTAATGTCGTACCATGGGACATCTGTATCTGCTGCACGTTTTTACTGCTGAAATTATGTGAATTTTACACCCATATTGCTTCGATACCATGCACGGTCAGGAGCAAAACTGTATTTTTTTAAATGAATGCAATCATTGCGTGGATTTTGTAATTTGCTGTTTGCTGTTCGCGATAACAGAAAACCAGAATTATGAGAAAATGTTAAAAATAGTGAATTACAGCGTGCGAATTCAAGTCATTCAAAACGCCATGTTTTTTTTTGACGTGAACAGCCCATTTTTTGCGGGAAAACAGTGCAATAGATACAGACAGTATATGGTATGACATTTCAATACCACGAAGTTGCTCATTGAATGACGATACTAACAATCTAGGTTTGAATCTCTTGTAGGTGGAGGACTGGCGTCACTCGGGAGTGTCTATCACAGGCGTTGCCGGATATAGAAAAGTGACTTTTATTTGGTGGATGTTGTGATTGTCTGTTTATATTGCAGCTACGGTCTCACCAGCGTGGATGGAGAAAATAGGCTGAAGGGCAAAGGTCTGGAGACAGAAGACACCCCCGGCATAATGCAAGGGGGAGGCAAATGGCCTACAAGGTAGGAAGGGACTCTTGCACGGAGCCCGTGTAGGATTCCACGGTGGTAGTCCACGAGAAGTTGACCTACATCACAGGTAGATGATTGGCCATTCATGGCCAATCATCTACCTGTGATATAGGTCAATTTATTCGACATTTTGTTTGTAGAACATTTAGACGCCTCCCTGCATGCTATGGCTTCACTGCAAGATAATCACCCATTTGTTTTGTTTTCAGCCTAGGATAGCACCTGTAGAAAACGCATGTTTGATAGCAGATTTCCGACTGTTCAATTATCGCACACCATAGTACAATATTGATATGTTTTGTGTTGCCATTAATAGTAGTATTTGCCATTATTTGTATTATTTATATTACTATTTTTGCCTGATCTAAATGCTGTTAACGGAAAACGCCAGTTTGAAAATCGTTGGTTCGAAACCACTGAAGTCAATCTAATTTTGTTAGCTATTTTGGCGTCTCACAAATTCGTTTTTGTAAAAAAATTTTTTAAAAAAACCACATACATACAATTTATATCACCCAGTTCTTATTCTGGGGAGCATAATAGCACTATATTTCCAGTGGTTTCTTATTTCAGCACCGGTTTGCATGGAACACAGAAATATTTGAGATATTCACATTTTGAAAACAAGTTTATTTATTTTTGTCCATGCTATTTGCATTTTGAAGCATGCTTACTAACCTTATCTTTTACCAGTTTTATTTTATTTGGGCGAGTTCTCGTTGTACCTAATTTGTACTTTCAGAAGTATATTGTAATCATTATGTTATCACAATCAAAATGTTCTATGTGTATGCTACTTTTGTTGTGATATTACCAACACTTAGCCTACATTACAATTTGAGAGGGTTCATTATTTATACCGAGAAAAATACGGGCATAGTTAGAGCTATAACTTCAGTTATTTCTATCTTTCTGTCGCCATCTTCTCATCACAAAGTGATTTATGCAGTGTATTTCCTGGCATCACAAATTGTCGCCACCTACATAAAGAATTAATGAATACCCTCTTAGTTGTATTTTTGTTTATTCTCGTATGAAAACAATTTGATTCTGCACTGACAACGTTGTTTGTTAGTACTTGAATAAATGTAGCGGACATAAATAATGCATAATTTTTAATTAATATATATTATTACAAGAACAATTTCATGTATTGAATAAATTTAATTAGTATTTTTTTGCCGGTTCTAAATTTTCATTGCATATCGTGTCCGTATAATATTATTATTTGTTTTCCACTAACAAATCAACTATAGCATGTATAGGCCTACAGTGAAAATATTGCTATGCAAAGCTTATACTTTATCATGTATATGTAGATATCATAATGCACGCTTAAATTTCTTACTAAAAATGCTATTTTTGCTAGATATTCTTGTTATTTCTAGAATTTGATTTACTATATTTACTTACCTAATTGTTATTGTCAATAATATATATTATTTGCAAAAGTTATTATGTAACATTGTATCCGAGAAATCTTTTTTATTTAGATTATAAGGTGTTTTTTTTAAATATTATTGGAAATGTCTTGTTCTGTGAAAAGGATATTTTATGAGAATATTTGTTTCTCGTAGATAGTCGCCTTGCTATTAAAGCGTCTTATCTGCCACTTCGTCAAGTGGCAGATACGACCCTTCAATACCAAGATGGCGATTATTACACTTGCTTATTCTTATACAATGTTTTGCCAGGCTACAAGATCAGTGCATGCAGTACATGGGAGAGGTAGACGAGATTGAGATCTACAAACACTTCAAGAAGAACCCCAAGAGCCGCAAACACTTCGAGAACTACCTGTGTCGCGGCGACGACATCCTGGGGCAGTGCGCTCGACTCGAGGCCGTGCAGATGGAGGAGGAGAGGAAACGCAAGGAAGAGGAGAGGCTACGGAAAGAAGAGGAGGAGAGGAAGAACCCCAAGAAGAAGAAAAAGAAGAAGGCAAAGAAACCAGTGAAAAAGGTCGTAGATGATGATGATGATGATGATGATGACGACGACGATGATGATGACTGGGACAAGGATGAGCTGTAGATAACTATCCCACCGTTTCACTTCATTATGATACAGTCGCTTTGGAATAGAAAGGGTGCATCTGCCACTTTATAAAGTGGCAGACGCACCCTTTCTGTTCCAAAGGGACGATATCATTGCGGTAATCTGTAATTATTGTAGGCGATGCTTGATGGTGTGAGTGCAAAACCGCGTACCAACCAAAACAAGTCGTATTTTGACTCGTTTGTTGAAAATTCCTGAAATAAGAGAATCGTGCATTATGCGGAGATGGCGCGGTATAATGTGATGTGGTGCTCCTAATAAAATATAGTTATGTAGGCCCCTATACACTGATGCATGGGGATATAATTACACTATTTTGTAAGACGTATTTATTACAGCCTGGCATTACTGGGATATGCGACACCCCTCCCATATGAAAGAGATCAGGTTTTGCACTTTCACCATCAACATTATCGAAATTATGCGCTTCATAACTACGTACATTATACAGACTTAATATTTGAAATACTAGAATTTTCACTCTTCGACAGTTTAATTTTCACAGCCGAACAAGTTTATAAGTCAACACCATGAATTATCAAATGTAATAGACATAGCGTTTTATTTCGTAAAAATACATTAATGTGCAATTAGAAAGAAGATGTAACCGACAGTCTTTCTTACAAAATATCACAGCACATCATTCTGTTGCGATATTATTGTTTAGTCGAGGGCTGAAGTACATATAATAAAGAAGTTTACCGGTATATTATTTGAGTTGTTGAGTGTAGTAATTGTTACTGGATACGTTCATCATGTTTATGTGATACTTTGTGTAACTGTTGAATATTATTATCGTTGGGGTTTCAGTGTCCCCCTTTTAAACATGCTCAACTTGGATTGCGACCTGAAATGTGAAAATAACCAGAGTTTTGAGTTATGAATATGTCAATAATGGTTATTATTATCATTTAACATTTTTTAATTGTTGTATAGATCCTTTCTATTAGCTTCTTGGTATTTCTTTCAGAAGCTTCTATTTTTCGTCATTTGAAGCTGGCAATTGCTAACGCGATTCCCAGCTTCAAATGTCGATAAATACGCTTCTTTTATAAAAATATACATATCGCAAATTCAAATATTTCATGAACTGAGCATCTATCATAAAGAATTAAATCATTTTGGGTGACATTTTCTTTGGTTTGAAACTTGCTAGAACCGTCTTGTCTCAGCCACATAAGGGTTAATTATCAGTCTATTCCTAACATGTTGATCACGACTATTGTCGTTTTCAATCTGTTTTATTAGTCGACCAAATTACTGTTATTGGGAATTAAATGTCTGTCTAAACATCAAGATCTGCTAATATTTGTGCTCAAATTAAACAAATATGAGCAATTTTCAGCCACTTGAAGTTGTGGGTCGCGGTAGCGAGACACTACTTCAGGTGGGTGAAAATTTAAATAAATTAACTTACCATGATAAGGGCTTATACATATGTTTGTAAATTCTGATTGTTTTGTGGTGTGTTTTCATGCACCTTAACTTAACGTGTTCAGTTGTGTTATGAGCTTAGCTGGTGATGAATCACTACGTGAATTATCTGGTTAAGATGGACTTAGGTATCTGCTTAACTATTAAAGTCTCAGATATGATATCAATAATTTTTGTGTTCCGCCACCGCGTCCCACAGGTTCAAGTGAGTGAAAAAATACACATCCCTTGGATATCCAAAGGGACAGTTTGTTCAATTTGAGACCTAGACTTTGCCATTCTTGCTAAATAGCTGGATATTACGCCCCCCCCCCCCCCCCCAAGCATGTCATTTGATTTACTAGTTGAAAACTAGTATAGTTGTGCTCAATTTCCTGACTTAAAGCAGATGTTATTTATTCAGAAGGTTTTCTTGTCCCCTTACAGTTCTGTCGTGCAAAGGCAAACAGCAGTAACTGCTAACTCGAAAGTAAGCAGTTACTACTGTTTGCCTTTGCACGGCAGAACTGATGTGTCGTATTTTTCAAGCAACTAAAATGGTACATACGACACTAACGCTCCAATGGGCGAATGTGCGTGCTAACTGCTAATGCTATCATCATCACTGCTTACAACATAATAATGCTATTCATACACACTCTTATACATGTGTCTGTATAATGATGATGTTCACACAAACTATTCACTGCTGTATGTTTCTATATAACCATCCTGTCCATACACAGTCCTTACCATTCATATGTTTGTACTGTTCTTACACATGTTACACGTTCTTGTAATAAAAAATATGGTACATCATATTTAATCGTGTTTGTATGCGTGTTTTTTCTAGTAATCTGCAATAACTTCAAACCCATTTATCTCGTAGATAATGACTATTTGACTGTATATTTTACCAACAATTTTATGGAACAATTTTAGGGCTAATATATTGATTTTTGATAGTATATTTGCGTTCTGCTTCATGCTTCGGGTATTTATTCTTCATGCTTTGTGGCTTCTTTGTGGTTATAATCTCAGTTTAATATTGCTTTGCTGGTTAGTTCAAGAGTTGCTGTTTGGCATATCGTCGCCTCGGAGCTAAAGGATCCTATCTGCCACTCTAACGAGTGTCAGATAGGATCCTTTAGCCCCGAGGCGACGATATCAAAACAATAATTCACAACCTATTAAAATAACACAATCATTTTTTGTTGACCATTCAGCTCCACCTGAAGCTAATAAATATGTAGAGTATTCTAGCCTTGGCGTTCACCACTTGCACTGCCTTGCAAAGCGAAAAGGCAGTATCTGCTTACTCTACAAGTAAGCAGATACGGCAGTATCTGCTTACTTGTAAAGTAAGCAGATACTGCCTTCTGGCCTTGCAGATTATTTTAGTTCTGTGGGTGAGCAAACGACGCCGTCCATGGTGGTGATGCTTTTGACCATGTTGACGGGGATCAGTGATCCAGCATATCGACCTGCCAGAACCATAACGTCATAACTGTCAGATGTGACCTTTTGGCTTTATTTGACAAGAACACGCCCCTTAGTCTTGCCCTTCTTGTGTGAAAAAATGAATTGCCTCTCTCTAATAGTTTTGAAGTTATAGAGGTTTTCCATAAGGTCATAACTGGTTTTCGATAAAAAAATCGGAACCAAAACGTCAGAGCTCATAAATGTGTAGAGGCAGATAGTCCTATCTGTCACTTGATATTTTTTAATGTTTAACGAAATGAGTGCCAAATAGTCAGAACTGACAGATGAGACATTTTAGGTTAACTTTTTCATATGAGTGGCTTGTGAATATGTAACGTCACAAATGGCAGTTATGACAAATTTCAATATTTTGGCATGAGGGCCAGAACGTCACACATGTCAGTTAAGACGTTAAAAATTTCATTTTCATCATGTAACTTACGGTTATGGCATCGCCACAACGTCATATTTGCCAGTTGTGACTGTAGAAATACTTGAATATTTATTACAAATCACAAAAAGTACTGTCAGATTATAGTCTGGATAAAATGACGTAACCTTGCACCGATACATATACAACGTTTTTTTTTGTGTGCTTTTGTTGTTGTCCATTGGGGTATACTGGTCACAAAACAACCGCATGCCAAGTTGGCATGCCTGATGATTTTTTTTTAATTTGCGAAAATTTAAGATAGTCGCCAGGTACTCATATTTGCCTTAGATTCTAACTCATTTAGGGGTCTTGTCTAGGTAAAAAAAATCAAAAAATCCGAGAAAAACTCGGATTGGTCAGACCCCACCATGTACAGCAAAAAAATAACACAAAAAAAAACAAATAATTTCCCAAAACAAAAACAAATCCGAGCTGGCCAGTGGCGTATCCAGAAATAAATTAAGGGGGGTGCTCAGATTTCCAAGAAACCATTCAACAGCAAGGGCCTATGAGGGGGGGGGGGGGCATGCCCGTCGCAAAAGTTTGGAAAAATAAACATCAAATTAGAAATAGTGCGATTTTGTGGTATCTTTGCTGTAAAACGAAGATATGGTATACTGGCTGAAATTTCAGTTTTTTTAGTTAACATAATGACAGATTTATTACAATATAGCCTAGACAACTACTAGTCCAACTACTTAATCAAACATAACCACACAATGGAAAAACCATAAACATGATCAACATTAGCTTATTTAATATCGAGAGCGAACTACGAGGCATAGTGAAGGCCGTATCCAGGGTTTCTTTGGGTGTCTGTAACCCCCCCCCCCCCTCTCCTGAATATCCCCACAATGCCTTGTTTTTTTCAAAATTCCCAGGTGTAACCCCCCTTTTGTCTTAGTCTGGATACGGCCCTGATATTAAATAAGCTAGATAAACATAAACAGCTGTCGACCCAATGTGGACCAACATTAATTTTAGGCAAGTGTTGGGTCACCCTTATTGTGATAATAATTATGCAGCCTTGCGTGTGGAATGCCGATTATACATTTATGTAATTATGCAACAATCATCTATTAAACATCATTGAAAAAAGTTGTGGATCATTAAAATGCTTACAACGTTTACTAATGATCACTTAAAATTCCTGAGATATTTATTTTTATTTTATCTTATTAATTTGCCACCTTCCCCTATAACAGAATAATTTTTTATGCAAATATTATCTTCCAGTTCATCATCAGTTAGGCCTATATCAGATATTCTTGTTAGTATTGGTTGTTCTTCCACATTGTTAAAACAACTTTACTGCCCATTTCCAATTATTATCCTTGATTTGGTCTCTAGTAGAAAAGAAACTGTTGAGTCCAAGCTGTAGGGGGCCCTCCGAATTATTTCGTGTGAGTGGCTATACTAGAGTAGATCTACTATAGCACTGAGAAAATACGACGATTTCAAATAGACCCTTCAAACAAATGCAAAGTCTATGAAAGAACATAATACAACAATGAAATTTTGGAAATAAAAAAGCGATGTTGTTTCTATCCATTTGTTCCCAAGACCGAGTCTCAGAGATGATATCTCTTGAGAAATAAACTCGCCAGCAAGCAGGTTAAAAAATTATGGTAATTGGGGAATATTCTTTATATCGTGGTCCTTATTCTTTTTATTTTATGCAGCTTCAAGTGCTTGGGAGAGCAACACGCCCAGCTCTAAGTCGTTGTCCGTTTTAAGCGATCCCCATAGCCTACTGTGGATTGTGCCTGTGGTGTGTTATAATTATCATAGTGTAGAGTAGTCTATTATAGCTACTATCAATCTAAGCATATTTATTTTTACATAACCCTGTTTCAAGTCAGGCTCAACGTTTCAATTATTAGCCAAGACTAACACAAAGTTTGACATATTTTTTTTTTTTTTCCAAAAAAATGAATGAATTTTTGAAAAATGTGAGTCACACTGAGGGTCACTGAGGGTGGGCAATTTCTACTTTTAGGTGCTCTGAATGGTCAATTTTAAAGATTTGCATTGCAAAGATTTTGCTTCTGTCGCCACATGAGGCTATGTCATTGTGGCGAGTACTTGTCCACCCCGTAACAGTTCATTGTCTACTCTGAGTCTCTAATGACACTAATGATGCATCCCAGACACCAGTCTTTAAATGGGAAGGGGTATACATTTAGGTGTGAAGGGGTCTGGCACCAACATGCCGGACACTGGTGGATTAATTTTATAGGAAACTAGAAAAGGAGTTCCCGAACTCCGAGGCCCGGCTTTAGTCTGCTTGAGTGCATTAGACAAAAAATTGGCCTAATATATTGTAAACATGACAGTGTATTGATCTTCCTCATGGGCGGGGCCCTAGGGTAGTGGTTAGCACCGCTGCCTTTCACGCCAGAGTTCGGGGTTCGGTTCCCGGTCTCGGCGTTTCAAAGAAACAAAAATGTTTCTTCCCCATCCACGTGTGAAAGTCAGTATTGTGGGGAGCCTCCGTGACCGAGAGGTAGCGTGCTCGGCCTCAGACCGCCAGGGCTCGAATTTCGAATCCTGTGTCTGGAGGACAGTGTCATCTCAATCATCTCACCATCCTCAGGAGGTTCTCCTGGCCCAGTTTAGCCTATATGTGCACAAAGGTGGCCTAAAGCCCGATTCATTTCATTTATTTCCTCATGGGCCAGAATCCTAAATGTCCAGGATATAATTATTGAAATAACCAAGGAGACAAGTATATCTTCAACGTGTAAGCCTATTCCTTCCACCACCATCGCCGGTGCTGGCCAACCAAGTAAGCACGAGACATTTGTATAACATGTGTACAACATTGTACAAAGGTAATACAATATTTTGTGTTTGCTGGTCAACATCCATGCAACACAATTTACCCACTCAATACCGGTTCATTGTTGGGCCAGCGTCGCAGCCCATTGCTGATTCAATGCCGGTCAATCGTATTCCACGCTGGCCCAACATTGAAACAGAATTGGGTGATTGCCCCGTGTTTGCTCTGACTGCCATACGGGTGACACTTTCTCCCCCGAAAGGCCACTATCCGGATAACACGATACATTGGGTCAATTATAAAATAATAGGCCAACATTATTCCAACCAAAACCCTTTAAGCTCTCAGCCACAAATATAATCGTAAACATTTTTTTTCTGAAAACTTTTTAAACACGAAAGTACAAAACACACAGCACCCCTCTTTCCCCTAAATAGGACACAAACTCGGCAAAATAAACTTAATAGGATATCGGACTAAGGCCGGTCCAAATTATTAAGATGGAAAATTATCACTCTGGAAATTAAGGGGGGTGCTCGAGCACCCTGAGCACCCCCCTGGATACGCCTCTGTTGGGGCTTGACCCACCCACCCACTTCCGAGTTTTTGGATTTGTTTTAACTTGACAAAACCCCTTAATCGATTTGAATGATTTCGGTATTACATTGTTGGGAAGCTAAATCTAAAAATATTTAATAAAGTTTTTCTTTAAATCGGCGATGCGAATGTGATTGTGTATGAAATCCAAGATGGCCACTATTAGCCATATCGTATATATAACTTTGAACCACTTAACTTAGAAACATGTGTAATACCACATTTCCTGATGTTTTCACGTGATAAACTAATTGTTCGTGTTAGATTAACATTTTCACTTATTACTTTCGATATCATCCAATATGGTTAACATTGGCCAAAACTGGGGTATGCCTAATGGAATGGATGCTAGTAATGACATGTCATCAGGAATCTATTGCATGGGATGGTACGGAAGCACCAGCCTACAGTGATTATTCAAGGCAAGCTGCAGCCTCCACGTGTCTGGCCCCGTGTCAATAAAAACAGTTGATGCAACATTTCCCTGCAAAATTATCTATCGTGACTATACGCGAAATATTGGAGTCATTCGGGACATAGGGGCCTACGTTGCCTGTGTCAGTCCTTGATATCTGAAGCATAGCTAAAACTACACTGGTTGCAAGTAAACTGGACTATTGCAGCAACCTCCTCTATAATGTCACAAATCGAGAAATAAACAGGCTCCAGAAAGCTCAAAACTGTCTGGCTTGAGTAGTGAGGCGCTCTCCTCTGCCAAGGTCGTTATTGGCTTCCAGTGTCTATTAAAATGAACCCGTTATTACGACTGTTTAGTTACCTATCAAGTATTATGCAACAATCAGCCCTTTAACGCCTCCCCATTGCCCTCTAACCCTTCGTTCCCCGCAATTAAATTTTTTATAATGGCCGTAGACCTATAACATATGTATTCAAATAAAGCAGAAAAAGCTAACTAGGGCATTTATGATGATTTCGAATTAAAAAAACAGCTTTGGTCTCCATAGTTATAACCTTCCCATAATCATTTACTGGTAACGTTTTCCCGTCGCCCTACATTGCCTTCCTGCCACTCTTTTAAACGACTCTATTACCCTTTAATGCCTCTCAGTCGCCCTTTAATGCCTGTCCATTGCCTCTCCATTGATGGCCTACCTGTTGTCATTGACCACTTTTCCGTCCTCCTTTAATGCCTCTTCGTCGTCCATTACCGCCTCTTTGCCACCCTTTATCACAACTTCATCGCTCTTTAGCGACTCCCTATTGCCCTTCAATGACACTTTGTCGTCCTTTAATGCCTGTACATCACTTTTTTCAATGTACCCCGTCGCACTTTAATGATGTTGCCATGCCTGTTATGCATATATGTCTCCTTTAACGCCTCTTCATTGCAATTGAAGGCTTTCTAGTCGTAGTTTAATGCCTATCGGCCAACCTTGAATGTCTCTTTGTCGCCATTAAACTACTCCCCAATGCTATTTAGCACATCTTTGTCTTCTGGCGTCTTTTCGTTGCCTCTCCATTGCCATGTAACGCCTCCTTTTGCCTACTGACGCCTCTCCGTCGCCCATTAATGCTTTCCGCCGCCTTTTAACACATCTCAGCTGCCCTTTAAAGCTTCCTCGTCACCATTTAACACCTCTGGGCACCCTTTATTGTGTCCCCATCATCCTTTATTGGCTCCCTGTCGTCACCATTTAACGCCTTCCTATTGTCATGTAACGCTTCCTCGTCGCCCTTTATTGCCTCCCAGGCACCTTTTAGCGCACCCAACTTCTCTTCGATTTAAAGTTTCTCTTTGCCCTTTAATTTTCGATGTCCTTTATAGTGCTTCTCCATGACCCTTTAACGCATCTCCGTCACTTTTAAACAGACCCCCCATCGCCCTGAAGTCCCCCTAGAGATGGAATGGTACCCCCTAGCTAATTTATTCAATGTTAAAAATAACCAATGTTCGCTTATTAATTTTTTTAATTGACTCTTTGACCTTGAAGATCACCTTTATTTAATAATCGAAATTGTAGTCCCCACCAGAGATGTTTTTTTGTATCAAAATAACATGAAACAGGTTAGGTCCACTGTATCTGACTACTAAATTATTTTTTAATAAAAAACAAGTTTAACAAAATTGTTTCCTTGTTAAGTGGTTATTTCTCATATCTAAAAGGTGTTTATCTGCTACGCTTTATCCATTCTTCATAGTCATATTTTACCAGATACGACATTTTAGATGATGAATAGTAGTGAGCTCAGAAATGTAAAAACGTCATAACTGCCAGATAAGCCATTTTGTCATTTTAGATTTATGATTAGTCATGTGAAGTGCAAAGGCAAAAGGTATCAACAAATGAAAATCGTATTTTTACATTCTTTTTAAAATCTGCATAATTTGTGATCATCAATATCAAATTTTGTTCACCAAATGTGTCAACATGGCATCACTGTGGGTTTTATATTTGTGTATCATCTGTGAAAAACAGTTTTTTGTCTCTCCTGAAAAGTTGAGAAAAATGAGTTATGCCGTTATGGTTCTGGCAGGTCGATATGCCGATTCCTATTAGGAACTAATTTATAGGCCATTAGGCCTATTTACTTTAACTAGATGTGACTGTCAGAAAACTATCCCGGCACGGAGCTGCCTATCCAATGAATGATTTATTATAAACTTTCCCGACACGGATCTGCCTATCCAATGAATGATTTATTTTAAACTTTCCCGGCACGGATCTGCCTATCCAATGAATGATTTATTATAAACTTTCCCGGCACGTATCTGCCTATCCAATGAATGATTTATTATAAACTTTCCCGGCACAGATCCGCCTATCCAATGAATGATTTATTATAAACTTTCCCGGCACGGATCTGCCTATCCAATGAATGATTTATCATAAACTTTCCCGGCACGGATCTGCCTATCCAATGAATGATTTATTATAAACTTTCCCGGCACGGATCTGCCTATTCAATGAATGATTTATGATAATTGCTCCTCCCCACCCACACTCCTGAAAAGTGCACCCCTCCCAGAATGATCTAAAATTAAATAAATTTTAATAAACTGGAGATGCTAGTTCAACTATTCAAAATTTTCTCTCTCTGACGCAATCCACAACTTCAAGTGGGTGAAAATCATACAGATTTGACAAAATGGAAGGTAAACCATTTTGAAATCTTGCTGATTGATGTCACGTTTTATCTTGACCATGTTTAAAGCTGGTATTTACAGTGCTAATAAAAATGAAAAATAAACTAATATAATCGGGATTGGCAGTTAAAGGGTTAATAGATCCTTCCCAGTAAACGCGAGCCGTTCAGTGTTCGTTTAAGGTTGGCTCAACGTCGAAGATGGTGGATCAACGTTAAACCAACAATGATTCGTGAAAATTACCTAGAGAACTGTCACCTCAATATTTTAATGTTATGCAATTAGAAATTATCAGGTTCACGATTTTTTTTGGCCCGCTATGCATCTTACGACATGCCACTTTTTATCGATAGCTTCCAAAGATATATTATATGGGAAGAAATTCATTCCCAGGCACACATGACAAAAATATGTAAAATTCATCAGTTAAATTAGAGTAAGAGCTAAATACAAGACAACATTTTAAGTTTCAGGGAGATATGTTACAACCTCAACCGACTTGAGACCACGATATACCAAAATCATATCAAGTATACGGAAATTCTGTGAACTACTTGAAAAAATATCCGATCGTTTTCAATGCTAAAAGTCAATTCGCATCAGGAGCGCTGACATTTTGTATTTGATGATCTCACCACCATTTATAAACAATAATTCACCAAAACTATCCCGGCACGGATCTGCCTATCCAATGAATGATTTATTATAAACTTTCCCGGCACGGATCTGCCTATCCAATGAATGATTTATTATAAACTTTCCCGGCACGGATCTGCCTATCCAATGAATGATTTATGATAATATTGCTCCTCCCCACCCCCACTCCCGGAAAGTGCACCCCTCCCAGAATGATCTAAAATTAAATTGTCCATACACAAAAACATCATAACTGAGTTGTAAACATTTATTAGTGCAATAACAATAACATTGTACTCTATACATCTTATGATGGTATAATCAGGTAATGTAGAATATATTTCTGTGCCATAATTTCATAACCAGTCACGAGAATATAGAAATAAATACAGGAGTGCCTCGATCAGGATCAACTAGGCCGAGTACTGTCACTTTGCTGCTGATTTCGTCATAGATACACGTTCACAGCTAAATATTCACTCATAATCCGGTTTTTTTTAGAAGGATAACAATCAGCTCATATATACACTGTATATTGATCACCAGAAATCACCTCGATATGTAATAGGCCTATAAATAACATGTAGACAAAATATGGATGGTGGAAAGTTTATCGTCATCAGAGGGGATATTTTGAGACGATCGTAAGAGCTATCAACTGAGCTGATGAATCACTGCCTGTCTCATATATACTTCTCTGGAAGTCAACAGGCAGTATAACTATATGCTTATTTGTAAGGTAAGCAGATAGGCCCTACTACCTTTGCACATCAGTATACTACCAAGAAGGTTATCCATATAACCTCCTTGGTACTACGAACTATGGTTGAGATGGACTAATTCACCTATGAACTTAAACCCTGAAGATTGTGGCAAAACATGCCCCCAGATATGACATTCTGCAATTCACCCACCATTAAATTATCAAATGCTACGTTACTATGCGTTGGCCGCCTTTTGAATTGTTTGCGCCATAGCCTTGGCTGAATAAGCGCAGCCGTCGAATTTTGTGAACATGAAGCCGTCCCCACCGCAGATCAGAAGTGGTCGCTCGGAAAGGATCAACTGTCCTGGGCTTCCTTCATATGGCTCAAAAACCTGCAGGAAAATAAAACAATAACATCTAGTATCCAGTGAACTTTCTGTGCACGGTCCTCCGAGGAGTTAAGAATTACAATGTTTTCAAAAAAAACCCTGGAATTGCTAATTATAATTTCCAGCTTCATAAAAATGTGAAATAGAATCGTAAGTAATGCAGTTGATTGACAGAGTCGCCAGCACAACTTATTGAATCAATTAATGTCAAACGTGTAGTTTATAAGTGTCCTTTACACAAGATTATTTTTGTTTTATTTGAGCAACTTCATTGTATTGAGATATATGTAAAAAAATTGTTGTTAAATGCAAATCGAAAATACACTGAAATAGTTACCCTCGAGTCAATTTCTCCTTCTATTAAAATAAAAGTAGAATTACAAACGCAATTTTCAGTTTCAATTGACGACAAATATTTCTACTGATGGAAAAAAGATTTTAATTTGATTTTATTTGTTATTCGATTAGCATTCTTCAACAATATATATGTTTTCTCAATTTCGGTGACTTTTTTATTGCTGCCTTGCTGCCTGTAGTCTAAATAGGGTCTATACAATATACGTCCCAGCAGGGAAACGTCAAGAAATTAGGACAATCACCAGATTACACCAAGAAAAAGCCTCCGTGAATGTCCAATTATTTCTCAACAACTCAGTTCAGATGCGAAAATACCTGAGAATATAGCCAGCGATGATTCTTGACTGAGTCGGGGGGAGGGATGCCCGGTACAGCCTGTCGCAGACGGGGAAGCACTGTGTTACTGCAAACCATGTCCTTGTCCTCTTGTAAATGATCCAGACTAAACGGGACAGACGTGTGTACAACCACTGAGGGACCGACACTGGAGTTATCTGAAAGAAGGGTTATCAGGTTGTTGGAATTATTGCTTAGATTCATTTGGTATTACAGTTACGTGATGGCAATTCCAGATAGAGTGAATAAGTTGAATTGTTATCAGTAATATATTCGCAATAAATAATAATATATATTTTTCGAAATAGCCTATGTAACGTGTCACTCCTGAATCAGACTGAGCAAATTCTGTTTTTGAATTCTTGCCTTTTCAGAAAAGAAAATTAGTGCAGTTAACGTCTTGATCATTGTGCTAAAAAAACTATTAACACGATTAACACCGAGAGATAAGCTACAAAGTGTATAATCATGTATTATTGAAAACATAGTATTTTCAAAATTTTTCTTTCAACAAAATAATTTTCAAGACGATTTTTTTTGGACACATCTAAATACACGCTAGATAGAAAATAGATTTTTTTATACACCGCTTCGAAATAATACACATTAACAAAATCAACCATGCAGTATTGTAGGGTGCATACGAATTATCATTTTCAGGGGTTTTTTTTCAAAGAAAACCTAATGTCGCAGCAAAATCGTTTGAAAATTAAAAATCGAAAAAAAACACTTTTTTAGATTATTAATGAAAAATGAACTTGTTTTTTACGCTTAATTATTATTGGTTCCTTCGATCTGATTTCGGGGTTTCACGTCAAATATGGTATCAAGCAAGGGCTCTCCTTATGGTATATCAATCTTTAATAATGAAGTCTCATGGGAAATCCATTTGCATTTAACACGTTTAAAAGAAGAAGCGTATTAGATTGAATACATTCTAATAAATCTAATATGTTCCAAGTTACACAATTTATAGCTTCATTCACTCATAACTATTTGACAAATAATATAAGTGGTCAATATTCACCTAAGTCTCTCTTCTTGCTGTCAATAGCCACGAAGCGGATGACAGGATCATCTTCTATGTAGCTGGCACACCACGGTACATCAATGACAGTGCCAGGCTTATAGAATAGTCCCAGAGCATAGCGAGACGAGTACGTCACCTTCTCCAGCTTCGCTTTTGTATCAGCATCTGCGATTCATGAATAAATTGGTTTAATGTAGTAAAGTTTTCTATTCATATTGCCACATTATGGAAAATTATGCATATTTGTTTAATTTGAGATTGAACAATTGCAAATCTTGATGTTTAAATAGACATTTTGTTTCCAACATCAGTGATTTGTTTCACTAATAAAATAGTCGTGATCAGCAGTTCTAGGTTTTCAATTGAGATTATACTGGGCTATGTTGTGAAATCCTGTTACTTTTCGTCATCTTGAGGTGGAATTTGTGGCAAAAATGAAAATCTCAAGGTGAATTAAACGAGAAGAAATATATGGGTGCTAACACAGTAAACGCAGAACATTTGTAGGCCTAAACCATTTTGTACAATGTTGGGCCAACGTCAAAGACTCTGCGCCGACGTTGTACAAATCGGTCACGAATATACTCGGTCTTTTTATCTGTTTATTTTTTTATTAGCACGTTAATCATGTTAATTAACAACTTTCAAACATGTTAAAGACAAAACGTGACATAAATCGGCAAAATTTAAAAATGGTTGAACCTCATTAATTTGTTAAATCTAAATAAATGTCACTCATTTTCACTTTACCTAATATTGTGAATCGCGTTATAGTTATCACATTTTGATCCATAAAAGTCTGCCCCCGCCCCACCCATACTTTCACCATGGTAAATCCAGCTCGAACATATTAATCGCGAAGGGTAATTACAGACACCTATCATGATCTGTTATTGCGTTTTACTAGTAGCATGCGATAGAGAAATAGTCAGCGAGCATACCCCTATAACACCCTTTTCAATAACAACACGCCACACAGTGACTGAAGCTGAACTATTAAGTTGGGACTCCGGTTACACTCTTTTCAATAACAAAACGCTACACAGTGACCAAAGCCGAACTATTTAGTTGGGAGTACTGTTTAACTCTTTAAGTGCTTCATTACTACTTAACATTTTCCTTTCATTTGAAGTTGGCATTGCTCACGCAATTGCCAACTTCAAATGAAAGGAAAATACCTCCTCACTTAAAAATTGAACCTGCTAAATATCACAATGGGGGCTTTACTCAAGATTTATACATGCATATTTGTTCAATTTCTGTCAAATTTTAGTTGTGGAAAAACAGTATGAATGCGCTTAAAAGCGTCGCCCGCACTCAAAGGGTTAATGCGCAAAATCGAGCAAAGAGTGCATTGCAAGCCTTTACCGATTAGATCTTGAATTGATCCCTGCAGTTGTAGAATTTGTGGCACTGGCAGAGTAAGCACCACACAATCAAATGTGTCAGATATACCCTGCTCAGTGTGCACCACCAGCTTATTATCACTGCTTTCTTCAACTTTAGTTACGCGTTGTTGGAATTGAACAGATGCATCTACAAAAAAAATCAAAATTTGAATTCAAATAATGTTGATAATAAAAACAGTTTCACAAACTTAAGATACAATTTAAACTTGAAAAAAATGTGCGTGCTTTGATGACATGCAACAGCAAATTCACACTATTCGCTAAATAAGTGAAGAAGTGACAGGTGTAAATGTAACTTTAATTTACTAAAACAATAACAAACGGTTATGATATCAAGGGATCTCCACTTTTGGACGTAGGCTACTCGCCACTGATCAACGCAACCGTCAACTTATAAACAGTGGTGGCTTGAAATCCTAAAAGCGAATCATTCTGTTCATTATATAATTTGATATAGTATAATTCGACGTCTGACCTGTGAGCTATATCTTGTCAAATACTAAGCAAATAATTATTGTTTTACATTTCAAAGGGAAGTTTTGCTTTTGCATCACAATAATAAATTTGCATCTAGAAAATGTGAGATATTTATTTAAAATATGCTTATCTATTTTTCAATTTAATCATGTTAATGATTATCAGATAATTAAATGAAAATATATTTTACCAACTTGAATCGTGAAGGAAGTGTTTGACTAGAGAACCCATCCCATTAGGAGGGATGAAATGTTTGGTGCCCTCGGGATACTTTCTTTCGTTTTCAATAAAACCATGGAATGGCTTTAAAACACCAGCATCTTCTAACTCATTATAAAACCTGCGATTAAATATACATTCGGTTAATGTACTCGAAAAGCAGAGCTATCTCAATTTTCTAATTGACGAATGTATTGTATGATAAATTATACATATTAACTCACAACAAAACACAAAACATTTGTATAACATTTATACAACGGCGGCTCAACGTCTTTGATGTTGGTTCAACATTGTATAAATGTTATACAAATATTTTGTGTTGGCTGAGAACAACATCACATTTAATCCACTGGTTCGGTTCCTAAAATTATTTCACTTGCTGTTATATAATGAAACTAGAGAATAATATTTGAGACCGTACAGCATGATTTTCTTATAAAATTTATTTTTCTCTCACGTTCGATGGGCTTGATAATCCTGTGGAACAGATGAGATGTATTGTGCTCCCAAGTCAGCAGTACACTGCTCATCTTTTGGGCTACGACTTGTACTCATACGTCCTCCTATATAAATATTATAAACGTTGCATTAGGCTATTGGCACCTATGAGTACTTGGCGTTCACATCATCTAGCAAGTAGACCCAGCAAACTACACATTGAAACAATGTTGACTGTAGCCTAAGTATATCAGGGGCGGATCCAGGGGCCCGGGGCGTCACATAGGTCATCTGACACCCACCCCATTTTTACTTATTAAGTCAAAAGTTTATATAGGCCTACGTATCATTTTAAAAATCAAGAAAAAATTTACGCATGTCACATGGGCCTCTAGCAAGTATTTTCGGGTGGCATTTTTCTACGGTTAGAACAATAACAATTTTGACCAGACAATGTACGTAGGCTAAATGTCATAATTATTTCTCTCGTGGAGCCCACGTATATAATTATAGACATACATGTACGATGTAAACATGGTGAACTTATAGAGTAAATTTTAGTCGACAGCTTTGTTCTACTCCAAGAACAACGCCATCGTGCCCAAGTCAGAAGTAACGTTTGACTCACCAGGTGGGGCATATTCTGTAATAATGATGAAAGTTTCGGTATAATTCCATACTTCGATATTCACCCGCTCGGAGTTTCAAGAGAACTGGAATAATTATACCATAAATACTTCAAATATTTACAATTAGTGGGCTATATTGGTCGCACATTGGTCCTTTCATTCGCACATAATGAATATCACTCGCTGGGTAGCTACTGTGTAGCGATAGTTTAAGTGTAGCCTTTCCAAAAATGCTTAACAAGTACAATGTAATCCTGTCCAATTTCATGAAATAACGATTTATCCATGGATTACGTACCTGCTCCCCTGGCCTTGTCCCACACCTTAATAACACAATTGTTTTGTAATGTTCTCCTCAGTAGACAAGCTGTAATGCTTCCAGTGATACCTGCTCCCACCACCAGTATTTTCTCCATCCTATATGACTGCTATTTACTGGTGAACGGAGGAGAAATGACTCGTTTTGGTCTCTGTGTCTGCAGACGACATTTTCCACTAATTGATAAGGTGGGTCTAATTCTCGAACTATCCAGTCACTACGTTTTTTCTGACCTAGACGCTCAGTCCTATTTCAACAATAGAAATTATCGGATGGATGAATGTATCAGGGGCGGATCCAATGGGGGTATGGATGGATGGACTAGAAAATATTATTTTTTGTATTAATAATTAGATTAGATAATGTTGTGAGTTTTTTTTCCCATTTGTTATTCCCTTAGTTACGTAGAAATTGTGTAAGCCTCCTATTTGGTATTTTATTACCAGTAAAATTCCTCGGGCCTCCTGTGCTCATCTCTTATTTTATATGTTTTGTCCTTTTTATCTTTCGGTGACCCTGCCCTTTTTATACCCTGGATCCGCCCCTGTGTATGAATAGATGAATGGATTCTTGGATGAATGGATGGATGGATGGATGTATGGATGTAGGCCCCTATGTATGTATGTATGTGGATCGACGGATGGATGGGCGGATGGATGGATGGTTGAATGGATGGATGGATGGATGGATGGATGGATGGATGGATGGATGGCTGGCTGGCTGGCTGGCTGGCTGGCTGGCTGGCTGGCTGGCTGGCTGGCTGGCTGGCTGGCTGGCTGGCTGGCTGGCTGGATGGGTGGATGGATATGAGGATGAATGGATGGATGGATGGATGGATGGATGGATAGATGGATGGATGGGTGGGTGGATGGATGGATGGATGGATGGATGGATGGATGGATGGATGGATGGATGGATGGATGGATGGATGGATGGATGGATGGATGGATGGATGGATGGATGGATGGACAAATGAGTGGTTGAATGGATGTGTGAATAAATAAATGAATAAATAAACGAATAAATAAATGAATAAATAAATGGTGAGTGAGTGAGTGAGTGAGTGAGTGAGTGAGTGAGTGAGTGAGTGAGTGAGTGAGTGAGTGAGTGAGTGAGTGAGTGAGTGAGTGAGTGAGTGAGTGAGTGAGTAGTGAGTGAGTGAGTGAGTGAGTGAGTGAGTGAGTGAGTGAGTGAGTGAGTGAGTGAGTGAGTGAGTGAGTGAGTGAGTGAGTGAGTGAGTGAGTGAGTGAGTGAGTGAGTGAGTGAGTGAGTGAGTGAGTGAGTGGAATATTAAAAGCTAGTCAGTCACAGTCAGTCGGTGATGTGACTGTGGGCAGTATGGGCTAGACTATAATACTACCCTGCAAAAACAGAAGTATGACTGCTTATTAGAAACGTTAGTTAGTGCCTTTTGAGTTTTCAAATCTACATGCACTTGTATTGTTAGGGCTCAAAGTTCAAACTGACCCAAGGCTAAGCTTGATAAAGGTGATGCCGGGCGATGGACCACATTAACATTTGGTATTCTCTGTTAAATAACAAAGTCAATATGAACTCTTGGACTACATACCCCAACCAGCTAATAACTGGGGTCCACTTCAAACTCAATTCTGGGTCAAAGTCAGAATCGTTGGCCCAGCTTTCAGTTGGCATTGGCTCAAAGTATTGTGTTCTCTTGGACGCTGTACCCTGGGCAGTGCTGTGTCCACATTTATGAGTTATTCTACGTGCAGCGCTCTTTATTAATTTTTTCAATATCAAAATTTGGCCAAGCTCTACAGGGAGCCATGGCTTGTTCAGATTGTAAAGTTGTCATCATAACAGGTGAGTTTCCTATATTGCAAATGTTTTATTTCCTTTTAATATATTATAATATATATTATCAAGTGAAGACTGAACCAGTGATGGTTCAATTTGAATTTTTACCCACTTGAAGTTGTGTCTTGCTGACGCGATCCACAACTTCAAGTGAGCGAAAATTATACAGATTTGACAAAATGGAGGTCAACTGGTTTCAAATATTGCTGATTGATGTCACATTTTATCTTTAACAAGTTTAAAAGGTGAAAACCCAAATATATGCGGCACCGGCGGTTAAAGGGTTAAAATATAAATATTGTGCTGAAAAAATAGTACAATATTGTAAGTGAGTGAAAAGAATCGCGATGATAAAAATATTCACCATGATTATGACGACATTTTAACTACGACGCTGGCCCAGCAAAAACCAACGTTGGGGCAAATAGCGTTCTGCTGGGAAGCAAATAAAACAAATCGCGAATTGTATTTTATAGGAGCTGGCTCAGGTATCGGTCAAGCCACGGCCGTGGAGTTTTTTAGGAAAAGTTACAATGTAGTGCTGACTGGCAGAACTGAAGAAAAGCTGCAGAAGACAGTGGCAATGTTTAAATCTGAGGGGTCAACCACAGACGATGTTATGAGCAAAGTGAGGAGGTTTATATCTGGGCTCAGTATAAAAAACAAAACTGAGATCCAGAGTCTTTCAACATGTTCAAGTGACATTTATTGTGGATTAATAAATATATTAAGTAATTGACTCACCGCTTTAAATGGATAAAATGTAAAATATCGTCCCCTCTTAATCAAAGTGTTAAATCATTCTAAACGGTATGGTTTCAAGGTTTGGAAAGCCTTCTATCTTTTAAAAAATTGACAAATGTAAAAGAAATGAAAAATAAACTGCAAACTCCAAATGTACTGTGCTACATCGTGCCAAACAAATGCATGCAAGCCAATTCGTACAAAATGTTAGAATTCTTTCAAAGTTTTTATTTTGTCATGCTTAGAATTCTCTGTAAGTCATAGTGTTAGCTAAATAATTATATTTTATTCATTTATTTGGTTTAGTTTGAGTAAAAAACAAGATATTTTCAACTCTCATATATATGTTTTTCGCTCAATATTATTTACCGCTGCAGGTTCTTGTTCTCGAATGTGACGTAACAAAACCAGAAGACAACCAGAAGACAATAGAAAGAACCATAGAAAAGTTTGGAAGACTTGACTGTCTGGTCAGTGAAGATATATGGCATATTAATCCTTAAAACGCGAAGTCATAGAATTTGCGCGAGACATAACTTCGAGTGGTTAAAATTACTTACGTTTATATAATTTTAATCAAAACTAATGCCAATTTTCCTTTAAATGTCGTCTTCGAAATCAAATAAAAAGGTTGAAAAAGGTTGAAAACGGCTACCCCAGCAGACACAAGACTAACAGTGATTATACGTAGATATTTTTTATGTCCAATGTGATTTCCAGCCAGAAGATCTTAAGCATTTCGTATTTTATTTCAGCCATATTTTAAGCCGATCTCTGATTTTGGTTTTATTAATCCTTTCTGTAGGCTGTTATACGGCTCCCGCGATAACTCGGCAGAAACGGGTCCCGAGAATTTAAAAAAAATCCGAAATCTCCACCGGAGTTTCAAGGACGTAGGAGCATAGCGTATTTTCTCATTTTTCTTATCTTGTTTACAAGTAGGCTTATATATGAAAAAATAAGGGGGGTCTGCTACGGGGACCCCGCCCTGAATCCATCCTTCACGCCATGCTAGGAAGTCTGAATGCATTTATCTGAAGGGGTTAATTCAACGGAATTTTTGTCATTCCTTTAATTTGATCATCCGAAATACGGTATTTTAATCCTAAGAGCTAATTAGTATTTATTGGAAAAACTCATTGTTTAGAACCTCCTGGATAAAAAATAGCAAACGAATTATGAAGAAGGAAAAATTTTAAGGGCATAAACGTCGGGCGTTAGTATTTTAGTTACTTTAATTTATGGGTCGCGCTTGAAAGATGCAACTTTCAGCTGCTAAAGTGCGAATTATTCTAGTTGGCGCTCAATATGCAAAATGTACTTTTCAATAAGCAGACAGTCCAAATGAAGAGTGGAGATAACATAAAGTTAAAGAGATCAATATAATCTAATTTTTATATAATAGATCATTTATGTGCCACAATATGAAATAATATGTACGTGTACATAATAACGTGGAACTATATTATAATTACCGAAATTGTACTAATTAGCTGAATATCAAAAATGAAAACGGTTTAAAAGAAAACGCCAAACCCAAACATGAGACGTTGGCCCAAACAACCAACGTGAGGTGAAAGTATCATGTTTCCTGGGTATGAATTTGTTTTCTGTTGATGAAAAAAGAAGTAATGTTGCAGGTGAACAACGCTGGCGCTGGAAAGCTGCTCGGATTTGAGCAGACATCTTTAGAGCAATTGGACACTGATTACAATATAATTGTAAGAGCTGTATTTGACCTGACGCAAAAAGCGATGCCAGAGCTGCTCAAAACAAAAGGTAGTGTATGCGTACTTGTATTCTATTTCTAAAACTTCTTCCATGTTTTCTTAAAATAAATAAAAACATATTCCAGAGAGAGTTCTACGAAGCCCAGAAACGATATATTGAGTTGTGAACTTGATATACATATCTATTGATATATCGGGAAAACAAAATCAATATATCGAGTCGTGACAATTACTCAATATATTGAGTTGACAACTCAATATATCGAGTTGTGACAATTACTCAATAAATGAATTGTCAACACAATATATCGATATATCGATATATTGAGTTCACAACTCGATCTATTGAGTTCACAACTCAATATATCGAGTCGTTAACCCAAGATATCGAGCTCGTAACTCAATATATTATCGAGTTATTAACTCGCTATATCGAGTTGTCAACGCGTCTGGGGCTTCGTAGAGTTCTTATGCTCATGATGGTGTGAATCCATGTCAATTTTGAGAACGATTTAAGTAAAATCATGGACATCTCTGGAAAATAATGCCTGTTGTGACATCCGGGTTAATTAATGTCGTGGAAATGTGTTGTGACCACTGCCAAAAGACACTATTATTTTGTTATTTTTATTTGTTTGTTTGTTTGTTTGTTTGTTTGTTTGTTTGTTTGTTTGTTTGTTCGTTCGTTCGTTCGTTCGTTCGTTCGTTCGTTCGTTCGTTCGTTCGTCTCGTTTGTTTGTTTGTTTGTTTGTTTTTTTGTTTGTTTGTTTGTTTGTTTGTTTGTTTGTTTGTTTGTTTGTTTGTTTGTTTTGTTTGTTTGTTTGTTTGTTTGTTTGTTTGTTTGTTTGTTTGTTTGTTTGTTTGTTTGTTTGTTTGTTTGTTTGTTTGTTTGTTTGTTTGTTTGTTTGTTTGTTTGTTTGTTTGTTTGTTTGTTTGTTTGTTTGTTTGTTTGTTTGTTTGTTTGTTTGTTTGTTTGTTTGTTTGTTTGTTTGTTTGTTTGTTTGTTTGTTTTTTGTTTGTTTGTTTGTTTGTTTGTTTGTTTGTTTGTTTGTTTGTTTCTCTGTTTCTCTGTTTCTTTGTGTATTTGTTTCTTTGTTTCTTTGTTTCTTTATTTCTTTGTTTCTTTGTTTCTTTGTTTCTTTGTTTCTTTGTTTCTTTGTGTTTTGTCTAACCGCATGATTACGTACAAATTAATGAATGGATTTGGATTTGCATGAAACTTTTAGCAGATGGGCAAGGAACAATCCGTTAAATGTTGGGGATGATCCGGTTTACGATTCGGATCGCAAGGCGGAGGTCTTGTTAATAATGATTTATCCATGCACAGTATTCTGATCACTACAAGTTGAAATATTTGTTTTCAGGCAATGTTGTGACAGTGTCAAGCCTAACAGGAATACTTCCGGTATGTGAATTAAATCAAATGACATTGCAATATTATCAACCTGCTATAAACAATGATAATAATAATATTTTGCTAACAAAGCTTGTGATGCACATAATTATGTAGCCTACATTAAACACCCGATTAAGGTTGTGTAGTGCCAAAGTATCCCATAATTATCCATATATTATACCTTCTGATCATTACATGTCATTATTTAAGCAAACAAAACACAGCTACTCATATTTGTTAATCTTGTTAACTAATATTTACAAATCTTGATGTTTAAACACACATTTCGTACCGAATAACAGAGATTTAATCGGCTAATAAAACCGATTTAAAACGACTATTTTCGATATTAGCAGGCAACAAATGGGAGATGCAACTCTTTAAATTATACTTGTAAAACTCAGTATTGTGGGTAACCTCCATGACCGAGAGGTACCGTGCATGGCCTCAGACCTCCAGGGTTTGAATTTCGAATCCTGTGTCTGGAGGGCAGTACGTGTCATCTCACGCATCTCACCATCCTCAGGAGGTTCTCCTGGCCCAATTTAGCCTGTATGTACACAAAAGTAGCCTAAAGCCCGATTCATTTCATTTACTTGGGTATGTAAACGGCCTAGATTTAAAAATGTATGTCTTCTTCCAGGCCGGCTTTTTATTGTCCTACAGTATGATGAAGGGCTGTGTAGATCATTTTACTCGAGCTATCAGTGTTGGTTAGTATCATATTATAGCTTATTGCTTTTATCACAAAACCAGTTATTTCGTTTGTTTGTTAGTTCGGTCGTTCGATGTTCGTTCGTTAGTTCATTGATTCACTAATTTTATCGTTCATTTCTTCACTCGTTCGTTCGTTATTTTGACCTTCGTTCTGTCGTTCGTTCGTTTATTCATTTGTCAATTTTGTTATTTAATAAATATTTATGTTCATCCTTTCCTTTATTTTCCTCTAGAGTATGCTTCCAGGGGTGTGAGAATAAACACAGTCAAGTGAGTACAACCCCCCCCCCCCCCTCAACAAACACCAGACGTCTACCCAGTGTCGAAATATCGTTGAACCGTAGACGGCGGGCCAACATTAAATTGACATTGGGTCAGTGTCTCCTGTTTGTTGTGATGTGGTTTGAACAACGTGTGTTGGCCCAATGTCGTATCGGTGTCAGGCCCACCAAACACTGGATAATTGACCAAAATTGATTTATTGTTGGTCCAGCGTCGCTGGTGATCCATCCATCCATGGGTGATCCATCGAGGCAGTGACAAAATATTGCGCCAAAGTTTCGTTCGAACTTTCATGAACATTGTAAAAATACGTTATAGTATGTAATTGAACATTAAAGTGACAAGTACAAGGGCCTACATAAAGTTCACATAAATGGTATAATAAAATTATTAAATACGTTCCCACAATAATGTTGAGCGTCGCAGATCAACACTGAGTCCACATTTTGTTTTGTGGAGTGAGAATATTTCGAGCCACTGTATAAGCAATTTTGCAGCTATTCACTGGGCAGACATGTCATAGGCGAAAATTGACTCTTAACTAAAGGCCTGGAGTGTACGGTGTTGTCTATGGTACTGTGCACTATTAAGCACCCTTGAAGTCATTCGAAATAAGAGTAGGGCATAGTCCCGGCTTCGGGCTTCCTTCTGTCGCCATATTGCCATGATTGTGCAGAACGCGACGTAAAGCAATATTTACTCATTGAATCTTAACCTTGAAAGCGCTGAAATATGTTTTATACAAACCATAAAGACCAGAGGGTTTTTTTAATTTGAAATCATCATAAATTTCTTATAGCAGGCTGTTTTCACTTCATTTGAAATTGAATACCGATGTTATAAGTCGACGGCCATTATCTGATTATAAATATTTTATTTTTTTCAGTGCGGACGGTCCCCGCGCTGTAGGGGTTGAAGCACTAAATTGAACAATTTAATTTTTCATCCCCAAGTGACTAAAAATTATTCATATTTGTTTAATTTGAGACCAAACATGCAAATCTTGATGTTTAAACAGTCATTCCTTTCCCAATAACTGTGATTTAATCGGCTAATTAAACAAATTTAACCCTTACAGTTCTGATGATTTCAAATTAAAAAAAAAACTTTGGTCTCTATGGATTTTACAAAAAGAATTCAGCGCTTTAAAGGTAGAAACGACCATAGTCGATAGTAGCGTTTTAAGGGTTAAATTGATGTCCATTGAATAAATAACTGATCAAAGGAAGGATACTTAAACAAATACTTCCAAGATACACCCCACTGTCAGGAATAGCTTTCTGAACCTAATTTGTATAGTGATCGATCGTATGTGAAATCAAAGCGGCAAATTCGCTAACTAAAAAATGAATCAATAATGGATGTTTCAGCCCCAGCTATGTGAGAACTGATTTTCTCAACAACGAGTTTCCCGACAAGAGCCCCGAAGAGATTTACACAGTAAGTGAAATATCACATCTATCATGTCTATGTTGAGCAGCATTTTTATTTGTATACATATCATAAAATTTATCATCTACTGTGTATATTTTCATAATGACATGTACTTTAGTAATCAAATTTTTAAACTAATTTAACAATAACTAGAACAGCAGTTCCCGAACTCCGAGGCCCGGCTTTAGGCTGTTTGAGTGCCATAGACAAAAAAATGGCCAAATATTTTGTAAACATACCTCTATTGGTCTTCCATATGGGCCAGAATCCTAAATGTCAAATATATAATTAAAGAAAGAACCACGTGTGGCGGACGAGGATGGCTTAAAATTTCTTGACAAATTAAAGAAATTCGTCATAAATTGTCGAAAATAGTTTCGTAAAATTTTCCATTCCTAAATTATTATGGATAAGAAATTAAATCAGTTTCCATGAATTCAAAAGAGTGCTCAGAGGCTGAACTAGGCTTTAACCCTTGCAATGCTGAAATATGTTCATATAAACCATGGAGACCAAAGGGTTTTTTCAATTTGAAATCATCAGAAATGTCTTAATCAGCTCTTTCCGCTTCATTTGAATATCTGCGGCTCTTTGGCATTGAACATTGGTATTTAATGATATGCGTCAGAACATTCAGCCATAACTGGTGCATAGTTCACGATGGAATTTCGTTAAAACAGTGAGAAGAAAACCCAGAGTAGTGTTTGAAGGATACATGTACACTGACTAATGTGTACATATCAATAAATAATGTAATTATTAAATATGCGTAAATGAAATAACATCATTATGTTACATGTCTCTTTGTTTTTATTATGTGCCTTAATAACCTGTGCCCTGTTGTCACTGTGCCAGAAATGCACTGTGCCAATATCACCGTGTGCCAAAAAGACCGTGTGCCAAAATGGCACTGTGCCAAAATGACCGAGGCTCAACTATCCGGCGTCAAAGTGGAATGTGCCAAACTGTCTGGATACCCCATAATACATAATTACTCTTTCAGTGCGGGGATCGACTTTAGTCGTCAGAATCTGACGTCTGTAGACGTCAGATTCTGACGACTAAAGTCGGTCCCCGCGCTGACAGGGTTAACCGGTCAGAGTGCCAGGTATTTTATTCTGTTTTGCTTTTGTTGACAGCTGTGGGATGAGTTTGGGAAGCAGCAGCCCATTGGTATCGTTCAGGAGCCTGTGGACACTGCCAGGGTGATCCTGTTCCTGGCCTCGGACGCGGCATCCTTCATTACAGGCGCCAACCTGCCTGTGGACGCAGGATGGAGGAACGCCCTGGCCGACTTCTCGAAAAAGTGAATTTATTCAGAAAATGGCGAAATCAGAACGCAGGGGAGTCGAGTGATTGTCAAGAGCGCACTATATGTGATAAATTCCCGGGTGGCATCATTTTGCTAATCTGAAAAGCCAACAGTCAGTATCTGCTCACTAGTAAAGTAAGCAGATATATCTTTTGGCTTTGCACGGCAGTCCTGTCAGGATGGGTGGCATCGATAATGACACGTGGGTGTGTACGCAGTAAACACAGAACAATGGTATAACATTTGTACAACATTTGTACAACGTAGGCCCAACGCCTTCGACGTTGGTCCAACATTGTACAAATGTTATACAAATGTTTTGTGTTTGCTGTGGTTGCTTTGGAAAGTCAAAACACTGTAATTGCTTACTGAAAAACTGAACCGTTATCGCCTTTTGGCTTTGCATTACAGACCTGGTCAGCTGGACGCACTGCGATAGAGAGTACCTGAAATAGAAATCTGATCTTGTTTTTTGATTTAGCATTTTCTTGTCAGTGATGTATGTGTTGGACATCAATTTTTTTTTTAAACTCTAGAAAAGCACAGGTCTAGGTTTTACAGAATATAAAATGAATTCTATAACATCACTTTTTATCAAGTACGCACGTACGTTTGTATGTAGGCCTACCGTATTCACTGGGAATGATATCAATAATGTCTATACTATCTCAGCATATTATGCTGAGAAAGTATATAGATGGATATAAACAGATAATTTGAACACACACCTTTCTTATATCTATGCTTTATATCACGATGAATATTGAGCTGACTGACAATGAATTTTGTCATTTCTACTGGCTATTAACGGAGTGAGGCAAATAATATACAGAAAAAACGTAATATCCAGAATTCTTTCGAATGACCCGTACAAACATTGAGCATAATACAACACATATAATAAGTGCACATGGTTAGCACAATGCATATAATGGTTTTAATTCCGGCTAAAAAATGTATATGTTACGGACAAAGTGGAGGCATATTATGTTAATATGTCTCTAAATAGAGAAAATATGTATATTCAGAGAATAAACAAAAATAAAATAGTAACTTACTTAATTGCCAGGTTTGTTGTGAACTTGTAACGTTTGACTATATATATCTTTTCAGTGCGGATGACGATTTTAGGCATTTGAAAACGTTTTTTGAAACAAATATTAACTGAAATTTTTAAATGCGCATGTTGCGATCTCAAATAGTATTTTTAACGGAGTGGCTATTCGTACGACATCAGAGCTAGTATGGGAGTCAACGGGAACCCGTCATTCAGTAAACTAGTCTGCCCCTGGAGTTATATTATGAAGAAATTGAATTACGTTAGCCACTGCCATATTTTAAATATTAATTTTGTAATGACGTGTCTTAAACGTGTGGGTATTTTTATTCATTCGAAGCTGGCGTTAGCAATCCCAGATAAACGAGAAGTGTGAAGAAGTAATCAGGTAATAGAGCGCTTAACCCTTTAAGTCCTCACGATGCCTCAAAGCATCATCTTGCATCTTTGAAAAATTACTTAATTTCCTACAATTAGTGGTTTTGGAGCGACAATTTTCATGGAACTGTCTTAAAATTAACACTATCTTTTTTTCATTTGTCACCCACTGTAAGTCATCTTCATCCACTATAAGTCGAGAATTGCGACAGCAATTCGCGGCTTCTAGTGGATGAAGTAAATTGAGGCCTGAAAGGTTTAAATGATCAAAATGCGCAAATGTTGTTGTTATCTAATAACACATAATATACCTACGTATTATTTTGATTATATTTGACCTATGTCCTTTATTGCCTGATTATCAGTGGTTATATAGGCCCTATTATCCCATCATCTGTTATACAACGCTTCTGTGTTAAGCCAAAGGGCAGTAACTGCTCGCTTTTCAAGCATGTCGTTACCGCCCTTTGGCTTTGCCACACAGAGCACACTCATTGCACTGGCGCGACAAAAACATCGCGCTCACTATAGTAGTAGCCTATACCGCCTTACAATATTCTAGAAGGCTGTAACTTCTTTTTTAAATGTAAGCGGTTACTGCCTTTTGGCCTTGCACAGCAGAATAAGCCGATGTTACGGTGGCCCAGCATAAAACCAACATTGCAGACGCTGGCCCAATGCCGGGTCAGCGTCTCACTTCACCTGCGGTCGACTCTGACCTCGCCCGTCCGAACGTCTGCCTACGTCGGCGGCCGTCAGCTAACGTTACACTGCGTTCACACACGTTCTGCATCAAAACGTTATCTCTGTGTATAAAGAGCAGTGCACGAAGCGTACACAAGCCAGTTGATGTAGAGAACCGGTGTACGTACAGATCTGTAAAACCTTATTTTTATTCGGAATACGACGGGATCTATCTATGGAGGGGTTCGAAGGCGGGACCGCTCGCTACGTGACCGTGAAGGCCACGTTGTTGAGCCGGCTGGTGAACGCTCACGATGACCAGTGTGAGCGCAGGCGCTTCCGGCTGGACGCCGGCGAGCAGGCCTACCAGAATATGAGGACGAAAATCGGGCAGCTCTTCCCCCAGGCCGGCGATTTCACAATTAATTGGAAAGGTAGGCATCTGCAATTACGTGATTTAACTGTTCAATAAGCCTAACTGTTTCAACCTCTTGTGTTTGCGGTTCACAACGCTGAAATATTTCTATATAAATCAAAAGACAAAAGGGTTTTTTCAATTTGAAATCATAATAAATGTCTTAGTTTTGCTCCTTCCACTTCATTTGAATACCTATGCTATGGATCAACGGCCAGTAAAAATGTTTTGATTCTTTCAGACCGGGGATCGTCTTTAAACGTCTATAGACGTCAGATTCTGAAGTCGGTGCCCGCGCTGAAAGGGTTAAAGATTTTAGAACAGGGAATTCGTCGTGACATGGTCATGATCACGCGACATGACGGGATTCCCCGCACTATCGAACCCACCAAACACGAGGCGTTGGCCTAATGATGGGCTGACGTTGGCCCATCGTCTACGCTGGGCCAACATCAGCCCAGCATTAGGCCAGCGCCTCGTGTTTGCTTTTAAGGTTTCAACAGTATTGGCCAGTATTAGATCAAGGAATAGAACGTCCTTGATTAGATCATCAATACTGGGCATTGACCCAATTTCAATGTTGGGCCAACGTCATAGATGGTGAGCCAACATTGAACCGACGTTGGGTATTTATTTACGTGGAAGCGCTGTTCGTATCTGCATGTAGGCCTAATATGAGTGGTCTATGCTCTCCACGAAAAAAATTTGAATAGGTGCTAATTTTAACAATGTCTAAATTTGTTAGTTCAATTTAAAATTAACACTATGCAAAATGTTGTCAACCATTTCTCCCCTTATTGGGTAATCTTATTTAACCCTTTACCTGCTAAATTATTCAATTTGAATTTTCACCCACTTAAAGTTGTGTCTCGCTGACGCGATCCACAACTTCAAGTGAGTGAAAATTATTCAGATTTGACAAAATAGAGGTGAACTCTTTTGAAATCTTGCTGGTTGATGTCACATTTTATCTTTAACATGTTAAAAATGTGATACTTAATGTGCTAATAAAAATGAAAACCTGAATATATGCGGCATCGGCGGTTAAAGGTTAAATTTTCACCCACTTGAATTGTGCATCGCTGTCGCGATCCACAACTTTCAAGTTGATTTTAAAAATACTTGTTGCTGTGCAATTAGTATCAAAATATATGCAAATCCTGCAAATGTAGGCGCCTAATGCTAATTTTCTTTTTTAAATTGTCTCGTTTGAAGGACATAATAATATAACTTAGGCTAAAACGGCTACAGACACGATTGGGACTTTAACCCTTTAACCGCCGGTGCTGCATATATTTGGGTTTTAATTTTTTAGCACATTAAGTACCATCTTTTAAACATGTTAAAGATAAAATGTGACATCAATAAGCAATATTTGAAAACAGGTGACCTCCTTTTTGTCAAATCTTAATAATTTTCACTCACTTGAAGTTGTGGATCGCGTCAGCGAGACACAACTTCAAGTGGGTGAAAATTCAGATCGAATAATTTGTCAGTTAAAGGGTTGAGAGAATAATTATATAATATTCTAACATAATTTCTATCTGTCATGCTATTATAATGAAATTGCGCAACAGTCATACTTGACATAACTTCCCAGCAGACACAGAACGTTGATCCAATACTGGTTCAGTGTTGGTCGACGCTGAACCAACACTAAACCAGCATTGGATCGTCTTTCTGGTTTGTGGCTTTCTGGTTTGTGGCATCTTTGGTGACCCACTTGAAATTGAAAAGGTGCATCAACCACTTGTATACTACAGGATAGGAGAAACACGCATTACATTTTAGAATAATTTACCATCCAGTAATTTCTATGTTTTTTTCGTACACAGACGCCGATGGAGACTCTATCCTCTGCACCAGTCCAGAAGAATTTGGCCAGGCAGTGGCCAGCATGACCGACGATGTGCTCAGACTCAACGTCACACCCCAAAGTGAGTTTTCTATATGTAAACTCTGCCAACAAACAGGAAACCTTGTTGTTTAATGTTAATAAAACAACAGCATTGCTCTAACAGGCAAAGCTATAGTGCATGTTCTTTTTGAAACATTGTACCGTGGAATGTTGAAAATAATAAAATACTACCTTCTAAGGTGAAATGTGGCTTCCATCAGCAAGATTAACTCTGACAACGCTGAAAGATGTTTAATATAAACTATGTAGACCAAAAAGTCTTTTCAATTTCAAATCACCATGAATGTCTTGGTTAGCTCTTTTCGTTTCTTTTGAATATGTTATAGGTCTGCGGCCATTATAACTATTTTAATTCTGTCCTTGCGGTGATTGTCTTTATAAGTCAGAATCTGACGTCAGATTCTGACGTAGAAAGACGGTTCCCGCGCTAAAACGGTTGAAAACAATTGGCTTCCGACTTGCCAAATCTAATTATTAATGTCTCACTCAAATTGTGTATCGTGTCAGCGAGACGCAACTTTAAGTGTTTAAAAATTGCAAGTAGATAGCCATTCAACATGTTAAAGTTTTCTTTAATGGAATTGTAATTTTGCCGCAGGTGCTGTTGACCCTCTGGAGCCCGTGCACAATGACGTCATGTGTGACGGTTGCGCAGGTCCCATTTGCGGCAGTCGTTACAGGTGCGCCAGATGCCCCGATTACGACCTCTGCCGGCGATGCGAGGCGTCCTCCCTGCATAGTGACCATCCCATGATCAGAATGAACAAACCAAGGATCGAACCCACCAACGGCAGCGGTCTCTCCCAAAAGGTGAGCAGATGGTATTAACTTGGTTTTTTTTCTATTTAAGCTTTAAAATTTAAATGGTTTCTCTAAAACTTTAATACTACAACTTTACTCACGATAGACCACACTGTTGCATAAAACAAATAAATTGATGCCTGCTAAGCTGGCCCAAATCTAAACCAATATAGGCTAAATAGACTATTTCTGCTATAGTCAGATAGTCCATGGCATATCACTAGAAGACACGATTCTGTGTTTGCTGGGATGCGGGAGTAAATTATAATCTTGTGTGATCTGTTATAATAATATGATCGTCTATTTTTACATGTTTCAAGGCGAAACATATCTGATCAATGTTTAATGCTGTAAATATGCAATAAATTAACAAAAGTAGAAACTGGAATTCAAGTGATGTTTTTGTTTCCTTGCAGTATGACGAAGTGGACAAACACAAGCAGGGTAATCACCACCTTGCTAATCACCAGGTGGCTCCCTTTCCACGATGGAATATCATGATGAATCGACTGTGGAACAACCGAGCCAGACAGCTGTGTATGAACGGCATAGTCGCGCCTTCAGACTCACACAGGCAGGGAATTGAGGCGAAAACGAAGAAACGCTGGCTGCATATGATGAGAAACGCGTGGGAAGAACTTGTAGGGGAGAGTAACGCCCCTGCAAAGCAATTCAAAAGACGCTGGAGGCAAACGGTGCTCAACTGTTGTGACGTTATACAGCACGAACAGTCCGTGGTGCAAATCCAGACTCTGGGAGTGGAGCAGAGTCTGGCCCAGCTGAAGACCTCCGAGAAATCTGACGTCAACGCAAACCTCGCCCAGTATCACGGGGATCGTAAGGTGGTGTGGAGGCAGTGGAGACAGACCATGAGGCGGTGCTGGAGGGAGATGTCTCTACATAGTACAATGGGACATCTCTATCGGGGACATTCACATGGGCATTCCAAACACAAACAGTCCCCTTCCTGGGGAAGAAAAGGCTGGCATCACAAAGTGAGGCAGATGGCTGCAACTGATGCTAGCAAAATCACCCCTTCCAATGTCCCGAGCAAAACCAAGCATATTTTGATGGGACAATGGCGTCAGCACCACAATAGATCACCACCTACCTTAAGGACAAGCAATAGATCACCACCCATCTTAAGAACAAGCCACGATGCTAACAACGGCAATAAACCTGTTGCCAAAGACGTACTGTTTGGAGATGTGGAGCCCACATTTACAATGCAGACTGCTAAACCAACAGGTAGAATGCCTTGATTATTGATAATAATTTATTGTTGTTATATATGGATATGTGTTGCATTAAAAGGATAGTGAAAGTTCAAAGACACATTAAAAACAATTTATATGCTATTTAATATGAGTGATTACACTCTCATACCTCCATCTCTATGCTATGGTGTAACAGTTATTTTTATATATATTCTTGGCTCATATAATAAGTTGTTTGGGTGAAATAATTATGTGATTGGCAATCCTGAAGATGTGAATTGCGGTAGCAATAAACAGCTTCAAGTGGGGTATTTAATAGCCAGCTTTACCAGTTGTATCAACTGTTGTTTAGAGGGTAATTTAGTCCATCTACATCTCGTCGCCTCGGGGCTAAAGGATCCCATCTGACACTCGTTAGAGTGGCAGATAGGATCCTTTAGCTCCGAGGCGACGATCAGATTATTTAGAGCAGCGTATTTCACTATTGCTGACTGATAGTCGTTCAATACAAACACAACTGGATTTCAAAGCTACATAATAGTTTATACTTTCTGTTTTGCAGTTGGTGTCGCATTTCCTACCACGTCCGCAGAGCTTCGTGTATTGTCCAACCCAAGTGTGTTTTCTCGAGCCACTAGTCCACCATCATCACGACCAGTATGCAATGATCCCAGATTCCTGGGGCCACCGCTGAGAATATATCCTCACACGGAATCTGCCACCACAGAACAAACAATGGAATAAACTCTGAACTTTTATGTGATAACTTTTATATTTATAAAAATTTATATACTCAGCAAGCACAAGACGTTCGCCCAATTTTGTCTCAATGTTGTTCCAGCGTCGTAGACGGTGGACCAACATTTAGTCAACATTGGGAGAACGTCTCGTGTTTGCTGGGTATACATGTAAATATATATATGTAATCGAGTTGATGAATAAAATCAACATTATAAAATCACTGTTTGTCAGTTTGTTCCTTCGTATTATGTTTGCAAAAAAATATTTTTACACTCATTTGTTTTAGCTGCGCACAAGCTGCGGAATTTATTTTTGAAATCCTCACATTAAAGTGGCCATGGTGACGGTTCAACGGTCGTATCATGCTCAGTCATTGGGCTATGATTTCTGATGTCTCTTATAATAATTGGCCACTCCCAATATATGAATATTTATATATATATTATATTTATTTTGCTATCTGTAGCATTGGGAAACATACTCATCTCTATAGTATGATTAGGTTTTATGTGTGCAAAAACATAACCCGGGTAAAAAAAAAACATTGGTACATTTGGGCTAAAATCAAATGATTTCCGGTGAAAAATTTGGACATTATCAAATAACCTTGATATTTTATTGAAACATAGTGCGAAACATTGATTCTTTACACTCCAAAAATGGTGCAAATGAAATATTTTGATGTGACAGTTATTGAGCAATTAGTCAATATTACATTTCCAGTGACAACCATTTTGGATATTACGGTTACTAGAGGTTACCGGCTGCATTTTTTCTCAACCTAGCTGTGTTATACAATTGACCAACATGACCCGGGCTACAAAACTATTGGTAGTTCTCCATTTAAAACCACCTTGAGTTTGACCATATCAAATAACCTTGATTTTTTTTGTAAAAATAAGGCAATAAATAGATCCTTCACACATAAATATTATTTTAAATATTATTAAGCGATTAGTCCATATATAAGATTTCCGGAGGCGGCCATTTTGAATTTAGTGGTTTCTAGCTGAAAATTATGAGGACCCTTTGAAAAATGTTTTTTTTGTGTGTCTCAGCTTATCTTCAGGCAAAATTTGGTGCTTGTATCTTGTTGGTGACCATTTGAAGGGCTTAGCTCCTGCACTATTGCGCAGACAAATACATGTATACGTATGGTCTGGAACATTTAGTTTCATACTTTATCATTTTTATTATATTTCTATAGTAGGATTTGAGTATTAGCCTATTGTGGCCCCCGGTTTTATTCCATTCCTAAAATACAAAAACCTTTTATGGCTCATAATTACACTTTTCGAATCGGTAAACTTAACCATCGGGTATTTGTTTTGCAAAGCCTAGTTTGAAGACTGTGGACATTTATATTACCTAGCCGCAACCCGTGTCCCATGGGTCTGATATTTACTGTGCAGTGCTAAACCAGCAGGCACGGAACTGAATTTCCACGTGAAATCCACGTCGACGACGTGGATTGCACGTGGAAATTCCCTTCTGTGCCTGCTGGACAAACACATGGTACCTGTAAGCATACAGCTGCGTACTGCCGCGGCCAGGTGCTTGCTCGTATGCATACGAACATGCGCGTATCCAGAGAGGGGGCGCACGCCTAGCCGTTTTTGCGCCAAACTCTTTAAAAACTCCCCTAAATTGGCCTAAATATGCCCAAAAATTCGCCTCCGAGCCACATGCGCCTCATCCTTTTTCAAATCCTAGATCCGCCCTTGACGAGCACTGTTCAGACCAACATGGCGACTGCAAAACATACATGATTGTGACTACACAGAGCACTGTGCAACTTGTTCCAACCAGACACAGACGGCACGCTTGTATCAAAATGCAGATTGCTTTCTCAGGAAACACGAGGACTTGACCCAATTTTGTTTCAATATTGGTCCAGGGCGGTTGGTGGGGGGGCCAATATTGAAACAGCATTGGGTCAAATCCTCGTGTTTGCTGGGCTCCACACAGGTGTCTGTCTACACCCACCCCTCCCCTCTATAATATTTTCGCCAGCCGATCAGGGTAGCCTACTTTTAGCAAGACAGCCGGCCAATCACAAGCTTACTACAATACTTGAAATTGAGAGTGGGGGACATCACCCATCTGCAAATTTTACCATGCGAAGTAGCAGTGTCTACGGCGGGCAGTGTAGATTGTGACTGTCTTCACTGTAAAAGTTTCAAGTGTAGTACATGTAATTGGTGACTATCATATTTGAAGCTGAAGAAAACGTGCTGAATACAAACCATCATTTCTCGATATAAACAGTGATAAATAATGAGATAAAAATGTAAATCATGCATTGTTTTTTAAATAAAATGAGTCAACGCCTAAAAAAATCCTATTTATATGAGTTCACCGTTACAAAATATATTATTATTATTTTTCTGTCTACCTGCTCTGAAAATTATTGAGAAAAACTATTGCATAATATCTATACCTTGGCCCTGCAACATAAATATTCTTATATAAGAGTATTCCGGGGGGGGGGGGGGTATGACAAATGCTAAATATATTGAGAAAATAATGGTTTCACTAATGACCTGAATATAACCTGAATATCAAAATTCCCAAGGTATACCACTCTGTCACCCGGTAGTTCTGAACATTGAGCGCAGACAAAAGTGATGACATCATCTGCTGTACGTCTACTGATATTACAGTAAGGTGCATAAACAAGTTAACCGTTGTGCCACTGGAGCCGTATATATCCGGTTTCGATTCAGTTTGAGATGAAATATAATGCCACTGAAATCCATAACATAGTTTGTGATAGATGCTCAGTTGATCAAAATGTTAATTTTCACACATGTTTGTTTCTTATAAATAGTCATATTTTTGTCATTTGAAGCTGGAAATTGCGTTAGCAATTCCAGCTTCAAATGACAAAAATACAATTGAAACAATTCAGCAGGACAAGGGTTAGAAAGATAAAACAGCCAATATAAATTAGACAATAGGGGATAATAATATTATACCACCATATCTGTCGACATAAAAAATATAACCTATAAGTAACATATTAAAACCAGGGACGGATCCAGAAAAAAATCTGACAGGGTTCCAACCATTAACCATTATGAATATATATGGTAATTTTCGGGTTTTAAATATTCGTGAATTTCTGACTTTGGGACTTTTCTTAAAGTTTACAATTCTCAATATTCAAAAAAAATCTGCCGAATCTAGGCTTAACTGATATAGTCACTGGGTTGTGGAATGACACCTTTCAATGGCGCTTGTAGTTGTAATGTTTTACCTTTCACGGCTGAATAACTTATTCAGCCGTTAAACTAAAACTCCCTTCATCCATCGTTTTATAGGCGTAGCCCACTTCACCCTTACGTAATACCAATTACGGAAATAACTATTCGCGACACGTGCCGACATTTGCAGCGGGCCTTTACTTAAACACTGGTTCAATGTGGGTCAGCGCCGGGGATACCTGGCCAGCATTAATTCAGCGTTGGTCTAACATCCAGTGTTAGGTGGGCGGTTGCAATGGAATCTCAAGCTGGTATTGTTATACACACACATTACTGTAGTGCAGGTTAACTAGAAAAACCGTTCCAATCACTGACTTATAGGATAAATAATATACAAATAAATTTATTAGTTATTTTCATTCACGCCCACGCGCTATCGGTTAATATATAAAAATACATTGTTGTCGAGTCTTCATAGAGACTGTAATTAAAATTCACTGTAGTCATTTACGATTATAGGTAGCGCTATATAATAATAATAATTTTGTTAATGACTCTTAAATTCTCTAATTTCTTCGCATCGCGAAAATTAAAACTTCGCGAATAATAACCAGATCTATATCAGTACAAAAAGTATAAAATATACAAAAATAGGTGACTCAAAATTTTAACAGAACAAACTTAGTACAATTTTAATGTGTAGAGCACCTTCAAAGCTAGTACTTAATTTATTGAAGTCTTTGGAAAACAAAGGGTTGTGTGAGTGTTATGCAATAGTCGGTCCCTTATGAGGCACATGTGGGCCTATACTACAAAACCAAAACGCAGTATCTACTTACGTTACAAGTAAGCAGATACTGCCAGTTGGCTTTGTAGAGTGTGACTGTTAATTACACCTGCTGTCGGTATTACCCCCACCCTTCCACACCTCTTAGTGCCAGAGACCAACAAAGTACAATCTAGGCTATCAGTTTTGTTTTGGAACTCTGTCATCAAAACGGTGATCACTGGTGACAGGGTTCCAATCTCCCAAAAAATACATTTATTTACCAGTTTTTAGATCTCAAACCCTGTAATTTGATAGATTTGAAAACGCTGACAGGGTTCTGGAACCCTGTCAACCCGGTCTAAATACGCCCCTGAGAACTGTATAATTTTATAATATTATATCTGCATCAGATAAGGGGATATGCGTGTGAGCGCAGGCAGATGTCATTGAATTGCAAAACGATAAAATATATAAAAGCTTTTGTTCAGAACACCAGCATTTACTAGCTAACTATGAAGGTCCATGTAGTCCTGCTGCTGTGCCTCGCGAATTACTTCGCCTTTGGCAAGAAGAGCTATGACGGGTGAGTTTGAGCTTGTGTCCTACTAGTGTCCTACTGGTGTCCTATGGTACATGTATATAGTCGTGTCGTCCACCCGATAAAGGTGGCAGGTGGGACCTTTATACACCAAGCCCTTATACGGTAGTAGTAGGACATCCAGGTCTTTTTAGCTGGAAATTGCATCAGAAATAGTAGAGATTATTTGAACAGCTAAGAGCGTATATGGTATAAGGTCCCTAAATTGTTAACTTGCAATGTGTCTGGAAGACCGCCGATTTAGTATTCACCATGAGCTAGTTATAAAGCTTATTTCTTTGATTTCAAGCTGTAAATTTCTTCAAACTTTGGCTATTAAACGGATGAATCTGTTTAGTGTTCGGCTTTGGATGTATTGTTTCTTCAACATCTACCATAATGAAATCCATACTTATAGATCAACCCATCAAATACATCGATCCAATGTTGTAATAATGTTGTTCCACCGTCTACGATGCTGGGCCAACGCTGTATAAATGTTATGCACATGTTTTGTGTTTACTGGGTTTGGACAGGCTATACTGCTCTGCAAAGCCATAAGGCTAGCATCTGCTTACTTTTGGTTTTGCACGGTAGTCTACATTTCTCAAATTCCAGATCAGAGCTAGATTGACAGAAATTGACAGTTCTCAAGAAAATTTTTTTAACAAAAATCATATTGGGGCCGAATGCACCATTTGAAGCTAAAATTTCCCAGGAAAACGGGACCCTGTAGCACAACGATGCTTGTTGTGGCAGCTGGGTATGGTGTATAAAGTCTAGTTCAAAATCGTGCGCCTCCACTCAAATCCGGGATCCGCCGCTGAAATCTAATTTGATAACCCACTAGAAATACGTCATACTCTGAAATATGTATATTATGGGGCATACTAGTATTACGTATTTCTGTCACAAAACATCACTCATTCAATTAAATATATTTCATCGACATTATAAAAAACATCGACCAGACTTAAATGTCACACTAAAATAAGTGCTGCAAAAAACACAGTATGAAATACATAATGTACAGGATATAGTTTATAATTTATTACATAGTTAAAATATGAATAAAAATAGTTTGTACCATAAGAAAATCTTTATTTAAATTGTTTGGTTTAAGGTACCAGCTTATTCAGGTGACGCCCACCACCGTGTCCCAAGTAGAATACATGAAGACACTGGAAGCAAACGTGAGTGTATTGAAAAATGAAATTATTTGTCTCCTGCGAGTTTGCAAGGGTGTATCTGCCATTTTAAAAAGTGGCAGATATACCATTTCAATCCCAAGTGTACGTATTCACATTTGTTGTCATGGAATTAAACTTCGCATTATCCAATATTGTTTGTTTGTTTGTTTGTTTGTTTGTTTGTTTGTTTGTTTGTTTGTTTGTTTGTTTGTTTGTTTGTTTGTTTGTTTGTTTGTTTGTTTGTTTGTTTGTTTGTTTGTTTGTTTGTTTGTTTGTTTGTTTGTTTGTTTGTTTGTTTGTTTGTTTGTTTGTTTGTTTGTTTGTTTGTTTGTTTGTTTGTTTGTTTGTTTGTTTGTTTGTTTGTTTGTTTGTTTGTTTGTTTGTTTGTTTGATACCATACTTTTACTATAATTATAGAAATGATATTATATTTATGCATATGTTAAAACCAGTGGCTGTACTAGAAATAAATTAATAGGTATTTCAATTTTAAACATAATGGCTTCTTCAAAATCAATTTAATCGACCATAATATTTAGCTTTAAAATGTAACCACCCATCTTACATTAATGTTGCAGCTCGACTTTTGGAGGGGTGTCAAACTTCACATTCCAACAGAAATTTTACTTTCAGAAGCGGAATGCGGAGATGTGAAAAACAACATGGAAGTAAGATTTAATACTTAATTCACTACATTCTTATCAAACAAATATATCACTCAGCTGTAGACACGATGTTCCAACCACATTTTTGCTTGGTTTGGAGCGATGGCTGTACCTGTACAAAACAGAAGCACGTCACACTTGGAAATATCAGCAAAACTTTCAAAATCTTTAAACTACACAATTCTATTAGCCCTTTACCTGCTAATCACGACAATAATAATTTTTAACGTGTTTTATTGCCTGATTACCATGATTAAATTACAATTATTGGGAATGAAATGTGCGTTTACGGGGAAAGTTTAATTAAAATATTCAGGATTAGGGTTAAAATATTGATGATCGTTAACCATATGTTTTGGACAAATTTTGTAATGACATCGAATTCAAATGACAGGAGGAATTAGGTGAACGATGATTTTTTAACTTAATTCAATCCATCAATTGTTAGCTCGACCATCGACCTGCCTCAGAATTTCAACGTATTTTAATTCCCTGTGGGTTGGGAATTGCAGTAGAATTTGATAAAATATAATCTAAGCCCAAATGTAAGATAGCAGTATGAGAGCGTAGAATTTCTTCATGGATGGGTTGTAGCGTTTTCTATAAAATTAATATTTAGATTAATTATGCAAATATAACGCAGATATGTGTCACAACCTAAAAAATTCCAAATTGTTTTGTGTTGTTTTGTTTGAAGAGCCAGGGTATTTACCCACACATCTCAATTCCTGACATGGGAAGAAAACTGAAGGAGCAGGAGATCGCCCATGAAAAGAACAAAGACTCCCTCGTCTTCTATGACAGCTATCATGATTTGGACGAGGTAAATATGAAGCACATTTTATATCTCAAATTTTTTTTCACATCTTTAATTTATAATCATGATACTCTAATTATTTGGATGATATATGAACTAAATTATTGCGAATTGGAAACGACTATAACCTAGCAGACATTATATTCTAGCAGTCAATGTGAAGTAATATTATTTTTTCTTTTAATTGTGCTCACAAGTAGTAATATAAAATATAAGAATAATTAATTTTTCGCATTGATAAGGACAAATGCCCTCTCTAGCCTACTTGCCGCAAACTCTTTTGCATCTTTGCGAGAACTATTTAACTATGCACTATGTATGTTAAAACAGAATCTTAAAATAAGCGGAATTTGTAAAGCAAAAGTAATTTGTGGGATAAAGATACAGGTTGCAACATGTATCTTCATCCCACAAATTGCTCTTGCTTTACAATGAGTAGTGTTTTCTGTGAGATAATTCATTATAAATTCACATATTATAACCTTCTTAATTAATGCTCATAATTTAATATGGTATTCCCTTTAGTCATAGTAATTTGTTTTTTTAGATTGTATTTTGCCTACACATTTCAATAGAAAGTGTTTAGACTGCAGATGGCTCATGCAGTTGACATAACTTGCATTACATACATGTATCTCCATTACTTACACATATATTGTAATCCAGCTGAGATAAAAGTGATCCCTAGCTCCAGAGAGTCGTGTGTGCCACTCAGATGAGTGGCACACATGACACTCTGGGTGCTAGGGGGCGAATTATAGAAACGTTATTTTATTTTTCTGTCAGATAAACCAATGGGTTGACGACATGGCGGCCACTCACGGTGATCTGTGCCACAAATTCCAAGCCGCGACATCCTACGAGGGCCGGGATATTTTTGGGCTCCACGTGAGTAAAAACTTTTCATTTGGACTTTACATTTGATCTGAAATAAAGTTTACTCAGCTCCTTAATATTATTATTGTTTAGCGTCGTCATCGAATTTCTCCCACGGCATGGCGCAATGTGAAATAAATTAGAATGAAAATTTGTCAAAATTAACCATTGATATCATATTTTTCTAATTTGTTGATTTTCCGCACGTCTATTGGGGGATAATAAAAATAATTTGGTGTAAATAGATTTGCTAGTAATCACCAAGTTAAAAGAAAGGTTCTCGAGATAATACATGCATCGGAGCAGGTCGTGTTCAAATACAATTTACATGTACCGTGACGCCATGACTGGCCTGTGGATTATAAATAGAGAGCATTATGTTTCTCGGCCTTTAATTATTGACGCTTAATTGAGAATTCTGCAATATTACATTTATTCAAATAGTTGTAACTGCAACTCAATTCTTCAAGTAACTGAAAAATACCCGGATTTGGCTATATGTGTGAAGAAAAGTATCGCACTGTCACAGATTGAAGAAATATCTCAAGTTTTAAAATTTGCTAGATTACGTATAGATTAAGCCCGAGGAACTCTACATTCTTATCTGTGGAAAAGGCCTCGGCCTTCAGCCTCGGCCTTTTCCACAGCTAAGAATGTAGATCTACGAAGGTTTTAACTGACTTAAAACACATCCGATCATACTGAGAATCCCTCATAATCAACATCCCGGTCACACCTGACTAATTATAGCACCATAGGCCTACCATGATAATTGATTGCTTTGTACTTGATCAACAATAACTCTCCATAACCGACTTAGAATGTAGTGGTCGGACAAAGTAAACAAATTAGTGGTGTGTTTTAACACTTATTTAAAACCAGTATTATACCGTTTATATGACGTGAAGTTCCTGACACATTGTCGTTCTTTGTTCATGATTTTTATTGTTAATTTAGCCGTAAACGAGAGGAAAGGAGAATCGGTGAAAATAATTATAAAACTTCTATATTATTCAGATACGAGGCAATCCCGACTCTGACAATCCGGCGTTTTGGTTTGACGGAGGCATCCACTCCCGTGAATGGGTATCACCATCGACTGTGATGTACATGGCGGAGCAGGTGAGCAAAGGAACATTCTGGAGTTGGTATTTAGCCCTTTAAGCCCTCACGATGCATCAAAGCATCATTTAACATCCCTGAAAACAAACTTCATTTTCCTACAAGCAAGGGTTTTAGAATGAAAATTTCCATGAAACTGGTTTACCAGTACATGGCAATTTATCACTTACTTCAAATCATCTTCATGTAGCCTACTACATGTCGAGGAATGCGGCAGCAATTCGCGGCTTGTAGTGGACGAAGATGACAATGTAAAGTCATGCTTGAAAGGGTTAAAGAAAAACAATTATTGATTTACTTTTGTTTTTACTTTATTCATCAGATCATTTCTTTTTGTTGATATTTGTATCGCATTTGATATCGCAAGTATTAAAAACATATTGATAATTATTATGCTATGGTTAATAGAAAACTCCACTAGGGACGACACTAATGTCCAACTGGGGATTACTCTATCACTCGTATACTTGTAGATGATGACAGAATACGGGAGCGTTCAGAGAGTGACTGATATCATGGACAACATGGATTTCTTCATGGTTCCTGTCGTCAACGTGGATGGATACGTGTGGACGTGGACGGATGTAAGCGTTCTCAATTTTATTCCACGTAACTTCTTATCCCTTTAACCGCAAAATTATTCAATCTGAATTTCCACCCACCTGAAATTGTGTCTCGCTGACGCGATCCACAACTTCAAGTGAGTGAAAATTATTCAGATTTGACAAAATGGAGGTCGACTGTTTTCAAATATTGCTGATTGATGTCATATTTTATCTTTAACATGTTTAAAAAGTGGTACGTAATGTGCTAATAAAAAATGAAAACCCGCATATATGCGACACCGGCGGTTAAAAGGTTAAAGTGCTGAAATAGTTTTATACAAACCAAGAGAACAATGATTTTTTTCAATTTGAAATCATCATAAATGTTTTAATCAGCTCTTTTGGCTTCATTTGAATACCTATGCTATGGGACTACGGCCATTATAAATATTTTACTATTTCAGCGCGGGGATAGACTTTAGACGCCAGAATTTGACGTCTGCAGACGTCGGATTCTGGCGTCTAAAGTCGGTCCCCGCGCTGTAAGGGTTAACCCTTAGAGTGCTAATCACCTCTATGGACGTTTTGAGTCTTCCTGCTTGTCCTCAAAATGAAAGAAAATTTGTAACAGGAAAGTGCCTCAATTTCTAATATATTTTGATTCAAATTGTAGAAGCACAAGTAATTTTTAAGTTGTGGATCGCGTGTAGGCACTATAACCCTTTGCCTCCTGTTAAAGGTGATCTATGTTAGCCAATCACCCCATATAAGGACATAATTATTCATACCATATAAGGGGTGATAGATCACCTTTAAGATTATCTGATCCTTTAGTCTGCAGTGGATCAAAAAAGAGGAATTTTTTACCCTAGAGTTTTAAGAGTTAACATAATGTCCTATTCCCTTATACAAGTACGTTACAATCAAGTTAAATGTCACAGAAATCGATCAATTATTTCGTTAACTATTACAGCTATAGTCGGATTCCCATTAACTCAACCAATTTTCATGAAATTTTACACACACTATTTTTCATTCATGTCGTGACAACCCTGAAACTTTCTCGAAGTTATTCAAGACCATTTGACATGTAGTAAATAAAAAAACATGTTACCCTCTATAAACCCATTAGCTTCGCTTCAGAATTCTATTACATGTCAAATTGTCTAACTTCCAAAATAATTATCAAAACTTCGCGAAATTTTTCAGGGTTGTCACGACATGGATGGAAAATAGTGTGTGTAAAATTTCATTAAAATTGATTGAGAATTGACTGAGAAATCGGCGAAATTCATTAATCCTGGTTGATGAATTTAATGTGAATCTGACTATAGTACTTCAGTGGAATCCAATAAAGTCGTATCCTCGTTTTAGGATCGCCTGTGGAGGAAAACCAGATCTCCCAACGAGGGATCCAGCTGCTTGGGAACAGACCCCAACAGGAACTGGGACGTGGCATGGAACAGTAAGTGCTCGACTGCTTAAATAAGTATGTGTTGGTTTATAAATTAGAAAGTGCACTACACATCTGTTATATCCAACTGTAAACATACCATCGTACTGATATGACATCCCAGCAACCACGAGTCGTTGGCCCAATGTTGGGCTGATGTTGGGCCAACGTCGTAGACGATGGGCTAACTTCAGCCCAACATTGGGCCAACACCTCGTGTTTGCTGGGATGGCATGTATAATCAGAAAATATTCAGCAAATAGGGGAGACAACGATACTATGTTGGTTTGATGTTGACTCACTGTGCCTGACGGTGGTCTAACATTAGGCCAACATTGTCAGGTTACTAATCCTCACTGTCTTCAACCTGAATTCTAATTGTTCGCTGTATGCACACGCCTTGAACATGTTGAACAGTAAATAAGTGTACTCAATAATGAATTGATAACATTTTATTGAAATGTATTCTATGTAGCCAGAGTGTCTTTATGTATAATGCATCTAGATGTGGGGTCTTTATATTACAGACCAGGGTACGTATTCTCGTACAGGTTACGATATATCGAAGGTAGATATCTCGACCAATCTGAAGCCTTCGATATATCGTCACTTGTACGAGAATACGGGGTCAGGAGTCCATGTGACGCTTACTTGTTTTTTTATGGCAATTCCAATAGTGAAAGGGCTAAGCCAAAGAAAAGTAATTGTCATCATACCACTTGTACAGAGATGGCCAAAACTATAAAAGCACTAATTATCAGATTCTTATTCCTGGATAAAATAAGTAGAAGAAAAACCAGTGGTAGTAATTTTTCTTCCACGTGACACTCCACCCCCATGCGCTCCTGGTCTATTAGTTTAATTATTGTCCTGGTGATCCATAACTTCGAGTGGGTGAAAGTTATGCATAGTTGTTTAATTTTAGACCAATATTTCCAAATCTTGATGATTAAACACTCGTTTAATTCACAAAGAACTGTGATTTAACCTCATTCTATGGGTTATTATTATGGCATCGTGTTGTTGTTCAGCTGTTGGCACCAGCAGCCTGCCCTGCACCAACACCTACGCCGGGTCTGAAGCCTTCTCTGAGATAGAAGTCAGGTCAGTGGCCCAGTTTGTGGAGGATCACCCAGAAATCGTGGCTTACTTTGGGTACCATTCCTACGGACAGATGTACATGACACCCTATGGCTACACCACAGATGAGGCCCCACACTTCAACGAGCTGGTATTATTATTTACTGCTCTGCAAAGCCAAAATACAGTTACTGCTTACTTTACAAGTAAGCAGATACTGCCTTTTGGCTTTGCACGGCCGTATACCACTGGCCCACAATCGTGGACACTACATTGGGCGACGTAATCAAGTCATATAGAGAACATCTATACATGACTTGATGACGATGCCAATTTTGTCTCCATATACATGATATAGTGGCCACAATGAGTAGGTCAGTGCGTGAAAAAGGTGCAGGTTTATAGTCTGATAGCAAGTCTGAAGACCTATCATCCGACTTTTTATTTTACTCCCTGGTCACTGGACCTGTTTATTCGTGTGTCATTTCAACTCGATGAGAGCATACAGTCCTGCAGCCATTTCGCTGCATTGAATTTATCACACACATTGCCATCTCTGGCCTACCAGGTACTCATTTTCACCTGAGTCAAGTGAAGCATTTGAGGGTGAATTGCCTTGCTTGCCCAAGGACACAACATCGAAACAATGTCCCAAGATTGAGAGGACAGAAACATGATAGTTCTCATCTCCCTCTCTGCATAGACGAAGATCTCAATAATTACTGTTTTCACATAATATATTATACAATTATTCATTGTGTCATTAAATATGATATGGGATCTCTACGTAAACTTTTGCTCTAAACCCCGTTTACAAAACTGTTCTTTAGTATAAATGCTAGCTAAACAAAATTTATGTTTTTATCTCTTAAATTTCTGTACTGAATTTGAGTTCCAATACAAGGAAACTGTGTTGTTTTCCAAATTGCAGATTGACATTTGTTCTGATGCTATCGCAGACATACAGGCCGTTCATGGAGTATCTTATGTGTGTGATTCATTGACCAATCTGGTTGGTAAGTATAAAATATGATTTCTGATCACTTCAACTCACGTGTTAATTCTTGATATTGTACGCCAGAGCTACTACTAAGTTAAATACGATTAATCATTTAACCGTCAAGTTATTTAATTTGAATGTTCACCCACACATTCACGACTTTGGGTGAGTGACAAAATTCAGATTGGACAAAAACGGGAGGCCAACGATTTTAAAATCCTGTTGATTGATGTCACGTTTTATGTTTAACATGTCAAAAAGCTGTTTCTGATGTGCTTATAAAAATTTATTTAAAAACAAAACGAATTTAATCGTGACCGTCAGTTAAATTATTGTATAGATTTACATCCGATGTAAGGCCTACTGATCAGCTGAAATATGTGACCCGGTATAGTTCATAATGATCAATTACTAATTCACAATTATTCTGTGGTTACAGGTCCAAATAGCGGTAGCAGCGTGGACTACACGTACGAGGCCTTGAACATCATTTACTCGTTCGGAGTGGAGCTGAGGGACACGGGAGAGCACGGATTCACCCTGCCAGAGGATCAGATCCTGCCGACGGGCGAGGAAAGCTACGCAGGACTGCTGGTGTTTGCCGAGAAATTCCTGGAGGCCTTATAATTGATGGGATTGCTTGTTTGCTAATTTTCGCAGTGTGTAATAAAGAATTTGTGATTACGATTCTGCGTTGTGTCTTTTTGAATTCAATGCTGTTCTGGTCATGCTATGCAAATCAGCACAAAGTTTTATCTATTTAATGTATGTATTTAATAAATGTATATCCCCGTACTTATGGAATACCAATGTTTCTAATGGCCGTAGAAAGAGCTACTAAGACATTTGTAATGATTTTAAATTGAAAAAAAACCTTCGGTCTCCATGGCTCATCCAAAAATATTTCAGCGTTTGAAGGATATTTTCCCCTTGGATTACCCAAGTAGCTCTACTAGCGCTAGTCAAGGGCCTTTCCATTGTAACTAGTAGAAATAGTAGAAACATCTCTTCCAGGGTTTTGCTATATTCAGTAGCTATTTTATCTCTGGTTTTGGTGCGGGAAACTTAAAAATATCATGCCAATGCTGTTTAACTGTAGGTTATTTTAAATAGTTCTGATGCATATTTTATTTAACCTGTGCTTGTTTTAGTATATGATGTCGTTTGATTTTAACATGTTTAGGTTAACTTAGCATGCATATTTCACCGAACTAATTCTGTTGTATATAGTCATGTACATATGTTCATTTTAATGACGCATAAGTCTGCATAGACTTACCGTCGTCAATACATATCTATCTCATAAATTAGATGCAAGGGTGGGTTCATTGGGCTCCACATGGACTTTAAGGGGTATTTTGCTTTATTTTCCGAAAACCAGGACACTGACATTTTTTTCTGCTGTGAACAGTGATATAGGCAGGCGACAATGAATTAGGGCGACTATACAGCAGTGATTTAAATGTGCGTGTGGTCCAGTGAAGAGAGGAGTATTGTTATGTGAAGCATATTCCCATGCCCCCTTGACTCCTACGTAGGAGTCAGGAGGGCATAGAAATATGACGTAGGGGCAAGGGGGACATAGGAATATGCTATTTGGGCATAGAATGGGGATATAAATTAGCCACTCTACTCGTATCACAACATTTTCGACAACATATTTATTGAGTATTGTCTTTAACGTCTATATAAAATAATATGTTTATCCAACATTTTCTTTCGCGTTCATCTATACTAATTGCTTGATGTGACTCACGGAATAGTCGCTGAAACAAGTTGTATGGTGTAATTGCTAGGATCTCGTGGCTGATCCAGGATTTGAAAAAGGGGTGTATGATCCGCGACTACCCACTGTTTACTGTTGGCCCACCGCCTACGATGTTGGCCCAACAGTAAACCAACGTTGGGCCAATGTCTCATATTTGTTTGGTGAGGGTATTCAATTCGTTTGATACATCGTGATGAGGCAAGCCCGTATATCCAGGGGGTGATGGGGGGGGGGGGGGGTCAAACAACTCCTCAACTTACCCTTAGCCCTTTAACCGCCAAATTATTCAATTTGAATTTTCACCCACTTGAAGTCGTGTCTCGCTGACGCGATCCACAACTTCAAGTGAGTAAAAATTATTTAGATTTGACAAAATGGAGGTCAAATCTTACTGATTGATGTCACATTTTATCTTTAACATGTTTAAAAGGTGGTACTTAATGTGCTAAGAAAAAATGAAAACCCGAATATATGCGACACCGGCGGTTGAAGGGTTAAAACGCTGAATTATTTTTGTATAAACCATCTAGACCAAAGGGCATTTTCATTTTGAAATCATCATAAATGTCTTAGTTAGCTCTTCCTGATTCATTTGAATACCTACGTCATGGGTCCACGGCCATTATATATATATATATATATTTATTTAATTCCTTCAGCGAGGGGAGCGTCTTTAGATTATACCGTCGACAGACGCCAGATTCTGACGTATAAAAACGGTCCCCGCTCTAAAAGTGTTAAAGTCTAAAGTTCTTACTTTTTCCATGCTAAGGTCCTGGTCTCCTTTTCTCTCAGTGAAGCTATTATAAACCAATGATGAATATGGGCCTGACATTGAGCGTATTTTCTCGCACTTAGTGTTTGTTTCAGATAACCTGTGTCCAGTGAGAGAATAAGCATATGTCATTCTAGTCTTATCAACGACATGCCATATAACCACATTGACCCACAAATAAAAGTCAATAGCAAACATCCCTGTACAACCATGAGGGTCTTTTTCATCCTTTCGTTCAATTTGTGTGCAATTTTTGTGTCAGCCAAGAAGAGCTATGACGGGTTAGTATTATTAAATCTGTGCTATTAATGTAACAACATATATCTGATTATGGCTATATCTGGCCCTTAAAGCGCTGAATTGAATGATATAATTTTTCACCCACTTGAAGTTGTGTCTCGCTACCGCGATCCACAACTACAAGTGGCTGAAAATTACTCATGTTCGTTTAATTTGGGAGCAAACATTTGCAAATCCTGATGTTTGAACACTCATAATTTCATTTTGAATATCTGATCTGATCGGCTGATAAAACGGATTAAAATCACGGTGCGAAAACATACATTTCGTTCCCAATAACAGTGCTTTAGGCTAATCAAACGGATTTAAACAATGGCACATATGTGTTGTAAGTGTAAACATACATATACAATATTTTAGAATGGCTATATTTAATTGTGTTGTAATATAATAAAACACCTCTGCATTAAAACTGTACGTGATCGTGTTTTCGTTTCATGTACACCACTGTAGTTATGAGCTTGTTCAAGTGACACCAATATCGGAAAGTGATGTGGAATATATCAAGGAGATCGAAGGAGAGGTAGGCAAAATCACATTTCAAATATTTAGATTTCACTCCCCGTTATCTGTTTTCAAGTTTTAAAAAACATTTTTTTATTGCTGGCATCATTAGATATTATTGGGAGAGCTTCCAGCGCTTTCAGCTTCCCGGTAAACACAAAACATTTGTATAATATTTGTACAATGTTGGACCAACGTCGAAGACGTTGGGCCGTCATTTTACAATGTTATACAGATGTTTTGAGTTTGCTGGGTTGTCAATGCCAGCATCATACCGTCATTGGCAGATGTAGTTCCACTGTAGAGTGACGGTATCATCTCATTATCATAATTATCATCTCACCAATTTAGTCTAATTAACCCTTTCAAGCCTGAATTTACCGTTGTCATCTTCATCCACTACAAGCCGCGAATTGCTGTCGCAATTCTCGACTCGTAGTGGATGAAGATGACTTTGAGTGGGTGAAACATTCAAGAAAACTGCCATGTATTGGTAAATCAGTTTCATGGAAATTTTCATTTTCATAAAACCGTCAGTTTTAGAAAAATTAAGTCTGTTTTCAGGGATGTAAAATGATGCTTTAATGCATCGTGAGGGCTTAAAGGGTTAAGCCCATATGCTACAAAAATTACCTAAACGCTATTCATTTATTATTTCATACCGAGACCCGAAATTTCAGCTCAGTGATATTATTTTACAGTAGAAAATATCTGACGTTAGTCCTATAATTAAAAATGGACGTATACATAAATTGAGAGTATAAGATAATTTTGTGAACTATTATTAGATACGTTATAACAGCTTGAGTTATGTCTGAATTTTTTTAACTGCCTCATTAGTGCAATAGTACAATTAATGCATATTATCATTATGAATCATTAAGCACTTTTATACGGATGACATATCGTTCATTTGATAAAAAACTACTCTTACAATCAATTAAAATGTAACATTTGGAATTCTTTTTGTGAAAATTATTGGATCAAGCAATGTTCTCTACCCCCGACGAATCGAAGAGTGACTCAGCCTGTGACATGACGAGATCAGCCAATAATCAACGCCGTCATGCAGTTGTTATTTAAATTAGGGGATAGAAAATCATACTTGGGCCAAATTATTTGACCTTTTAAAACATTGTTTCTTTTGTTCAGCTCGACTTTTGGAGGCCAATTATTTTCAACAAACCAACTGAGATTCTTCTCTCACCGAACAGACGTGATCAGGATTTCTTCGAACACTTGAAGGTAACTGCCCATCAGACACAATACGTTGAATCAATGTTGGTTTAACGTTGGTCCACCGTCTACGACGTTGGACCAGCGCTAAACCAACATTGATTGAACGTCTTGTGTTTGCTGGGTGAAGATCAGATTCAGCAAGCAACAGAAGTTGGCCCAGTGTTGGTTTGATGCTCACATACCGTGTGTGACGGATGCCGAATATCAAACCAACGTTGGATCAACTCGTCTTATGTTGATAAGCTGTAGAATTTTTGTACAGATTTTGATTTTTTTTTTTTTTTTGATGCAGCTTTGATAAATTTAGCAAATGACAACATAAGCAAATGAACTGGATCATGTGGATATAAAACTGAAAACGACAGCATAAATCAGTTGTGAATGATGCCATATTTCGTAAATGCAGCAGTAGCCTATTTATAAGAATTGAAATATAAAAACTACAATGATATATGTACGGTTGTATTACATTCTTCACATTACTCTGTATTAATATCCATTTTTTTAGTTCCAAGGTTTTCATCCACGTGTGGTTATTCCTGACGTTGGCAAACTTATAGCAGAACAACATCAAGAACATCAACAACTGAAGTACAGAAAAATATTCCACGAGAGTTATCACGATTTAGAAGAGGTTGTAATATAATGTATTTATCACTATACGATATGGTTGCGGTATATTAAAGTATAAGTGTTCCAACGAAATATATACCAGTGTATGGCTACATGACCTACGTTGTTTCGAAGTGGAATCAACGCAATGACGTTTAATCGACGTGGTAACAACGTTATGTAACCTGCAGGATACAAGACGTTGAAACAATGTTGGTGTAGCGTTGGTCCAGCGTCGTAGACGGTGGACCAACGTAACATCAACATTGATTCAACGTCTTGTGTCTGCTGTGTAGCTAATAACGTCGCAGCGGGCATATTGCTCCACGTGTGATGAATAGGTGAAGTTCAAGTAAAGTTTCTTTTCAACTAAATTGAACTTAGAATCACTTCAGGGCATAAAAGCTCATTATTGTTGTTTTGTGTTAAATGCATCAAATTATACATTAGTTTAAATCAAAATTTCAAACCCATCAGAGATTAAAGGAGTAGTACACTGTGTACGAACAACGGGACATATCTGTACCCAGAAAGCAACACGCTGATGCCAGAAATAGAGGCAACTGAAGTACAATTAAAATCAAAAACATAAATAGAGTGGTCTATAGCTTTAACGTTCTATCTTTAGTAATGAAGGCTTATTTAACATGATACGTTCTGTTCACTATTGGTATAATATAATATATCTGTGTCTGTACTCACTTTTATCGCAGATAAATCAATGGATCGATGCTATGGCAGAGAATCATCCTGATATAGCTTCTAAATATCTGGCGTCAACATCGTATGAAGGTCGTGATGTGTGGGGTTTACACGTGAGCAACGATATATCATATTTTGAACCAAACGGTTAATAAATTATTTTAGTTCGCTACAAGAACATCGAAACAAATCATTATATTTAGTCGCCTACAACTTGATCTGAGTCAGTTCATTCCGGGTCAACGTCTGTGAGCGTTAGTCCCCTAGAAATATTTTTCTACGTTTATTTTAATTTTGTTTTCAGTTAGAAATAACAACCTAATTATTAAAATTCATTGTATTACTTACAACGACACAATCAGCCCAAAGTCTTCATTTTTATTTTCGCTCTTAATTTAATTTCAGACAATTATTCAATCTGAATTTTCACCCACCTGAAGTTGTGTCCCGCTGACGCGATCCACAACTTGAAGTGAGTGAAAATTATTCAGATTTGACAAAATGGAGGTCAACTGTTTTCAAATCTTGCTGATTGATGTCACATTTTATCTTTAACATGTTAAAAAGGTGGTACTTAATGTGCTAATAAAACATGAAAACCCGAAATTATTCGGCACCGGCGGTTAAAGAGTTGTTGTTGTATACAATGTGTATGAGCATTTACCATGTTTAACCCTTTAATCCCTCACGATGCATTAAAGCATCATTTCGCATCGCTGAAAAATAACTAATTAATTTCTGAAACCTAGTGGTTTTAGAGCGAAAATTTTCTTGGAAATGTTATAAAAATAACAGTATATTTTTTCATTTGTCACCAACAGTAAGTCATTTTCATCCACTACAAGTCGAGAATTGCGACAGCAATTCGCGGCTTTGAGTGGATGAAGATGACAATGGTAAATTCAGGCTTGAAAGGGTTAAGAGGCTATTAACATTTTGTTTGCAGTCACGTTCACCAAATGTAATTACCATTTATAAAAGCTATCAATAATAATTGGTTCACGTAGTTATCAACCTAAGTGCCAGTAATTACATTTTAAAGGAATCTTTTTTTTCTATAATATCAGATACAAGCCAAACCAGAGGATAGTAACCCGTATTTTTGGTTTGATGGTGGGATACACGCACGTGAGTGGGTGTCGCCAGCTACAGTAATGTACATGGCAGAACAGGTCAGAATTATTATCTACTTTGCATCATACCAAACAAAGCACGAATCGAGCCGAATGGATCCGAAAACTGGTGAATTGCTATAAATTGATGGGCATGAGAGTGGAGAACTGCTTAAGTTGAACGTTTTTTGCACATTATCGGTGTAATTAGCGCTGAAATGCCGCTGGAATGTAGTTGGAATATTATTGTATTTTAAATTTGTCATTATAAGTGGCATTAGGCCCTACAAAATTATTTTGTAATAATAATATTTTTCGCACAAAAAACTAGGCGCTGATCAATTTTTTTAGGCATTTCTGAATAATTTCGCGTTAACTATATAATAGGTATACCTCCATAAACGTCAGATTCTGACGTCTACAGTCGATTCCGGCACTGAAAAGGTTAATATTGTACAAAAGCTTCCAGCTAGGTGCCGCGTGCTCGTGATGCCTATGGAACCAGAGCCTTTTCCATCTGTGGACCTCGATTGTGGAACAAATTGCCTTGTCCTTTGAAGAATGCCACAACGCTGAAAACTTTTAAAAACACCTTAAAACACATATTTTTCAAAATGTTTATAACTAATATTTTAGAGACTGAGATTTATATCAGTTAGTTATCGGTTGTCCCCTCTATGAACAATTATTTTAATTAGTTTTTAATAATTCATACAATGATTTTAATTGTAAAGACTTGTGAAGCGCACTGAGCACATTATGTGGATTTTATTTTTATTATTATTATTGTTAGCTCAGTTACTGTGGCCAGAGCTGATCCGAGGAGATAGCAAAAATCTATTGGCAAACTAGAAATACGTGTATTTGTTAGTGAGAAATAGTTTGGGTTCGTATGCGTCACTAGCAGGTAGAGAAGTAATTTTGTAAATCTGTTGTTTCGCAGTTAATAACTTCATATGGCGTTGATCAACAAGTAACTTCTATGCTGGATAGTATGAACTTTTATGTGGTGCCTGTGATCAACGTGGACGGGTATGAATGGACCTGGACTGATGTACGTATTTGTGACCACGCGATAGGGCAGTCAAGGGCAACTTTTTAAAATTGATTTTTTTTAGTTCATTTGATAGCCGTGTCCTCCCTGTTTCAATAATTAAAAAACATTTTTAAACATCTTTATTACTTTTCATTTTACAAGATTTTTAAGATTTAGTTATGTTATCATTGAAATTATATTTTAAACACGTCATAAATAACTAGCAAAACCGCTGGGATGTACCGTCTCGCATGGCGGGTCGCATTTGATTAATATTTGTTTTATATAATGTTCACGTAGATTTTTTTTATTTTACAACCTGAATCTTTAGCCTTATGGTAATTATTGATCCTTAAAGTTTTGTGTCTATAAGCAAATTACAAAACATACTATGATTTAATTACCCGGCAAAACTACTCACGTCGCGATATAAGCAGGGTATCATTTGCTATGATTCAGTTAAAATTCGACATTACATTCTGTGAACAACACACACCCCCATTAGGAAATAACATGTGAATTGATTTTTCTATTTTAACAAATAAACTTCTAATCGTACGAATACAAAAAGTTGTTTCGATATTTTTTCAAGGCCAAAAATTAATTATCGTACAAGAAATATATCATTTCATTTTGTTAAATGATCGGATTATAAGAAATAGCTCAGCTTATACTAAATAACACATCTTAAAATAGAACACAAACATTCCTCCACCCATTGGGCACACGACGTTTTTGCGACGTTCAATCAATGACGTTGATTCACCGTCGCAACAACGTCGTGTGCCCAGTGGCTATGATTCTTAATTACCGTAGCGCTTTTTTCATTTTAATTATCTGAACTGCAGGACCTAGAACAATTATACTGATGGTATGTTTAATTTTCGCGCACATTCAAATTTACATAATTTTATTCTATGATATCTGATATATATTTTTGCTGTGACGCAATATTCTAGTATTTTCGTCTTACGAATAATTGATGTACTATGTTTTATCATTTTCTGTGGATAGGATCGTCTATGGAGGAAAACGCGATCAGAAAATGATGGATCCCTATGCTTAGGGACAGATCCTAATAGAAACTGGGACGTTGCATGGAACAGTAATAATTATATTTAATGCTAACATTGTGTATTTATTCCTGGAGCGCATTCAGTGTAAAGCTAATTGTTAGCTTAACCCCGTTCTCTTGTCATGTTAAAATCATCCCAATCCAAACAATAATGACTTTGTGGCACTCTTGAAGTAGATAAATAAACCTGTATGGGAAATTATGTTGGAAATGGTATGTCATCAGGAAACATATCCTTAATATTAGGCCTACTATTTATAAGAAAAACAAACAGACATATAATACTCCATAATTATAGTCGTGACCAACATAAAATAATGTTAATAGTATTGATTGCTTATGATAGAAAGATTTTGCAAATGTTACATTTTCATACTGTAGTAAAATACGGAAACGTACTGAACAAAATATTATACTGTAATATTATATCAGATTATAGGCCTATTATGTAAATATGAAAACATTTGCAACGATTGTTTTAGCCCTGCATCCTACAATACAAGACCTTTCAAGCATAACTTTTTTTTTAAGTGCATTAAATATGGTATACGATGTTTCTAGCGGTTGGCACCAGTAATCTGCCCTGTGCTAATACATACGCTGGATCACACGCATTCTCCGAAATTGAAGTCAGCACTATTGATGATTTTTTGAAAGATAGGAGTGACATCATAGCTTTCTTCAGCTACCACAGCTATGGCCAAATGTACATGACGCCATTTGGATACAAAACCGACGAAGCCCCAGACTATGAAGAATTGGTAAAACAAACTCTTATTATTACCTTTTTTGCTATAAAAACATAATAAATTTAACCTTTTGTGAAAGGTATTTTAACAAATAGATTACTTGGAATTAATGATGACCAGTTTATTTAAAGAATTTAGTAGATCTAAGTGTTTAGGTATAAAATGGAGCTTATCGCATAAAATAATATGAATAAAAAAATTGCTAACTTCCTAATACTTTCATCAGATGGAAATATGTGTAGAAGCAGTGGCAGCGATGTTTTCTGTTAATGGAATCAACTATGAATGTGACTCGCTCACTAATCTAGTGGGTATGTACAAATTACATGATTTCATGGATTCAACTTTCATATCTTTGATGGATTTAAGCATAAATTACTAACGTAATTATCAGTAGACTAGACTTCTGCTTGTACATCGTAGTAAAAAAAGACCTAAATTGACTGAAATATATATATTACTTCCCTTTACTTAGGTTTGAGGCTCGGCAAGTAGAAACATGCTTTGCATAGAAAACTTGTATGTTTTATGTTTATTTCTGTATCAATTCGCAGGCCCAAATAGTGGCGGCAGTGTGGACTACACATACGACATACTCAATATCAAGTATGCTTATGGGATTGAGTTGCGTGACACTGGTGAATTTGGTTTTACTCTACCAGAAGAGCAAATACTACCAACTGCTGAAGAAAGTTATGCAGGATTATTAGTATTTATAGATAAGATCTTGGCGGCTGTTAATTAAACTATTGCATATTTTAGCTAATGTGTTGTAGATTTAAAAAAAGATTTTCAATAAATTATTTGATACACTGAAGTCCCTTTTTTGTATTTATTATTTAATGGCTAGAAATAAGATCAGCAATCTCTGGCAACTGCCGTAGACCTATCGGGTAATTGATAGAGCTTTAGACACATTAAAGAATCAAATTATAACGCCTGCATATTTGATGTGTTATGGTAATGTGGCTCTGACTTAAAATTGACGTAAAATTATTGATGCATAGAACTATGATTGACAAAATATTTTAATGTTTTTGAAATATTATTTGAACATAATTACTGCTTGGGATTTTTTATTCTGTGTATAAATCCAGCGCTTAATATAGTACTGGTGCTTTCATCGCAATATAGGTCGAGTCTCTCATATGGGATTCACGTTATAATCTGGTACTGGAATAGTTACATGCTTATGCTGCAAAATAATGTCATTTTCTGCGATGCAATGGAACACTTTGAATCTGAAAATATCCTATTTGAATGGCACATTACCTCATTCCATACCGTCAACTGGGTTAGCTTTGAACATTTTTTGGAATTACTACTATAAGTTGTAAGAAAATGCAGAAAGATGCAAGAAATTTATCGGAGAAAAGAACCATGATATAGTGTATCTCGGAGAAAATATTTTATATCTGCAACTAACAGGTATTTTTTTTAGGTTGTATCGTACCCGAAATTATCCCTAGTGAGGGGTAACTTTTACCATTCTAAAGGGGGACTTTGAGTTACCAATTACTTATATGTGTAGGCCTAGTTAGACAGGAACAATGGATTTGAAAACAGTTGAACCTCGCTAAACAAACCAACCAAAGGACTTAGAAAAAAGGTCCCATTAGCGAGCTGGGCCCCTGATTGAAATTGTAAATTATACCTCTATATTATATAAACATTTGCATGCTCTAAGTACAGTATGAGTACTTTTAACTATGCGAGTAAGAGATAAAACAAACTTATACAATAACAATTTTTTTTATTAAAACGTAGACGTATGAGAATTATTATAAACGTAAAGTTGACGTAAACTTCTTGATGCATAGAACTATCGTTGACAAAATATTTTATTGTTTTTAAATATCTTATGTCAACATAATTACAGCTTGTGAGTTTTTATTTTGTTTATAAATTCAGCGCCTAATATGGTATCAGTGCTTTTATTGCAATATAGGTAAAGTGTCTATTATGGGAATCGTCCTATTATCTGGTACAAGGAAAGTTACATGCTTATGCTGCAAAAATAATGGAGCATATAATTTTCTGCGATATAATGAAACACCTTGAATCTAAAAATATTCTATTTGCTTGGCAATACAGAGTGCTTCGATCTAAAGCCACATTAACTCATTTCATACCGTCAACTGGAGTACCTTTGAACACTTTTTGGAATTACTACTATAGTTGTAAGAAAATGCAGAAATTTATTGGCCAATAAATTGTATCGTACCCAAAATTATCCCTAGTGAGGGGTAACTTTGAACATTCTAAATGGGACATTTGAGTTACCAATTACTTCTATTTGTAGGCATAGTTAAACAAGAACAATGGATGGGAGTACAGTAGAACTTCGCTATACAGACCAACTAAAGGACTTGGCAAAACAATTCCCATTGGCGAGCTGGTCCCCCAGTGAAAGTGTACATTATACCTTATGATATATGAGCATTTGCATGCTCTAAGTACAATTTGTGTATTTTTAACTACGTGTAAAGGAGATAAAACAAACACATTCAATTAGCACTAAAAATAATTATTGAGACTAAAAAAACATTTTTTTACATTAAAGAAATCACTCATTGAAGGTCATTTTGCCGCAGTTTGCATACTGTCTATACAGAAAACTATCTTGAGCAGTCATCAACTCTTCAACAGCATCTCAAAATGTTTTAGGCGTAGAAAACTTCTTGGTCATCATCATCTTCTTCTATTCTGCTAATTGTCGCTAACTTGCATCTATGATATTTATGTTTTCTTTGAGCCTGAGCTTACGTCCAGCTTTTTCCATATACTGATGCATAACATGAAATTATTTACTAAATTCAGATCCCCTTTTCATATTTTGGTAAGCTGGTGTTATGTTTATTTTGTTAGCCATCAAATAGAAATGGGCCTAAAAAATACAAGAACAGAGGCCATCATCAAAATAAAGACAGAGAGTTCTGCTGTTAAATAAAAGTTGTGTTTAGCGGTGATTCTCAACCAATCCCTTCTGTGATATCAGAAGCAAGCTAAAAGTAACTGGGACCAGTGCAACACCTAACTATGTAATGACATGAATGCAATATTTTTCTTCTTACAATATCTGACCATAACAGTGAATTTTATCATTTTCTTTTTTTCGCTGCTTTCGAGTCAAGCAGCCAGAGGAGATTCACACTATAACCGAGTGATGATAGCCTATGCCGGCCCAACAACTAACATTGGTTCAATGTTTTGTATTTGCGGGTTATCCCTTTAATTGATCAAAGCAGATCCTGTGAAAGCTATGTCATTGTTAGTGTGGCTGTAAACATGACAAATCACAAGCGTAATTGCTACCTCTTATTACGAATCAGCTGCTTTGCTAGGTCATGTACAGATCGGAAATACAATTAAAGCTGCATAACTGTTTTGCTTATTTTAATCAAAAGATTAATCCACAGAGACTTGTGTTTTATTTTTTATTTTACTGCCCCGGTTACTGAGTTATAAGGGATTTAAGTTTGTTGTTTTTTGATATTGTTGCCCCACCAAGACAAAGACCTGATCACAGCGGAGTAAGACACACTGTCTTTATAACCAGGACATTAAAAGTACCAAGTGGCAGATAACAGTCATCATTAAAAAAGAGTGGAAGACTTTTAAAATTATTCTTATTTTTTAAGTGATCATAGATACATTTCACAGTACAAAGTGTATTGTCTCATGTCAGTTAGACATACCCAGAAGTTATTACTTTGTGTGATATGAGTCATATCTGCATATAATGTCATGTCATTTCAGTACCGGTATAGAGAATGCCACTCCCTTGAAAAAGAGGACCCTGTTTTAGTATGGTGCTTTTAAGTGTGGGCCAGCATCTGAGCCTTTGGCCCTCCATTAAGACGCTCTCCCCCGACCGTGAGAAATTGCAATCGAATTACACCAAATTCAGTGATGTAAATCATCTCTTTTTGCGCAGTCTTTTATTTGATACCTCATGGGCATTTCAAAATAGAGTGACAATGCTATGAGTGAATTCAAAGTGAATTTTGAATGACAAGAGAAACACCATCTGTAGTGACTATGCTATTCGAAAATATCAGACTATTTTATTTTATCGTTAGTCATCACAATGTGACACATAATATATAGGGCCTACATACACATCCTATTTTTTTTACCCTATGAATGATAATGAGCCTTGTAGGTCCCCCTACTATGTTACTTTGACACGTGAAATAAAAGATTCCCCCTGATTGATAAATTATATCCGGCAATTTGTAAATTCGCTTCAAAGCTGCTCGAAGGGCTGATCTTCGTCAATTGAATGCACTATTTAAATTATAGGGTTTGGTAAAAGTGTATTTGGACATAGACTATTTGGTATTAGAAATATATTAATCTGTCGACAGCACCTGCCATTAGAATTTTTAATGAGTGTTCAAAGTTACAACTCTACCGACATTATGCGCAATTTAGTAACACCTTTCGTGATATTGTTGCATCGGATGAAAATATACACGTTTCAGCCTATGAATCAGACATCTTTTCCCATTTTAAATGGTTCCGGGTTGACAAAGCGTGAATTTTGAAGATTTGTTTTCTTTGAAAAAACACAATATTTAGCCTTTCTTTGTCGATAGAGAAGAACAAACTTTTAAACAATTACATATATTGTACAGCAAACTGGTATGTGCGAATAGTGGGAAAGGTACTCCTGATTTATGCATGAAATTATGATGGTAAATTCATTGACATTGTCATTGTTTTTGTTTGTCGTTTTCGACTTTCATTTCGCTGTCTTCACTGCCTTCAGTTTCAAGTAGACTATAGTTGCAGTCAACTTACACCAGCGTTGGGTGTTTTTCGCTGATTTCTCAGTCATTCTAAATCAATTTTGCAAGCACCCTTTTCAAGTATTCCGGTGCCTACCCTGAAAATTTCAAAAGTTAGACCATTTGACATGTAGTGGAATTTCGTGAGTGAAGCTGATAGCGTGCAATGGGTCCATAGAGGAGCATCATAATTCGCAAAAACTGTCAAATGCTCTAACTTTTAAACTACATAAGATTTTTCCCTGAAATTTTTTCATGGCAGGTGCCGTAAGACTAGAAACTAACGCTTGTCAAATTTCATGAAAATCGGAGGAAAATTGCTTGAGCAATGAGCGAAAAACATGCAACGCGAAAGTGACAGATTTAAAGTGACTTTTACTATAGGTCTACGTTAATAAACCTACTGGCCGTCAAATTATAAATGATCAACCAGGATCGCATGATTTTCGGCGATTGCTCGGTCAATTTTGAACCGTTTTCCTTGAAATTTTGCAAAGGCCAATTTTAAGGGATTTTCTATTGAAATCTAGGCTTACAGGATTAAAAAAATAGCAAAATTATATTTAATATTTCAAAAGTTAGACCATCTACCATGTAATAAAATTCTAGAATTAGTTTAATGGGGTTATAGAGGGACGTCTTAATTTCAATTTACTACAGTACATGTCAAAGGTCTTAACCTGTTAACTTTTGAAATACGCTATAGGCCTATAATTTTACGAAATTTTCAGGGCTGTTAGGATTTGAAAATAGACTTTGCAAAATTTGAAGGAAATCGGTTTAGAATTGACGGAGAAATCGCCTAAAATCATGAGATCCTGGACCTGGTTAATTTGACGGCGAGTATAGCTAAAGAAGCAGCTATAGGTATGTCCGAAGAGGTCATTTTGGTGTTTTTTTCATGTTTTTTTCAGGATTTATGTAAATTTGTGATACACTGCTATAAAAGACACATTTTTCTTTGTTTGCTTGTTCTTTTCGCTCTCTACTAATACCACAACCGTCTATGTTCCATGCCAGGTATAGTATATACCAAGCTTGGAATCTGGATACAAATACTATTCCTTACAGAGATATGGAATCAGTTTGACCATAAAAACTGAATGAAAACGTTGCACTGTAATTAACATAAAAAATACATAATTCATTTTTCCGATATCTGAAACCAAAATAGTAGGCCTACCTTTTTCAAATATTCATCAACCGAAGAACATGGTCGTTCCCCTCTCACTGCAAACATGGCAAATGGCTACTTTCGGGAAATAAACACCACATGCAAGAGGCATTTTGTCATGTTGTTTTTTGTACTAGGTAAGAAGCTAAGATACGAAGCTGTGTTCCCAATGTTGATCCAAATATTAGGGTCTACATGTTATTTCTTATGGATATATTCTCATTACTGGTCCTTTTTCGCTGTGTAAATGCACAAAAAACACATTTGTTTCTCCTATGTATCATAAGATTTTTCCCTGAAATTTTTTCATGGCAGGTGCCGTAAGACTAGAAACTAACGCTTGTCAAATTTCATGAAAATCGGAGGAAAATTGCTTGAGCAATGAGCGAAAAACATGCAACGCGAAAGTGACAGATTTAAAGTGACTTTTACTATAGGTCTACGTTAATAAACCTACTCGCCGTCAAATTATAAATGATCAACCAGGATCGCATGATTTTCGGCGATTGCTCCGTCAATTTTGAACCGTTTTCCTTGAAATTTTGCAAAGGCCAATTTTAAGGGATTTTCTATTGAAATCTAGGCTTACAGGATTAAAAAAATAGCAAAATTATATTTAATATTTCAAAAGTTAGACCATCTACCATGTAATAAAATTCTAGAATTAGTTTAATGGGGTTATAGAGGGACGTCTTAATTTCAATTTACTACAGTACATGTCAAAGATCTTAACCTGTTAACTTTTGAAATACGCTATAGGCCTATAATTTTACGAAATTTTCAGGGCTGTTAGGATTTGAAAATAGACTTTGCAAAATTTGAAGGAAATCGGTTTAGAATTGACGGAGAAATCGCCTAAAATCATGAGATCCTGGACCTGGTTAATTTGACGGCGAGTATAGCTAAAGAAGCAGCTATAGGTATGTCCGAAGAGGTCATTTTGGTGTTTTTTTCATGTTTTTTTCAGGATTTATGTAAATTTGTGATACACTGCTATAAAAGACACATTTTTCTTTGTTTGCCTGTTCTTTTCGCTCTCTACTAATACCACAACCGTCTATGTTCCATGCCAGGTATAGTATATACCAAGCTTGGAATCTGGATACAAATACTATTCCTTACAGAGATATGGAATCAGTTTGACCATAAAAACTGAATGAAAACGTTGCACTGTAATTAACATAAAAAATACATAATTCATTTTTCCGATATCTGAAACCAAAATAGTAGGCCTACCTTTTTCAAATATTCATCAACCGAAGAACATGTTCGTTCCCCTCTCACTGCAAACATGGCAAATGGCTACTTTCGGGAAATAAACACCACATGCAAGAGGCATTTTGTCATGTTGTTTTTTGTACTAGGTAAGAAGCTAAGATACGAAGCTGTGTTCCCAATGTTGATCCAAATATTAGGGTCTACATGTTATTTCTTATGGATATATTCTCATTACTGGTCCTTTTTCGCTGTGTAAATGCACAAAAAACACATTTGTTTCTCCAATGTATCACTGTATTGTTTGAAATAAAAACAAAAGGCTAATAATTTATTCTTCCTCAAATATCGCTCAATCGCCCATTCATAATCTTATAGGTGGCATGGAGTCAATGTCTCCAGCACATTCGTTTCTTAGCCTTGTGTGTTATACGTTTATCGACATGACATATCTGGACATGCTGGAGGAAATGAGGAACACGAGCTAAAAAATTTACAAGTTACGAGCGGATTTAGAATGCGATATGGTAAGTTTGGAGGAATTATTAGTTTGTTGACGCCAACACAAGCCTTTTTTCTCTGTCCAGACCTTGATATCGGCGCCATTTTTCCACAAATCAATATGTTGAGATTCTGAGCTTCAGGTCCATATAATATATAATAATGCGTGACATGCCAGCCGTGACTAATACTGGTAGAAATGGAGCCATCATTCATCAATCATTGTAAAATTAAAAGAGTTAGGCCTATTGGTTTTGAATGGCACTTTTATCGAATACAGGAAGTTTCGCCACAGGGAAGGTTCGCCATGTGCAGGACGGTCCGCCACAAAATTGGAAGGTTCGCCACAGCTTTGGAAGGTTCGTCACAAATGTCATAGGAAGGTTTGCCACAACATTAGAATGCATTATAAAACAAACTTACTACTGTTCATTGAATGTGAAAATATATTTATCTCAACAGCTAAAGACAACAAAAATTAAAAATAATAACACATTATACAATGATAATACAATTATACTGGGATATATACTATTTAAATAATTATACAAAAAAATATATTATAAATGTGCAATCTTAAATAAGAAAAATATTATTATACATTGTCAATGTGAGGCCTAAATTAAAAATAAATTTGTTTCGGATTTCCAGTCAGGGTGGGTATAAATGCTGCGGGTGAAAAACTTTTTTTACGTTTTTCCCAAACATATATTTTTTTGGAGTCTTACCATACGCGTCCCGCCATTTTCCGAAAATACTCGATCAGTCAGTTAACGTGCAGTGATTGGGTTTGGTCTAAAACTCAAATTGTCCAAGCATTCCGAATGAAATTTTGCAAAATGGCGCTGCCAGAAACGCCGAGTGGTCGCCTTTTCGGTGTTTTCGACCAATACCAATGGAAGATCAGACTACATTTGCATACATTGCCTATGGGAATGCGACAAACTAAATTTTTGTCCCACTGGCGAGCAAAAAAAAAATCCCTCCCTCATGCCTTTTTTACTCATCGAAAAAGGTCTGGCAGGAAAAAAACAAAAAACCCTCCCACATGACTTTTTTAGCTGCTGTGAAATCTGAAACAAGTATATTTTTAAGGCTGGCCTGATACAAAATATTTATAGCAATATTAAAATATAAAATTTTATTAAACTATTTCAATACAAATTCCTAGATAACCATACACTATACAATGACAATAGGCCTACAACAATAATACTATGAAAATACAATAATAAAACAATAATAAAACAATAATAATACAATGATAATACAATGGTAAGACAGTGTTAATAAAAAGTTAAATAAATCTGTGGTTACATTGTTGGCGAGCTTAAGAGCGAACGTTTCGTCTGTTCTGACCATAACACGGTATTCTTGTAATTAGGCATAATACCAGTGTCATCGGCTTTGCATTTCCTATGTTGCCACTTGTCACATCCATCACATTTTAATGCATGTTGACGGGTCTGATCACTTCTGTGCAGGCAATGCATAAAGAATTCATTGTAAAAAATAAAGGGTCATACATGTGCAGTGTCGTAATCGAAGATCAAATGATTATGAGAAAAATTGCCAGCACTTAAATACCTACATCCTTGAAATGTTGGTGACCCTACCATCACACCTCCTCCTTTGATGTTTAAACAGCGCTAAAAAATATTCATGCTGATACCTGGTGACGCATAACACATCCATGCGAACACTCACGGCTTTCACATGTCTATAAATATTTTAGTCCACAGACCTACTCAGCACAATGTCATATTTTATACTATTTTAGATGACTTTTTTAATACTAGAGTGCTCAGCTCCCATTTTTGAACCCCTGGGAACGATTTTCCCAAAGGCAAAAGTAGAGGGCGGGGCTAATTCGTGACGTCAATAGGTGGAGACATGCTTGACTGGTTATAATAGATGTACATGTAGCTGATGATGTATTGTATGATTTTATAAAACTGACCAAAGTCAACAAGGAACGCCGGTCCATATTGCCTGAATGCAGGTGCAGCACTAGAATTGATGGCCATCACCGCAACCGCTCCTGGCCAGCGTCTAGCATCCACTCGTCCCTTGCTCACCCTGTCGGTGCAGGCATATTGAAATGAATAGAAATCCAGTTCAGCTCATGTACAAATACAAGAAACATGAAACATATACCAGATACAGTTTCAATGGTAATTCAGATTCAATAATGGGCAGTTTTTCAAAACCTGTGTCTGGAGGGCGGTTACATCTAGCTCATCTCACCATCCTCAGGAGGTTCTCCTGGCCCAATTTAGCCTGTATGTGCACAAAAGTGGCCTAAAGCCCGATTCATTTCATTTCATTTTACTTTAAAATTAGCCGGGCCGCTTTCTTTTGCAATTTCGGTTTGACATTTTCATTTTCTCTACACCTAGTTCTCCAAACTATACAGTAATATTCTATGATAGGTTTTATATATTAATTGTAAAAAAAATTAAAGTTTTAAATGGGAGATATTTGCGTATTCTATAGAGAAGTGAAAGTTTAAAAGAGACATATTGTTTTACTTGAGCAACTTGTTTTTTTTCGGGAAAATGTACTGTCAACAAAAACGCCCAACAATTTAGCACTTTCTACCTCTTCCAATTTATTTTGGTCAATCATTACTGAACTAGTGGGGATGCAGGTGACTAGGAATTTGTGTTTACTGGATATAATAATAATGTAATTTATTTTTAATTTCGTTTTTGTGCCGTCCAGATTTACCTATAACCTATAATCCTATAATCTCCATAATAATTATTTATGTAATATAGGCCTACAGATCTAATATAATTATAACTAATTTTCATAAATTTAAATATAATTTTATTTCCACCGTTTTATAATGCACTCTAACTTTGTGGCCAACCTTTTCATAACATTTGTGACAAACCTTCCAAAGCTGTGGCGAACCTTCCAATTTTGTGGCGAAACTTCCTGTGGCGAACCTTCCCTGTGGTGAACCTTCCTGATACCCTTTTATCACCTGTTCTGGGGTTCCCCATCATTAGATTTCTCGCAATTATGCAAAATGATGCTAGCTCTCGCCTTTAATTTCATGATAGCTGCAACAAATGCTTGAATTTGAAGAGGTAAGTGGAACAAGCATGCTGTGGCCCCTTCTGATATTTTTTTTACACACGTGCCATTTTTTGAATTTTTGTAAGGTCTAAAAAAATTAATTGTATGTTTCCGGTAACTGACTTTTTAGAAATAGGGTAGGTAGGTCGGATTTTTTTTTTTTGCTTTTTTTTTTTTGCTACACCCTATTAGGTAATGCACATGTTGATTATTTTTGTGCAACAAAGCAAAATAAACAAATTCTGCATAAACAGTACCGTTTTTTATCCCCTGCCTGTAAGGGAAGGGGGATTTTAGTCGCGCCAGGATTCTGTCCGGCATCACGTTTTCTTGTGGGCACAAAAACTCAAAAACTACTGGTCAAATTTTTTTAAACTTTTAATATCACATCCCCAGCAACATGGGGATGTGCAAGTGATTTTTTAGAGATACTACAAAAATTCAAAATGGCCGCCAGAGGTCAACTCTAAAAAATTTTGTGGGCGCAAAAACTCTGAAACTTAAAGTCAGAAATTATTCAAATTTTACTATCACATTCCCCATGATATATAGATGTGCAGGTGACTTTTTTAAGGTTTTACTGAAATTCAAAATGGCCGCCACAGGTCAACTTCAATTTTTTAGGGGGCGTAAAAACTCAAAAAAATTTTTGGTTCATTTTTTTCAAATTTTAACATCACATTCCTAGCAACATGGATATGTGCATGTGATTTTTTAAAGATGCTAATAAAATTCAAAATGGCCACTAGAGGTCAACACCAAATTTTTTGTTGGCGCAAAAACTCCAAAACTTAATTATTCAAATTTTACTATCACATTTCCCACGATTTGGAGATATGCAAGTGATTTTTTTAAGGTTTTACTGAAATTCAATATGGCCGCCATGGATAAACTTCTAATTTTTTTGTGGGCGCAAAAACTGAAAAATTGAAATCAGTAATAATTCACATTGTACAATCACCTTACCCACCATCTGGAAATGTGCATGTGATTTTACTGAAATTTAAAATGGCCACCACAAATAGACTTTTTAAATATTTGTGACCGCAAAAAGTCTAACCTAATTTATGGCGGGGGATGATATAGGACTTCAGTCCTCTTGTTATACTGTGCACCGATCAGAATGCTAAAACAAAAAAAGTTTAGCTTTATTATTTATCGATAAAAAGAATTAGGGTCGGCAGATCTTGAAAAAAAACTAGGGTAGACATCTAAAATTAGGGTCGATCAGGTTACCGGAAACAAACAATTTTTTTTTTTGGCTTAAGAAAATGCAAAAAAATGAAAATAGACTAGATCTATGTCCACTGCCCTATGAGGAAGTTCTGGAGGGTATCATTAAGACCGTTTGGACAGAACAATGTGGGAATCTCAAAGAAATGAGATACCTGGGGAAGGCTGCACTAGTTTACCCAGGGGCAGGGTAAAACCTGGGTGAAGTTTTGTTTGCCTGCCCTGCACTTCCTCATGGGGCACACCGAGGGTAAAAATGGAAGTTTCAAAGCTATAAGGATGAGAATCCATCAAAAATTTTCCATGACCCCCTCGTATATATGAAAAAAATACAGAGGCCGTAGGCTATGCTCAAATTTCTGATTGTTATGTGCTTATGTGGTATATTTGCAACTGTTACTGTATTGCTGGGCACTCGTTGGGTGCCCTGTTGTATCAAAAAAGAAAACTCTCAGCAGCAACATCATCTCAGTAGTTTTCTTCAGCTTCTTCAAAAAGTTCAATGTCTGGGTGATGTTTTGGATTCTGTTACCCTCATAACAATTTGCAAAATTAAGGTGCCATCTTTTGGACGTTTTTATAATTTAGCTCAGATTTTGATCTAACACAGCATTTTTCTTGCTGAGTGAAAACTGTGAAATGTGGTCAAATATTTCTTTTGAATAGCATGTCGGCAGTTACGAAAAAAGGCTCAGCATAATTTTATTGGACAATTTGAAAATTTATTGAATCCACCTAACTACATGAAGTATGTTACAAAAAACCTTGTAGGTATGTTACAAAAAATGGAAAAAATACCTTTTTAAAAGCAAAACAAACTTTTATTTTTTTGTTTGTTTGTTTATATACCCTGTATACTGAGCACAACTTCCTAGTTTGGAAGCAGACATTGACATTAGGATTTTTTTATACTAGACAACAGGGCAAGTAATTTGTGATTTTTTACTGCCCTGGTGACTTTTAACAGGACCTTGAAGTGGTACGTAGGGACAGTGGTATGTGGGGACAGTTTATCCGACCTGGGCCTTTTTAACCTGCCTCGGGCAGCCGGTCGAAGGTTGATGTCAATGGCTATATAGAAGGCTAACGGATCAGGGTGCTATCACACCACACTGACATTGTGGATTTTCTGGGGTCTTGCCGGAAAGAAACCATTAGCATTGAAGTTCTTTTAGTTTTACGTCCAACTCTAGCCATCTGATTTACATGGTTCTCCGTCAGACTCTGAGCCGCGATACGACATTGCTGCACACTTGTCCTAGGACCTAGTCTAGAATTAGACCCCTCCATCTCGGATGTTGATCTCGCATGGCAACTTTCTAGACCAGTGAAAACAATAAAATATTGACCATGGAACTTGGAAGAAGAAAATTTTTAATGGATTCCCATCCTTATCGCTATGAAACTTCCATTTTTACCCTCTTTGTGCCCCATCAGGAAGTGCAGGGCAGGCAAACAAAACTTCACCCAGGTTTTACCTAATGGGCAAACTAGTGCAGCCTTCCCCAGGAATTCTTTGAGATTCCCACATTGTTCTGTCCAAACAGTGATGATGTCCTCCAGAACTTTCTCATAGGGCAGTGGACATAATCTTGTTTCATTTTTTGCATTTTTTTACAAAAATTAAAAAAATGACACCTGCGTAAAAAAATATTCAGAAGGGGCCACAGCATGCCTGTTCCTCATCAAGCACTTGTTGCAACAATTACGTAATTAAAGGCGAGAGCTAGCACCATTTTCGTAATTGCGAGAAAACTTATGATGAGAACCCATGGAAAAGGTGATAAAAGTGCCATTCAAAACAAATAACTCTTTAAATTCTAAAATGATGGCTTCATTTCTTCCAGTAATAGTGAGCAAAAAGAACAAACAAACAGAGAAAATATGTCTCTTATTGCAGTGTAGCACAAATTCACATAAATCCTGAAAAAAAAACACGAAAAAACCATTAAAATGACTGGTTTGAATGCACCTACCTAGTGTATACAGCACCTGGTCACCCACCAATTATGAGTTAACGCCGTATTCTGTACTTCAGGGTTCACCACAGTACCAGCAGAACCGGCTGTCTGACCGGATGAATTTTATACCAACCAGAATTTAATAGGTCCCATCTGGCTGGCACCCTGCTGGTAGACTTGCAAATAGTCGGGCCATCTGTCACCCTGTGTTGGTTTAGCGGTTAGCTGTTATTGTGTATAGGCCGTTGCATTGAACTCGCCCCACGTGTAACCAACCGCTCCCCCCCCCCTCAGCCTGTACAACTCTGCTCAATGCAGTGTGTACATGTGGCAGCTGGGCTCCCGCTGCTGCCAGCATAGACCAACACGGAATGCTGTCTTACTGCTGGGCCAGAACCACCAGCGCAGGGCATACTCAGAGTCAATGGCATACGTGTGTGTCAGTTGAGACGTCCATCGCACACGGCGATATGTTGCATAACATACATAAGTGTACATGTATGGCAGGGTGGGTATCTGACGACGCCTGGAAATGCCAGCAGATAGGCCTACTTATCACATGACATGTGTCAGCGCCCATTTTTATGCCTCCGCCGCGAAACGAGCGAAGGCATTATGTTCTCATGGTTCTCGGGTTGTCCGTTCGAATGTCCGGCTGTCCGTTCGTCCGTCCGGTCATGTATTTTTGTACTACGTCAACAGGGTCCAACAGATTTAATTTATAATTTATACAAACATTCAACCCCTCCGGCAAAAGTTTTTTACCAAAGGTCAAGGTCAAATGTCAAGGTCAAGGTCAGAGATTTAAAAAAAATGTTTTGTTAATGCGATAACTTGGAAAATAATTATTGCATCTCTCCAATTTTTTTTATAACTTAAATTTAAATTTTTTCACAATTCACAGTAGTGCTATGAAACTTGGTATATATATGTCTTCGGTGTCGGTATAGGTCAGGGGGAGAGGAGACAGAATAGCCCTACATAGGCCTCATGTGATTGCGGAGGCATACAATTGGTGCAAATGCGTCAAATTTCCCTTCTAGTTTTAACAACTATGGCCTATCAAAGCACACGTTTAACAGAAAAGTCGGGTGCCTAAATAATTAAGTCCTTTTTTAAACCTCAGCTGACAAAACCTCTGTTTTATCCCCCGCCCGTAGGGGAAAGGGGATTTTAGTCGCGTCAGGATCTTGTCTGGCAGCCAGCATCCTGCGTCACGTTTTCTTGTGGGTGCAAAAACTCAAAAACTACTGTTTGACGTTTTTTGAAATTTTAACATGACATTCCTAGGGTTAATGCGCCGTGCACAGAATTGAGAAACAATTTGAATATTTTTGTAAATCTTTATCAATTTTTGACTGGTTGTCCAACGGAAGCCCTGAGATTGATACTGGGTTGTCTAACGGCAAAATAGGTTTTCTCGGATGCCCGGAATGCCCTTATTTCGTGCCCTGCTAATTGGTCTATGATCAGTATAAATATTTAGTTCTTTCAGTGCGGGGATGACATCTAAAGTGGATCCCCACGCTGAAACTGGTTTTGAATATTCATTATAATTTCCTGGTTTTATTCCCTTTTCTTTGTCATAGAAGTATAAATGCAACAGCTTCATAAAATATTTTATTATCAAAATACATGCATGTTACATATATTTTAAGTGATGTGATAAATAACACAGAACAATATTGTACATTTAAAAAGTGTAAATTAGTTACATAAGTCTGTTTTTCTATAGTCAGTAATCAGGGCACGAATTGTAACTGTTTCTTGAACAGCCTACAGGAGATTATTCAGTATTTTACCCTTTTGAAGCCTGAATTTTCATGTACCATTGTCGTCTTCATACACTACAAGCCTAGAATTGCTGTTGCAATTCTCAATTTCTTGACTTCTAGTGAGTTGCAAATATATAAAAAATATCATTATTATTAAAACATTTTATTGAAAATTGTCGTTGTAAAAAGACTAGGTGTAGGAAATTAAGTCATTCTTCAACGATGCAAAATGATGCTTTGATGCATCGTGAGGATTAAAAGTGTTAAGATGGTGTTCAAGACTGCTGGTGGTCGTATGGTCCTAGTCCACCAAATAATTATGTCTCAGTTGATAACCATTAAAATTTGCAACCAGTTGATACAAAACATTATGATAGGCCACCCACCTGTCATGAAATATTTTTTATCGTCAGACAAGAGGGTCTGTTGGACAAGCAAGGTTTTTGTGATCCACTGCTTCTGAATGTTGGACAGTCGGATTCAAATCCTGTATAAACTAGTAGAGAATATGTTATTGATGATTCCAAGATTTCTATAGAAAGACTTAAGTGGTTATATTTTACTGCCTTTGAGACGATTGAGGAAGTTTGATCTGCCTTATTGGCAATGATCAATAATTTTTATTCAAAATACATGTTTGTTGAGACCATATTATGAATTAGAAACGTAAGAAAATGTATGTAATTGTTAACCCTTGTCCTGCTACGCCTGGATATAACGGTTTCAAGCAGATTTCAAGCCAAATAATATGTCAATGAAATGGACAATTTTCGGTTAGTAAAATAACTCAATTTAGAAGATGTATATTTTCGAAAAATATCTATATTTTTCGTCATTTAAAGCTGGAAATTGTGTTAGCAATTCCAGCTTCAAATGACGAAAAATATAATCCTGCTTACAGGGGGTCTTAGGACTTCTATGAGGTGAGTGGACCTCAGAGTTAGGATCGGCATATGCCTTTCTGCTAACCACAGTGGTGGTTTATTAAGAAATTTTAAATTAATTTCTTATTAATAATTTTAGAGTACTTCTCAAGAAATATGAGGAGAAGGGGGTATATCAGGTACATATGTGCTGGACAAGACATACCCTTTTGAAGAAAGTATGCATTTCTCCTCCTTTATAGTGTTTAGTGGGTGCTGTTCAGAACGAGGAGGACAGAGAAGGTTCTACCTCATTCGGACGGACCAGGGCAGCCATCTAATAGGGCTGGCATATTATAGCAGGATTCAGCAGGACAAGATTTCTAGCCAAATGTTATGTCACTGAAAATTGATAATATAGTTTGTGGTAGACGCTCAATTAGTCAAATAACTCAATTTAGAAGATGTGTATATAAACATTTTTTGTCATTTGAAGCTGGAAATTGCGTTAACAATTCCAGCTTCAAATGACGAAAAATACAATATAACCAATTCAGCAGGATAAGGGTTAACCCTTTAACCGCCAAATTATTTAATTGGAATTTTCACCCACTTGAAGTTGTGTCTCGCTGACACGATCAACAACTTCAAGTGAGTGAAAATTATTCAGGTTTGATGTGGTAATAACAAAACGAAAAATCGAATTTATTCTGGACCGGCCGGTTAAAGGGTTAATCTGCATTAATATGTCACCTTTATAGATTTTTAAAGATGCTATTTAGCAAAATGATCATTTGACCCTTAACCCTTTAACCGCCAAATTATTCTATCCAAATTTTCACCCACATGAAGTTGTCTCTCGCTGACGCGATCCACAACTTCAGGTGAGTGAAAATTATTCAGATTCGACAAAATCGAAGTCAACACTGTTTTAAAATATTTCTGATTGATGTCACATTTTATCTTTAACAGTTTAAAAGATGGTACTTATTGTGCTAATAAAAAATGAAAACCCGAATATATGCGGCACCGGCGGTTAAAAGGTTAAAGTGCTAGTCAAGTCTATGCCCATTTTCTTGTTATTTGTCCTTTAAGTAAGACAATTTAAAGGACAAATTAACAATAAATTTTGCTAGATCTGCATACATTTTTTTAAAATTTGTATAGGAATGAATCATTTTTGAAGTTGGGACTTGCTACTGCAACCTTCGACTTCAAGTGGTTGAAAAATAAAATTGTGTAATTTAGTGATCCAAGGTCACTGAATTTGACTTGACTTAACATCATTATTTTATAGTTACCCCATCACAATTACTTTTAATATTAATACTGTGTCAATAATATGTTAAATAAATCAATATTAATAAAACATTCCAAATGGAGATTGATAAATAATCTTTCCACTTTTTTGATAAATTTTAAACTTAGATGCCCACAATTGACATGTATATATTTGACCATTTTGTTTAAATATATCTGTAATTCTGCACTGACAATCTCCAGTAAAAGTAAAAACATCTCTTATTCTCAAATTCTTATGTCAAGGATTTAATAGCAGCACTGAGATCTTTTTGATTTAGACAAATGTTGACAAAATATTGTTTTAAATAAAATTTTGGTGAGGTTGATTAACATGATTCAAGTAGCAAAGCATGGTCCACTTTCAATCTTACATTAAAAATACATTATAATTATATAATCATTTACCCCTTCTTAGTTGAAAGACATACAAGCATTATTTTTGAAAGACTGTGTGAATGAAAGATTGTACCATGAGTACCTTAGGACCATAAGTACCATAAGTTGTATTGTTTTCACAGTAAGTATACCACAGTAACTGTAAGCCAGAAGCAAACTATCTAAACATGGGACATAGGCTCTGTAATGGTTTATTGTTGGGATAGCAACGGATTGTGAACCAGCATTACACCAGCATAGAGCCAACGTCGTTCTGCGTCTGCTGGGATCACAGCAAACAATAGGGCCAATGGGCCAACAAATGGGCCAACATTAACCCAACATTGTGTCAACGTCTCGTTTGCTGGGATAGGTGTTGTGAATTCAACTGGTTGCACAGAATGTTGCAACACAAATGTCCCACATTTACTAAAAGCATCAAGGAATATAAGTACTCTGGAGACTGCTTTCTCCTATACTGTGCAAAGTTTCCAGGGAAACAACTTCTCACCTTACCAATCAACCCACTTCCTCCCATCTTCCGTAGAGCCAGTCTTGGCCTTAATGGTTGGACACCAAGTCTTTGATCATTTGAGACCAAGGCTTCAATCAACCGTCGTTGATAAAGTTTTTGACTGTCTGAGCAAAGGCTGGTTGCAGGGAAGATGCCATCACTCATACTTATGTAGTTATTCGTGATGATACACATACATGTATGATACAACTTTTATTGCTGATCACGGAAAGCCTAAAAAATAATTATGGGCGCAATTTCTTGAAATGTTTCAGCCACATTGATTTGACATTTCTTAGATTATGTCCACTGGTCCATCAGTGTACTTAACTGAAAATTCAAATTGATCGAATCATATTAAATGGGAATGAAATTGATCTATACCGTACTATACATGTATATATGTGTTCATGTAAGCAATTTTTAGAGAATTGTATGAATCGCGTAGACCTCCAACTGATAACGCACATAATTGTGTGTAGGAGGAAAACCAACGACTTTGCAGAGGAGCGTGTTATATGACGATCACAGCTTCCACGAAACATTATCTCAATGTTGATCTAATGTTTAACCACCATCTGCGACGTTGGCCAAACAATAAACCCTTGTGCTGCTGAATTGTTTGTGAGTATTTTTCATTCATTTGATACAATTTTCAGCTTCCAATGAATGAAAAATAGTGTTATTTATGAAAAATAGACATCTCCCAAATTGAATTATTTGATTGACTGAGCATGTACCGCAAGATATGTTAAATATTTTAGTGGTATTTTATTTAGCCTCAAATTTGTTCGAAAACGTATATAGAATTATACGGTCTTAGCAGCACAGGTGTTGAGCCTACATTCCTTGCGGTACCATCTTATATCGTATCAGCTGGGATTCGGTCAAATTTACAAAATACTGTAGTGGCAACGGTGGAAAGAGCAAGACATTGGCCTGCCGCCGGCTCAATGTTGGGTCAACGTCTTCGACGTTGACCCAACATTGAACCAGCTGCAAACACGATGTGTCGTGTTTGCTGCAAACACGATGTGTCGTGTTTGCAGCTGTTTTGCCGGGGTATAAGCTGTCAGCTTTTAGGTGCCGTCTCTGTTTTTTTCCAGGGGAGGCTGTCAGCTTTTAGGTGCCCGTTCTGTCATCGTGAGTCTGGCACAGGAGAGACAGCATAGGCTGCGGTACGACGCCACCCGGCAGAAGTGAGCCGTTATCTTCATTTTGCAGAAAACGGACCTGTCTTTCTGGCAACCTGCAACATATAGAAACAACACAGTCTTTGTCAGTGTATCGTTGACTACTACCTGTGCAATCATGTTCGTCACCCCCTCCCCCCTCCTTAGCAATCGAGTGAAGAAAAATCCCACCATGCCTTCGGTGTTCAATTTGTTCAGTTTTGCGGAGCGAAATGCTGTATACAAATTTAGCCAAATGCCAATTAAAGTTTAAATTAAATAGCGAAATATTTCATCTTCATTTATAGGAAAAACCCAATGAATGTGGAGCTTGGGTATTGTACAAATATCTACACACTATTTTCAAAACAAAAAAAGCCTGGCCAGATCACCCCACCCTCACGTCATCGTTATGTACATTATAATATTCATCTCATCCTTGAAATCATTCGATAAGAGTAGGGCATAGTACCGACTTCGGGCTTCCTTCTGTCGTGATGTCAGCTTAAAATGAATGAAAATAATGTTATTTATGAAAACAGACATCTTCCAAATTGAATTATTTGATTAACTGAGTTTCTACCACAAGATATTTTGGATAGAGCGACGTAAAACAATATTCACTCAATCATCGCCCGTCTGTTAATCATTCATGTTCAGCTACAGATTGCACTCTTTTTAACTCACAAACTCCTTTTAAGTGCGGGGACCGTCTTTATACGTCAGATTATGACGTATAAAAACGGTCCCCGCACTGAAAGAATAAAAATATTTCAAATGGCCGTAGATCCATAACATAGGTATTCAAATGAATCAGAAAGAGCTAACTGAGACATTTATGATGATTTCGAATTTAAATAAACCCTTTGGTCTCCATGATTTAAATACAAAATCAATTTAGCGTTGTAAGGGCTAAATGACCGTCCCGATCGAAAAGTAAGGTAAATACACAATTTTTCTTACTGTATCCCCGCGCATAAACTTGCATGCACTTTTTAGTGAAAATCGGATGTTTCCGAAATGTTTCGAAATAACTTTATGTTCGAAGATAAGTGCATGTACTTGTCTTCGAATAGAGCACTAAGTGCAACCTGATACTTCACTTTAAACAACTCTATTTTTGTGGTCCTCATTTCACTCTAAGTTTGAAAGCCTATTTTGTCGTTGGCATATCTACGTCGAATGTTAAAACCCCGTTTGGTTTTTAGCTTAGTGAGTACCACGTGTAGGACTATCCCTGGCGGGCTAATAAGAAAAAAACCTTCAGTAAGCTGTGGTAAGCCGGGGTTTTTTCGTAAGTTTCTTTATTCGTCGGGGTTACGTACAGTGTGACCTTTAAACGATCAAGAGGCAAACCAGATGCGGACATCCTTGTAGGCATTATCTGATTAGGAGATTGTCTGCGGAAGAAAGGGGAATTTAGAGACCCGCAATTTGGTCTGTTCAGGGTACATTTCTTATGGACGGGACGGATTTACATCAATTGGGCTACTCTGTTGAAGTGTGTGATTCAATCTCAGAGGATGTCTTTTCCGAAACCGTGGTTTTATTGATGGTTTGACAACGGCCGATGTCAGCACGGTACTGAACAGTTGGTTCGCGCTCCTGCGGAGGATCCGTTCTGCAAAGGATGTCGCTTTTTGTGCCAGAAACGTGGTCAAGAACACTGACTCCAGCTTGACAGGCGTCCAAAGTGTAACAGATCGCCATCGTGACCGGTGCAGGGACCCGAGGATGCCGTGCCAATGCCGGCGACGGTGGCCCACCAGTGAGCCAACCCATTCTGAAAACCCGGAGTTACTTCTGTCGTAAATGATGGCACAGCTCCGGGTGGGAGACGGCCCGGCGTCTACGACGCCGATCCGTCTCCCACCCGGAGCTGTGCTCGCGTCTGGATTTGATCCTTTAGGACTCGGTGGCGGCGCCGGGCTGGCGGCTCTGGACTGGGGTGGCTTTGATGGCCCACCTCTCAGGCCATCCCCCTGTCCGTTAAAGCTGGCCGCATGTCCCGGCGAGCGGAGACAGGGCGACGTCTCTCTCATATATCAGGATCGTAACCGTAGGAGCGTCTCTCACTTACAGGGCACCCTTAACCCGTTAACCGCCGGTGTCGCATATATTCGGGTTTTCTTTTTAATTAGCACATTACTACCACCTTTTAAGCATGGTAAAGATAAAATGTGACATCAATCAGCAAGATTTGAAAACAGTTGACATCCATTTTGTCAAATCTGAATAATTTTCACTCACTTGAAGTTGTGGATCACGTCACCGAGACACAACTTCAAGTGGGTGAAAATTCAGATTGAATAATTTAGCGGTTAAAGGCTTAACCCCTTGAGCTCTAGCGTCACATTTATCATGTTTATACAGTATCAAAACATGATCTGACATGCCATATTTTCATTTTTTTGTAAATAAAATATGGTGCAAGGTTTTCTCGTGTCATTATACAAAATGGTATGTACATTTACTTAAAAGTAATTAAAAAGTATGATTCTCAACCTGCTCACATTATACAAACAATATTCAAGGCCTTGAGTGTGCCTGAAGAACGAGAAATATTGTCAACAATTCGGTACCGCGATGCACAACAAAATGTATGTGATTTGTGAAAAGTGAGTCCCTAACATATCGCAGTGTTTCAAGATCGAAGGCATATTTTACAATAACAAAGTGGTTAGCAGGGGTTATATAGGTTCTCATTAAAACACAAAATGTCCCTGTTTGAAGATTTGTCCTTGAAAAATGTTTTATGAACAAGATCCATGAACCCTGTAGTATATAGGAGCATTAGAATGCAATGTCTGTTGGTGAATTGTTTCTCTGCATTTTAGCATTGTACGCAGTTTTCTAGCCACCCCCCACCCTCTGCGATCTGCTATTTTTCAAATATAGAAATATTCTCTCATGGCAGCTTTGTTATGGATATGTAAAAACTGACGTACGGATTATCTTGTCCGATTAAAACCTGATCCATCAAGTTACAAACGAGGATATAAGCGCCACCTAGTGAGTAGATATGCATAACCTGTCTGTCTGTGACTGTTTACCTCCACTCGCATCCCAGTAGACACGACACATCTACCCAATGTTTGACCAATGTTGGGCCAACGTCGTAGACAGTGGGCCAACATTGGTCAAACATTGGGTAGATGTGTCGTGTTTGCTGGGACTGTGCATTTTAGGATCAGATTGCAGCAAACACTGATCTGCTGATACCTGTGAAATTGCGATTTAACTGTGCCTATAAAATGTATAATCTGAAATGTGCAGACTGTACACTTAAGATTTATTCTCTGTTCTCAGATACTAAGCAGCAGGTACTTTTAAGAATAAATTTTTAATGACTGAGTTATCGAAAATTATGGATGATGGCGCTACCATTGTAGTAAGCTATGCGATGATGGGCCATTCGTATCGTCTTTAAATAGTACTGTATATACATGATATATTGCGCCGGGAAAGATTATATATATATCGTGAAAGCTATGTTATTTTCTATTTGCCATGTATAATATTTACTGATTCAGTTTGTGAACATTCACTTTAATCAAATGAAATATTAATATTTCAAATTCACATTAGCATGATTACGTTTAAAGCTTTTAAAAGTTTTAGCGCAAAGATGGTGTGATGTTGGAGCTTCTTGCAATTTCCAAGTTCGCTCGATCTGATGGCCCGAAATTAAACCAGCACCTTGTCATGGTTGCAGCAGCCTGCCAGCACCATCCAGTCTTCCATGGCTGTTGCCCTGTCGTTGGCAGTGCACTATGGCCTCCTCACTCAGCCAACACGAGACATTGAACCTATTCCGTTTTGATGTTGTATTATCGTCAACATCGCTGGCCCAACATTAAGCCGTGTTTGACCGGAATTGCTCGATCTTGCTGTCCGCCAGCACGCACTCATACGACGTGTGTGTATAAATTAGCAGGCAGATCAGCTGTGGTTTTTAATGGCAGCCATATCCTCGCCGGCCGGCATGTGGGGTTTAGGGTTCTGCTGTCTGTCAGCTCGGCTCGGCTCGGCCATACCTGTGGCATCCCAATGAAGACAGGTGTGTGATATGTGATGCCACAATAGACCGGCCGCCACGGATACCAGCTGTTGATTGCGGATGCCTTCGTGGAAAGTATCCTACACCACCGAATTCTGGGTTTACAATGCCTATGGTATTGGCTGTCAGACCCTACTCTGTCTACTCTGAGGCGCGCAAGGTTTATATTTGATCATCCAATTTCCGCTCCTCGATGATTGTTGTCTGCTTCAATGACAGGTACGCTGATTTATGCAAATTATCTTATATTTTATAGCGATTTTTACAGATTAGCTCTTTGTATGATAATTAACCCTTGGCACCTGTATAACCAATTGCTAAAAATAAAATATGCTTCCAATCTTAAAACACTGATATATGTTGGGATTTAAATTTCACAAATCGCACAAATTTTCAGTCACTTGAAGTTGTGGATCGCGGTAGCGAGACACAACTTTAAGTGGCTAAAAAAATAATTTTATTAACCCAGTGATCCAAGGGTAATAACGTAGTTACATAGCCAGGACAATTAGATATTGAGATATAATATTTTTACCTGCCGTTTTACAGCAGGTCGCAATAATATTGTCATTTGCTATTATTAAGTAGCACCCAGCAAACGTGAGACGTTTATCCGATGTCGTGTTAATGTTGGCCCACCGTCTTCGACGCTGGCCCAGCATTAATCCAACATCTGATAAACGTCTCGTGTTTTCTAGGTAATATTTATTATAATTATTGTTATTTGCTGGTAAAATTAATAAAAAATTTCCATGATTATTAGCTCGTGGATATTATAGAACATTGATGCAGGCCTACCCGGTAAACACAAAATATTTGTATAACATTTGTACAATGTTGCACCGACGTTGGACCGATGTTGTACAAATGTTATACAAATGTTTTGTGTTTGCTGGGTACCTTTCCCTAACATAGATATTTATTCGCATTTGCACATACAATAGTGTTTGGAGGGTAATGTGTTAAATTGAGGCCCGACTTGATAGGCCTCAAATCGTACAAGACGGGCGGACCTTAAGTTAACAAATTTTCCACCGAATTGCAGGCTATTATCACCATCATCACATTATTTAATATACTGCCAGCGACCAAGTGTAAAGATTGACCTGGAGGGCGTAAATATCCATTCACGTCCTGCTGCTGACCATTTACGCCCTGCTCGTTTTAATAATAGTTCCATGGGCGGGTATGATTTACGACAGGGCCTTAGATAGGTCTATTGATTATAATATTATACTATAGTATTATACTATAGTACGTCTATGAAGCATATATGAACTATAACTCCATGTGACAGTGGGTCTGTTTTTTCACTCGCTTTATCCCACATTTGAACCGTATCAACTCTATAACCGGCGCGCATTACTTCTATTTTCATCCTATTGAAGCAGGCATTGCCATCACAATTGCCAGCTTCAAATAAATTTAAAATGCACCTGTGCGTTCGATGCACTCAAGTATCTATGCTATTTTTTCTCTTGGAAAGGCAGTGCTTAGAAGCGATGCCTGCATTGTTAATGATCCTTTGGAATTTGAAGGCTTAAAGAGCCAACTCGTTTCTTATAATTTCGCCATCCTAAGGAAAGCAGCATACTTGAAAGGCTAGCAGTTCTATCATTGATTCGAAGTATCGTGTCTACTGCGAAGTTGAAGAAACACAAGTTAATTGACCTAAAGCGTTTGATATTATATTTAAAGCGTTCACGACAACTAGCACGTATATTATGTATCGAGGAAACATAAAATTAACTAGGAACTGGTTCAATATTGGGTCATCTACTCCGACACTTGCCCGGCATTAAAACTGAGCTGAGCTCGAGCGATAAACCGAGCTTTAGTTTGCGAGAATGCTCGTTTATATTCAGCACACATTCACACACAGCCATTAATGGCAGACGTGCCTGTACTTTTTACATTTTACGGCTGTTCATTTTGTGGAGCAAAGCACACTGAATTCCCCCGAGATTACACTAGAGAGCCCGCATTTCCCCTTATGCGATTCGTGATTCAAATAATCAACAACAGAAACCCATAACGCACCGAGCACGCTGCTTTGACCTAGCACTGGCTTAATGTTGGGCCAGCGTCGCAGGTGATGGTCTATTAAGTACATTTATTTGAATTTTCACCCACCTAAAGTTGTGCGTCGCTGTCGCGACCCACAACTTTAAGCGGGTGAAAATTGTTAAATTTGTGTCCAAACATTTGCAAATTTTTATGTTTAAACACACATTTTACTCCCGATAACATACATTTTTACCGGCTAATAAAAGGGAATAAAATCTACTATAGTGGTCACTAGCAGGCAAAGGGTTAAGCCAGCATTGATTTAACTAGCATCACCAGCAAACAGTTTACATTGAAACAATGTTTTTTTAATGTTGGGCCAGCGTTGAAGACGTTGGCCAACGTTGAGACAACATTGTTTCAGTTTATCGTGTTTGATGGGTGGCATGTGGGAATAATATCCTGTCGTTGTTTGTTATCCGTCTTCCTTTTTGAAATAATATTTTAAAAATAATATTTAATAGTTATTTTAAAATACCCGATGTATACATGTATTTTGAATTTCACGAAGTATTCTTTATTTCTCTTCATTTTCCCCATTTAAAGTACAGTGGCGTAATACTCTATGCTGGATATACTTTGTATAAAGTTCTATAATCGTGCACCTGCATTGGAATACTTTACCACATACAATCACATTTTATTATCCCAAACGGAATAAACATGACCTGTCGGATCATCACCCTCACATCGATGCAGTGTCATTTTGTAAACGACACCCATGGGAACTCTCTAGCGCTCGGGGCCCTACATTTCGAGCAAGTCGCGCTGGACTGCTGGCCCTTGATAGGTCGAGGTTGTGACCTCGACCTATCAGGGGCCAGCAGTCCCGCGGGACTTATAGTATCTGATCTGTGGACGCGTGTGGTGTGCAGGGTAGCATGAAATGAGAACGTCATAGCCGGGTTTGTGATGCAAGGATTAACGAGAGATTATTAAATATGGGCCCAATTTCTAGGACTACTCTCTCCTTATTATACCATCCTCACTGTGACGGGAATCGATGGCAGATCAATGGAACAAGCGTTTTTATGATATTTTGTCTTTAGAGAACAAGGTTTATTAGTGCAGTCTATAGTGACCCAGTAGAGTAGCTGAAACGAATGTGATTATCTTTTGCCCTGGCTGCTCTTGGAAATACATGACGTTTCAATTAAACGAATTTTAAACTTTTACTTTCTCGTAATGATCAATCCTATGAACATTGCATTACAGTTTTAAAGACTGTTCAAAAAATTATTTATGCCCTCGCAGCCTATCGCCAAATTGGAATCATTTTTAGACATCAGTCAAAATTCCGTTCGTCTGTCCGCCACTTTTAGCATTATAACTTGTTTCGCGTAAGTGGAATGCACATTAAAATTCGCATACAGGCTGATCATGACTAAGTCTTGACGAGTTTCACATTTGACCCCTATGACCTTGACTTTTTTCCGATCGACAAATTTCACGCGATTCACTCAACATTTTTTTATATATCGCTCCAAAATTTATAGTCCAGGAATTTTAGGTTTTGAAATGGAAAAAAATAATATAAAGCTGAAAATTTCAGGAAGTGTTCATTGTGTCCTCCTTTATTACCTGTAAAAAGTCCCAAAGTGTCCTCTGAGCGGAACATCCTTTTTTTTTACAAAATTCAAAATGGCCGCCAAACGCCATGTTGAAGTTGTAATTCATAAACTATTTGACATATATTTTAATGTAATACTTCATTTCCACACGATTTTTAATACTGAATTCATTTCTGAAGCTAGTAGTCACTTTTAGGGTTTCGGTAAAGAATAAATCCAAGATGGCTGCCATTTAATGTTTATTGGGAGCAAGTCTATTGTCATTAGTATTTGAGATACATATAAGCTTTTAAATCTATAGACTACCAGTATGTCCTCCTTTAATACCTGTAAAAAGTCCCAAGGTTTTTCCCGGAGTGGAACATATGTTTTTGAAAAATTCAAAATGGCCGCCAAGCGCTATGTTGAAGTTGTAATTCCTGAAACATTAGACATATGTTTTAATGTAATACCTCATTTCCACATGATTTTTAATGCTGAATTCATTTCTGAAGTTATTAATACCTTTCAAGATACATATTCGATACGTATTCAAGATACATATAAACTTTTAAATCTATAAATTACCAGTAATTAATGACCGATAACAAATAACTCTATGTCCAAAAGAAATATACAGTACACATTTTAGTGTATTTATTTCATAATACATGATAGCCAAAACATCATATTCAATCGATCAAACAACGTTAGTCTGAGAGAGTCATGCCATTTTTTTTCCTAATCATAAACCTGAATTTCATTAATTCGAGATGACTTATTGTACCCAGTTCCCATTCAGCTTGTGTACCTTGCAGACCTGCTGTATCTTAACATGCAACCAACTTTGGCAACCACACCTAATCATTTTCATTAATTTAGGAGGTGCTGCATCAAGCTCCGTGAAAACTGGTTACAGGTTTTTATTTTAAAATTGACATCCCTAGCCTGTTGGGGGTAATCTGTTGCCATGGAATTTTTGTACATTTAGATATGTCAGTGATAAATGTTATTTACTACTGCTCCAGCTGGGGTCCTAAGCAAATGTCCTAAGCAAGGGCTCACACTCGAGTCCACAGGGTCATAGGCAAGGTCTCACACACAAGGCTGCATTGTCCTAGGCAAAGACTCACACCCGAGCCTACATATCCTAGACAAAATCTCACAACCGAGCCCCCAGTGACTAGGCAAGGATTCACACACGCACATGTATGGTCCATGGGCAAGGAATCACTCCCGAGCCCGTAGTGTCATAATCAAGAACCCACACTAGAGTCCACAATGTCCTGGGCAAGGTATCACACATGACCCTACAGGTCCTCGGCAAGGATTCACATCCGAGCCTAGAGTTCATAGGCAAGGATTATCCCAGGCGCGCATGGTATTACGCAAGGACTCACACCCGAGCCCTCAGCGTCCTAGGCATGGTTTCAAACCCGAGCCTTCAAGTCCTAGACAAGGATTTAGCGTGAGCCCGCATGGTCTTAGGCAAGGGCTTACACTCGAGCCGCCAAGGTCCTAGGCAATGACTCACACCCGAGCCCGCAGCGGCCTAGACACTGTCACAAACCCGAGCCTACAAGTCATAGGCAAGGGTTTACCATGAGCCAGCATGGTCTTAGGCTAGGACTCACACCCGAGCTGGTGGGTCCTAGGCAAAGTCATTTACTGGAGCATGCAGGGTCCTAGGCAAGTACTCACACCTAGGCTCTTATGGTCCTAGGCAAGATCTCACACCTCACATGCGGGCATAAGGGTCAAATGCAAGGTAACACACCCGAGCCTGCAGGATCCTGGGGAAGGTTCCATACCCTATTTATCATATTTATATATATTTGAATAATAGGAACCCAAATAAGTTTGTTTGTGTTTGAAATAACGAGGCGGTCTCGATGGCCCATTCGATCTTACTGTAGCTCGAAACTCTACTGGGTTCAAATCCCCGTCGGGTCGGATGTTAGTCATCGAGGTTGTGCCTATACAGTGCTCCAAACTGTTCAAAGGCATGGAGTGTGCAGTGAAGTCTATGGCACTGTGCACTATAAAGAGCCCTTGACATTATTCGATAAGTGTAGGGTATTAAGTCCGTTTCTTCTTTCGCGATATTGCCATGATTGTGTAGAAAGCAACGTACAGCAATATTCACTTGAAACGACACGTGCATAGATGACAGATATTTTGTAGTTTGGTTCAGCCGGGTAGGTATATATCATAAAACCTCAATGGGGCATATAAACGTGTATCAATATCAATTTATCAATGGTGATAACGCCACTAAAATTGGTCTGTGTATGCACCTGAGGGTACTGTGAGAACAGCATATTAGCCAAACCTTAAATCAAAAGATCGTGATTTTTCAATATGACCACAATAATATGTAATAAGAGGCGTACCTGAATTATTTTATTGACGTTACTGATACGATTGTCTAGTTTGTATTTGATATTGTTATGTTTTACCATGTTTTAACATGTTTACAATTTCTATATTGCTACATTTTTGTTTCTTTATGTTGACAAACAAATCAACAAACGTGTCAAACTAAAAAATAACCACCACAAAAAATAATATTAATTATTATATTATGAAATTGATTTCAGTGCATCTAAAGACATATGGCTGTTCTTCGTTAGATAAGCCTTGATTTCAGAAATACTTTTTACTGCCACTATGATTCCAAATAAAAAAATATGTAGACAAAAAATGAAATAATTTCTGAAATTATTCTTCTTCATCAATGGCGGCCATTTTGAACTGTGGAATGACATGAGTTTGACAATGTTAAATAGGACCAAAATTGAGTTTCTCGTGAAAAATTATGCAGAAAAAAGATATCACAAAGGAATATATTTGAATTTCTTCATAAGTTACAACTTCAGTATTGTATCAGGCGGCCATTTTGGATTTTTGCAAACAAAACACGAATGAGGCTTTAAAACCTAAAAAGAAGACCTGAACTGAGTTCCCTGTAAAAAATCAACTGAAAAAGAGGTATTACAAAGGAATATATGTTAACTTATTCGTATGTTACAATTTTTGAATGGCCTCTGGCGGCCATTTTGGATTTTCGCGAAAAAAAACATGTTCCGCTCCTGGGAAACTTTGGGACTTTTTACAGGTCATTAAGGATGATCATCTGAACAACTCCTGAAATTTTCAGCTTTATATTATTTTTTCCATCTTTACCCCTGAAAATGCCTAAAATTCCTGGACTATTATACCATATATCAGTATTTCTGCATATATCCATTTCACTAATAGCTCGGACGAGTTCGAAATCGGGCAAGATTCGGACAGAAACAAGGTCATGGCGGCCAAAATGGCCGATTATCGACCAATACTTTTGTAATATGCATAATATCTGGAAAACCGGACCAGATGGCTAGACCATTACTATAGAACAAAATGTGCAGTTTCAGGTAGGGATATACCATGACAAATTTCAACTTGATTAAATTCAAAATGGCCGACCTGCGGCCACTTCCGATCGACAATTTTTCTCATTAACGCGATTCACTCAACATTTTTTTATGTATCGCCCCAAAATTTATACCATAATATATGCATTTCACTAATAGCTCAGATGAGTTTGAAATTGGGCAGGATTCGTACAGCAACTAGGTCGTGGCGCTTATCGGCCCTTAATTTTATAATATCTGGAAAACCAGACCAGATAGTTAGACCATCACTATCGAACAAAATGTTTCAGATAGGGATATCCCACGAAAAAAATTAACTTGATCAAATTAAAAAAGGTCGACCTGCGGCCACTTTTGATTTCAATATGCGTAATAACTGGAAAACCGTGCCAGTAGCTAGACCATTACTATTGAGCAAAATGTGTGGTTGTTGTACTGCATGCTGCTAATAACCAGTTCTCGGACAATTTCAATAATGGTGGCGGGCTATCGTCGAGTGTGCTTTTGTTTCAATTGAGTTTCACTTTTAAACGATGATTAGAGGCTGAAGCCGACGGGCCTTGTTTTAATTTATGAATAATTCGTACTTTACTCTTGCTGTTACATAACTTCTGTGAGTGGTTTTGATTAAATAGTCTGTTCTTGATATTTTAAGGTATTCTTTTATCACCATTTACTTTGAAAAGCCCCCAGGAAGAAGGGAAACTGTAACCTAACTATAATATATGAATATCGCTGTTGCATACGGCAGCATATTTAATTTTACTGTACTTTTCCTCTGTTTATTTTTATGAGAACTTGCGAAAGACTTTTTCCCTAATGCCTGTGAAAAACCTCATAAGATAAGTTTTCAACTATATGGATCTTATATGTATTATGGACCTGGATCTGTCGTAAACAACTTTTTTGTTTTCTAATGGCAGGGGAAAAACTCATAAAACATTTATTTAACTATGGATCGCTAGGTATGAACCTCCTCCTATGGATCCACCGTTTGTTGACCCCCTGTCCTGGATCGGGGGCTGGCGAATCTCCAAGCTGATTTGTCCTACCGCGTCTGGCTATGATAACGCCTGTGTTCCGCCTGTGGAGACCCTCTCGATCCCCCAGCATACTCGACACTATCACCCAATGCTGGTTCAATGCTGGGCCAACGTCGCAGACGGTGGCCCAACATTGAACCAACATTGGATGAGCGTCTCGTGTTTGCTGGCCCCTGTAGAGCTCAATTCCTGTCAGTCATCGTAATGTATGGATTATAGGACCAGATGCGCTTCTGGATCGAATACTTGGCAGCCATCCCACAGCCGCCCGGCCGCTGAGGAGGGAGTCCATTCCCAGTGGAATGAGCCGTGACGCCTGGCACTTAGGTGGTTAGCAGGTTCTGCCGCATTTAGTAGATGCTACTAACTACCGTGTCATTTTATGAGAAATAGAGAAATATATATTTTTTTGCCTTCGGCTGAGATGTCTCAACAGGGAGTTCAACCGCTTAAGCTCCCTCGTCGCACCACATGTCATATATTCAACGAAATTCGTAGAATATAATGGTATTCTCCATCCCCATTGCAATTTACTATCGTGATATAATCCATATGATGCCATTGATTTACTGTCGCTTCTATTCTTGAATGAATGACTTGACTACTGTGGTTTGAAGTATCGTTAATAGTAACTGTTATGGCTGTTTTATTTGAGACCAAAAAAATGGAATTCTTGATGTTCAAACGCACGTTTCGTTTCCAATAGCAGTGATTTAATCAGCCAATAAAACGCATTAAAAACGCCTATAGTGGTGATTAGCGTTGAAAGGGTTTACGTACTTGACGTCGACCCAGCATTTGTCCGGTGTTAGGTCATACCGTCAAGGTATTCTGCTTACTGGGATTTTGCCAGTGTCTTATGCTTGTTCCAGCAAGCAAGTGACATACAGCCACATGCACGCACTCACTCGTGCTCGTCCCGACAAACGCAACGTCCAGAGCCAATGTCTGTGGAACCCTTGAACGCCAAATTATTTAATAGGAAATCTCATTTACTTAAAGTTGTGTCTCACTGACGCGATCCACAAAGTGAAAATTAGACAAAATGGAGGATATCTAGACTATTTTCAAATTTTGCTGTCAGATTGACGTCATGTTTTTATCTCACGTTTAAAATGTGGTACCTGGATGTGCTAAGAAAAACCCCTTAATATAAGCGGGACCAGCGGTTAAAGGGGAAACCCTTACAGCGCGGGGATCGACTTTAGACATCAGAATCTGACGTCTGTAGACGTCAGATTCTGACGTCTAACGTTCGATACACTCACTGTATAAGTAAAAATATGTACAATGACCGTAGACCCATAACATAGGTATTCAAATGAAGCGGAAAGAGCTAAGTAAGACATTTATGATGATTTCAAATTGAAAAAAACTCTTTGATCGCCATGGTTTATACAGAAATATTCCCAGCGTCAGCTCTGATGCTGGGAGAACATGACACCAGCATCACCTGCTGATGCTGGGTCGGCATGCTGGCCGGCATTGGGCTTGCAATGGCTGGTTGCCGGATGCAGTACGCGCCTGCCATGGACAGGGCCACTTGCCAATTCCTCGTAGCTCTTTACCAAATACTGACATTCCTGGCATTCCCGTACCAGCAATGCCAGCTGTGGAACGCTCAGAACCACCCGCCCCCTGTCGTCACTGTAGTAGCCAGGCTTATTTAAGGCCTATTGAAAATATCGACTTTTTTAGTTAATTGATGTAAACCTACTGGTATGAAATGGGATTATGTTGTCTTTATCAAGACATATAAGTTTATTATACACATGCTGAATCTTATAGTGTCGATTACAGCACTGCTGTGCAAAGCCAAAAGGCAGTATCTGCTTAATTGTAAAGTAAGCAGTATTGTAATTTAATGTTTTTACTAGCACTTGCTCATAACCGATAATGGTAGAAGTGAAGTGAAGTCTTGAAATAATATTATATGCTGGGACTCCAATTTTACAAACCGCATACTGTTTTAGTCATTTGAAGTTGTGTGTGGCCATGGCGAGACACAACTTCAATTGGCAGAAAATTTAAATTGAACAGTTTATATTCAGTCTTTTATGGGTTGATCAGATTGCAAATTTTTCAATGTATTAATAATAATGATACATTAAAAAAATCTGCAATCTGATCAACCCCTAAAGGACACTTAACAATATGTATACACGTGTATTACCTCAAATTTGGAGAGCATGCCATTATAAGACTCTAATGCTACTACATCAATTCTCGATCATCATGATAATTTTATTTGTTGAGTTTTACGACTGTATTGTCATTATCAACTGTATTGTGACTTGTCATTATCAACTGTATTGTAATTTATTTGAGTCTTTTGCACTAATCATCTACCCTTTAATCGCTAATCACGATTATAATCGCTTTTAATTCCTTTTTAGTTTGTTAACCCTTTAAACACTCACGATGCATTAAAGCATCATTTCGCATCTCTGAAGAATGGCTTACTTTCCTGAAACCTGGTGGCTTTAGAACAGAAATTTTCATGGAACTGTTTCAAAAATAACAGTGTATTTTTTCATTTGTCACTTACTTCAAGTCATTTTCATTTCACTTACTTCAAGTCATTTTCATCCACTACAAGTCGAGAATTGCGACAGCAATTCGCGGCTTGTAGTGGATGAAGATGACAATGGTCAAATCAGGCTTGAAAGGGTTAAATTACTATTATTGGGAATGAAATGCGTGTTTAAACATCAAAATTTGCCAATGTTTTGTTTCAAATTAAACAAATATGAGTAATTTCCAGCCACTTCAAGTGGTTTTTTTTTTTTTTTTTTAATTGTTGCTTGCAGCAGTGTCTATCTTTATATGCTACTATAAATTATTTATTTATTTATTTATTTATTTATTTATTTATTTATTTATTTATTTATTTATTTATTTATTTATTTATTTATTTATTTATTTATTTATTTATTTATTTATTTATTTATTTATTTATTTATTTATTTATTTATTTATTTAATCATTTTATTTATTTATTTATTTATTTATTTATTTATTTATTTATTTATTTATTTATTTATTTATTTATTTATTTATTTATTTATTTATTTATTTATTTATTTATTTATTTATTTATTTATTTATTTATTTAATCATTTTATTTATTTATTTATTTATTTATTTATTTATTTATTTATTTATTTATTTATTTATTTATTTATTTATTTATTTATTTATTTATTTATTTATTTATAAATAGGCGAACTTGGCGCGTGTATAAATGTACACTAGTCAGGCCATACCAAATTGGTTTATGTCCGATGGATTTGGCGCACCCTACTTTTGTGTCTCAACACATGTTGAACGTAAAAAATCGTTCCCTGAGAGGTAAATTCAATACCATAGTTGTTGCCTACTTCAAAACTATTTCAGTTCTATTATTTATACTCCAAAATAGCCGACTGGCTGCGAACGACTATTTCACGTTTTTCTAGTTTATTAAATTCTTAATAATTGGAATTTATATGATTTTCAATCACACCAATTTGACAAGACTAAAAAATATTATCGCCGTATAGGTGTAGGGGCACACGAGACTTTGACTCAATGTTGCTTTAATGTTGGTACAGCGTCCCAACATTCAACCAACATTGGGTCAACGTCTCGTGTTTGCGGAGTTCAGGTCAACTTACTACACCTTTCCCAATAGCAGCACGCCACACAGTGACTGAAAGCTGAACTATTTAGTTGGGAGTCCTGTCACACTCTTTTCTATTACAACACGCCACGCAGTGATTAAAACTGAACTATTTAGTTGGGGATTCTGCTTATGCGCAAAATCGTGCAAGCAGTGTCTTGCTTCATATTTTTTTGCATGGTATCATCACCTTGGGATTAAAGGGTCATGTGTTATATTTCGTGACGTTACCACCGTTTAGCTACAAGAGGACGACTTATCTGCTTATGTTTGCGTTAGTCGACGAAAAACGTAATGCCAGTGACACCCATAATTCAGGTAGAAGAGGGGTCGTTCTATCTGTAGCAAATGATTGTGAAAAAGGTCTTCCTAATTCTAACCTACTGATTTCTGTCGTCTGTTGTCAGTGAATAAATACTTATCTTTTTTTGCGAACGAGGAAAGGTTGTGGGTTTTTATTTGCCACCGCTCTGGCTTCCCGAATATATATTTACTCACAAAAACACATCGTTTGATATTATATCTCCCATGTCCTTCTAGAAAGGTCATTTTATTCAGTCTGACTGTGGGTGTCAACCTGTTGCCGATCAACGTTTAGTTAGAAGATCCGTTCTACCCAACGTATCTCAGTTATGTCTCTTCTCCAGGTTGTGCTTTGTGCAAAAATGTTTCGATACTCGTGTTGTAGTAGAATAAAAAGGATGTAACTTTTCTTCGAATCTATCTACATTGTACATTTCTCGCCCATGTTAACCCTTGTCCTGCTGAATTGCTTCAATTGTATTTTTCGTCATTCGAAGCTGGAATTGCTAACGCAATTTCCAGCTTCAAATGACGAAAAATATTACTATTTATGAAAAAAATACATGTCTAAAATTAAATTATTGGATCAGCTAAGCATCTACTAAAAACTATTTTATCAAAATTAAGTGATATTTTTTATTGATCTAAAACATCCTTAACCCCGAATATATCCGGGCATAGGAGGACAAAGGTTAAATGAACCCTCACGATGCTTCTTAAGCATCATTGTGCATCTCTGAAGGATGACTTAATTTCCTAAAAACTAGGGGTTTTAGATTTTTTTTATGGAACTGGTTAATAATAACAATCGTTTTCTTTTTATTTGTCACTCACTTCAAGTCATCTTCATCCACTACAAGTCGGGAATTGCGACAGCAATTCGCGGCTTGTAGTGGATGAAGATGACAGACTTGAAAGGATTAAACGTCCTCATTCCACATGTTCAATACATGTTTGTCAATTACAATATTCGTGATCATATAAAGGCCCGTTTATTCACTTCGTTCCATCTCTACACAGAAAGATAGTGCGAATATAGCTCAGGTTCATTAGTTCAAGTGATAGTGGACTTACAATGATCGGGGTGGTGATTACAATTATTTATGTACATAATGCCATGAAGGTCAATTGTAAATTAGATAGGTAACATTGATATGTGGTTGGAATGTAGGCTTTATATGGCGCTTGTTAACAGTTTATTCTCTAAGGTATTTTTTTAACATTTTCTCCCGCTTGCGGTAGTGAATCGCTAGGTTTGTTGAATCGAGGGGGGGGGATTGAAATTTAAAAAAAATGCTGATCAATCAAAAGTTGTTATTTAAAGGGTTATTTAAAGGCTTTTAAACATGGTTAAAACAATTCTAGATAGTCGGAATTGGTACACAAAGGGTAAATGTCGCCATCACTAACATTTAATAGGGGATATCGTGTTGCAGAAATAAATTATCATTGCTTTATTTATGAAACAATTTGGGGGATATACCTATTTCAACCAGGCAATATTGTGTTCAGAAATCCGAATAGTTGTCACTCGTGATATTCGTATTAAAGTGTACTGCCGCGCAAAGCCAAAAGGCAGTATCTGCTTACTTTACAAGTAAGCAGATACTGCCTTTTGGCTTTGCAGATCAGTGTAGGCCTATGAGTAATGCGATCGCTTGACAGCCTTGAGGTGCAGTTTTGAATTCCGTTGGCTGAAAATGACATTTATTATATATAGCAAAACAAAATATTTCGCAATCGCCGGGTTGTGTAGCTAATACAACCACGTGGTGATTTTATACGTGTGCATTTAGGGATCACGTATAAAACTCAATACATTTAGACCCAATGACTAAATGACCAAAAGTGAAAAAAAAACTTGGTTATCTTGGCTGAGCTGTTTACTTCGCAGTTACCTTAAACCGCAATTCATAATAATTGCATTATTGTGCAAAATGTATTCCTTTATATCAGGACAAAACAACTAAAATTCCTGGAGAAAGTGCACTTCTTCCAAATAAGTTTGTTCAAAAGTCCCATTATACAGGTACATGTATATAGTGTGCAGGAACACTTGGGTATGTAGAGGTTTATGTAACTGCAGACAAATCCAATGAAGTTTCCAACGTTAATATGATAGACAAGTCACATGCTTCCATGCAGAGGTAGATTTGCCGCATATTTAACGAAATAAGGCTCGGATGTGTACGTGCGTGTGTTTTCCCGACTCCCTCGGCCCATTTCTCTCAGCGTGATCTGTTTAGGCGAAATGAGCGCTGACTTGTTTTGATCCATTTTTTGATGGATCGTGTATGCGCCGTGGATGTATGTTCATCAACCGAGGTCCATGCGAGCGTCTAATGCCACGTGAACACGGCACGTAGAAAGAACGCGATGGCCCCGCGTCTGATCAACGTCGGGCCAGCGTCCTGCGACGCTGGCCCGACGTTGATCAGACGCGGGGGCATGTCTCCACAGGGTACTGTCAATAATAAATTGCCTCGCGTTTTTACATCGCTGGCACAGGCTTGGGATCGGGGGGTCTGCGGTTGCGCGCGATCGGTCCGTTTTTTCCGTCCGCGGAGAACAACCTCCATTCATCTAGTTACGCCGGCGATATAATTAAATGAGACGTTTTCCTATAAGTTGTAATTTTTCCCTCGTGATGGACCCTGTCTCGTCTATCTCGCGGTTGATGATGATATTATCGGAGCTCGCGGGAACTCGTAACAGACACGCAGAACTAACGACCGTGTGCTGTCGCTGGAAAGTGTTTTGAACGTGTTTTGGAAATATACAGGGAGGTGTGGTGGAAGTATATACCCTCAGATCTAGGCCTTATATAGTTATTTGGACATCTAATTTTTCAAAATGGCAGTATAATTTTTCACCCGTTTGTTGTCTAAAATTAAAATTGAATATAAATGGTAATGAGCAAACCAACAGTTGACTATATAGCTGCGATTTTCATTGTAATACGATAAAAAGTTGTTATTTTGTCTTGATCACATTTGTGGATGTTCATTAGATTGTTTTTTACCTGCATGTATTGCTCGTCTTATCGTCCATAGGAGGGTTATACATTTTCCAGTATTAGTGGGTGTTTGAACTTTTAACCCAGATTAACTCTGATCAAGTTCATTCATACAACTCCGAGTTGTATGAATATTTATTTTTGTGCAATTAGCTTGACTATGCTATCAATACAATGCCTAATTATTTCGCTGTTGTGTTTGCAGAAATAGAAAAGCAGTGATGATCGACCCGACAAGATCACTAGAAATGATGGAGTGACGAAAGTGCTGTTCAAACCTCAGGTGGCGATCTTAAGGTATGTTTAATATATGCCCTATCGTTTCCATTCTGTAGAAATTAATCCATCAACCAACCAATACACTTAATAAATCATATCACAGTTTTATCAAATAAACAATTTGCTCACTGTTTCTGGTTATAATAATCTATGAACTGGCAAGTTGGTAAGAATAATGCATAAAATGATGAAACTCTATTGCAAAATTATATGAAGGCGTCCAATTCAGGATAACAAGATAATTTTCCAATATAGTCAAATACAGAAAACTATAAGAGTGCTACGGTACTTTATTTTAATGGACATTTTAGTTACATTTTCTTCCCAACCATATGAAATTAGCCTTCGAAAAATTCAGATCATTTGACTTCTTTTGACTTTCTTTTGTCGTGTCCTGTTGTTATCTGCAGTACCGGTTTCTTAATTAACCCATGTCCTCCTGAATTGTTTAAATTGTATTTTTACTCCTTATTTCTCAAGTACCAGTTACTGCTGTTTGCCTTTGTACGGCATAGACAGGCCCCGGTGGCTCATTAGATCCAGCTGTACTGTTGTGGCTCGAAACTCAGCGGTACTGGGTTCGAATTCTGGGCGGGTCGGATGTTTGTCATCAAGGTTGTGTATATATATACAGTGCTCCAAACTGTTCAAAGACATGGATTGTGCAGTGATGTCTATGGAGCTGTGCACCATGAGGAACACTTGAAGTTATTCGATAAGAAGTAGGGCAATGTCCCGACTTCTTGCTTCCTTCTGTCGCGATATTGCCATGATTGTGCAGAAAGTGACTTAAATCAACATTCGCTCACACTTTTTTTCGGCATAATACTAGTAAGTGATAGACTTATACATATGTGTGTGTGTGTATGTGGCGCTCGCAGACTGTATGTGAACCACGGGGGATGCTTGTGACCACCACCACTTTGTTGTTGCTGTACAGGAGAGATTGATTTTCGGTCAGTAGTCAAGATCTGTTTACCTGGCGGGGATGACGACGCCGCGGTGGAAAAAAACATCAGATGTTGGAAGGTGCACCTGAGGCCAGCCCAATGGATGGCATGTACTGACTTGCTACTGTGATATACTTTGTACTGTATTACATTTCTGATTTCTCGGTTGCGCCCCCCCCCCCCAGTTCTGGAATTGTATCCCTCGCGAGATGAAAAATCTGAATATTCAGTCATTTCGGAAAAAAATTGAAGACTATCTTGGCCAAGCTTTTCCACCCTAAATCCTAAATCCTAAACCCTAAACCCTAAATGCAACGATAATGAGGCTGATTCGGATTTGCAGCGCCTCTGAGCTCGGGACACCGATGATTTAGGCGCGTTAAAAGTTTTTCATTTCAACCTTTTTACCCTTTTAAGCCTGATTTTACCATTGTCATCTTCATCCACTACACGCCGTGAATTGCTGTCGCAATTCTCGACTTGTAGTGGATGAAAAAAATACAAATTAATTGTCAATATTAAAAAAAATGTACACGACTTCAAATTGACTGATAAAATTCATAAATTTCTACTCCGTAAATACAAAATAAACCCGTCATATTCACGCTTATGAAGCTGCAACTGCTTATTTTTGGCTTCGACGAGCAGGAGAGCCTGGACATTTTTGATGTATATGCATTCTGTACTTTGGTACGGTTCCCAGCTAACGCGAGACGTCCACCCAGTGCTGGTTCAATGTTGGGCCAGCGTCGTAGACGGTGCACCAACATTAAACCAGCACTGGGTGAACGTTTCGTGTTTGTTGGGTTGTCGTAAATGTAGACATCCAGTCCCGCCGGGAGTGAAAATTGATGTAGGCTACTTGTAGGACGCTGTACTTTGTCAAGGTAAAAGCTCCGACGACTTGTAAGCATGCGAGGACTGTCTGGATAAATTGTAACCTTTAAGCCACAGCGTCACACACATCCCCACATTGTTTATTTTGACTAGAATTTATGCAGTGATTATACTCAATTTTAGTCCTTATTTTTCACTTTACACGTAACATTTTATACAACAGAATAAATTTGCAAAGAAAGCAAATAGTGTACTTCGGCATCGTCGGCGTCAGCGTTGGTGTTAACATTTCTTTGTGGGCACGATTATTTGCAAATTCCTCATGTGTCCTGCTGCATGTTGCTAGTAACCAGTTCTCGGACAAGTTCAATAATGGCTGAAAAAGTCATGGCGGTAGTTAATTGTGAAATGTGCTCATGTTAGAATACACTGTTACATATCGAGACCTTTCTGCTTTTGTCATAAGGTTAGTGTCTTATAGGCCTGGTACGCGTGAGAATGTCGTACTTGGCTTGCTGTTGAATGCAATCGTGATCTGAGCTACGATGGTTCTACGTGCCAGGAGCTCGCCTGTTTTGCAGGTGTCGACGACGCGGGGCAGGTGTGTTTATGATCCCTGGCAGGTGGAGGGCGACGGCAACCACCGACAGTTATTCTCGTAAATATTGACAAGGTGCTACTTTCCAGGCAAGTGGATTAACACAAGATCCTCGCAAGTCTCCAGCCCTTGACATTAGCACCATCACCTTCCAGTGATGAAGCACGCGCTTTTTGCATGAAGCAAATGTTTCAAGCTGATGTGCGATGCGGGCTCGATGCTGGGCCGGCGTCGCAACGCCGGCCCAATATCGAGCCGCATCGCACCGGACGTCGGGATTCTGTTTCCAATCGTCAACTGCCAGCTTAACCCAACCGCGATGGTCGTGAAAAATAGGTATCAGCAATACCTGCCCACACCCGGACGCGAGCTAATTTTCTCGACTATAAATTTGCCGTTGCGAACGACTCACAGATTTTGCGTCACTATAAAAATTGCCGAATTCATTTTTGGTGGGTCTGTTCGGTATTGCTGATGTTACCGTAGCAATTACCTCACCGCGACAATAACTGTTTGCAGGATCGAATGTAGCCGAAAGGGGAGGTTATCTTTGTGGGTGTAATCTCACCTCGTTCATCTGTTGAAAGTTTCATGGGTGTATCTGTAGCTCCGCTGCCTGGGTAATTGGTTATCATGGTTATAACAAAGCTTGAAATATGTTAGATATTTAAAGCAGTTCCTAAGCTCTTATTCAGAAAATGTAGATTTTTGAAAAATAATGTCGACAAACTTTCATTTTGAATACGCCACTGAAAATGGGGACAAAATATGCATTGATCAGTTTTACAATAATTAGATACATTTATTGTAACACTGCTTACATGATTTTTTATTCGCATTGTTGATTGCTAAGGTTCATCAGATGCAGTTGCTTATAATCTGAAACATCTCAAATATGAGTGATTTTGAAAAAAAATTCCTGGTGGGTCATAATGATGCAGGAAAGCCAAAGGGATTTCTAAATTGAAAAATAAGAGGTAAACAGTGCCGAAATTGCAAACTCTTTTAACCGGGTGTATAATAAATTTACTGATGGAAGATATATGCAGTGTCAAATTATTCTCACAAGAGTGTAATGCTTTAAGCGAATAGGTGAGGGTAAACCCCGTGATCATCCGGGATCAGCCATGCCTGGCTAACAGGTCATATGTTTTTCTTGATGAGACGCGAGCCCCGATGTTACACGTGTATAACAGCGAGTACGAGGTGTACTGACATTATAACAGTACCTGTCAGTATATCGGCTCGATGGCGAATTGCTGGCTGATGGTTGGGCCCTGCGGCCCAACCCTCAGCCAGCAATTCGCCATCGACTCTTGCACCGCCGGGATGGCAGCAGGTGTGCCTGCGTGGAGCTGCAGGCGTGCATGTGTGGCCCAGTGGGGGGAAGGTCTGTGGACGCTCAGATTGCATTAGGTTCTCTTTCCGCGCGGTAATATATTGTGCCGCTCCAGGAACCCTAATTCATCTCTGCGTGTCGTTGAGGCTCACGGTAGTCCCTTCCTCAAAGAGCCGCGCGCTGCGAAGCTGAGATTTTGAATGCCAAACAGTGTAAAACATGAGTTTCTTGATCTTTCTCCAGCCAGTAAATCTGGAAGGATCTTGTTCTTGTTCAAGCGCGGCATTGTACGTTTTTCAGAAAAATTGTGTCGGACGTGTTCTATGAAGTGATGGGTGTCTGGAATTGTATAATTTCCATAGGGATAGTTGAATAATATGAATACATAAATCGACCTCGAACTACATTTTCTATGCGTACGATTTTTTGTCCACAGATTATTAAGTCTGAACTGGTTCAAATGAACCTCACGACGAAGAATACATTTACGCGGCATTATGTTTTATGGAATAACGCCGAAACCTACTTGCAACCAGACGTCAAACACCTTACAAGGGCTAACAATGGTTTGCTGTGCTCAGCTCCTTATGTCGTCTTGGTTTAGTTGTGTGTTGTGTGCTGACTGCACAGCATCTTTGCTTCATGTGACATGTTGCACATGTCGTACAGGCCCTGGTCAGCGAGGGTCACTGGTGTATGTACATGTTGTATGTATGTGGGACATACAACACTTTATATTCTTTAGGTATGGATAATGTTTTTGAGGTTGGCCCTCCTTGATTTTGTGCGCTGCTGGAATATTTGTTGTGCTACAGTAGATGCACAATATGCTGTCAATGTTATGGGGTTTTTTTGCATGATCTTTGTGATTTTTCACGTGTCTGTGTCTAGCTGTGTTATAAATAATTTTACAATAATTTTACCATGGTTACGAACATGACCTAAATATTATGCTTTCAACAATCTACTGTACCGATATATTTTCCACGTTTTTCGTGTTATTTGCACAGTACAATTTGGTTAGCAATTGTTTTCCCCGCCAAAGAGACAACAATGTCAGACGCAGCCCTTCAATGCTAAGGAGACAATATATAAAACGTTTTTAGTAATACATAATCCAGATATTGGCCTACATGTATGTCCTCGACGAAACAAAAAAAGTGTATCCAATTTGTGAGTGTTAATCTTATGGTGCTTATCGAGATTTACACAATAACGAATCGATAATAGGATAGCCGTTACTCGGAAGCCATTTAATACATGAATTCATAGCTCGGAAGTCATTTACATGAGCCGATATCATATATCCGTCGTAAATGCTGCTTAATATATACTCCCCAGCTTTCACGACGCATTTACACTTCTATGGAGGCCATGACAGCCCTCGCTGATGCCACTTAAGAACACCACAAATAATTGGATATAAGGCAAGTCAATTCCGATGGAATAAACGCGAGTGGAAATTGCCGATAAACCGTTATAGTGGGGATAAACTATTTTATTTACGAGTGTTTTAGATTACTTGCCTGGTGATATAAGCGCTCACGCCTCAGGCAGATTATTGCCCAGTGAATCTACCTTGGTTTTGGATAGGCGGTTCCTCTGGGATTTATTTTCCTGTGAGTTGTATGTGCAGCGATATTTTGTGTTGGGAACTACTGGAAGATCAAGGAAATGGTTTTACCTCGTCTGGCTTTGCAACTAGCATACATATATGCCAAAGTTTGATCACCAACGACAGCTTAGTGTGTTAAAACCTTTAAGCCCTCACGATGCATTAAACCATCATTTTAAATCCTTGAAAACTGACTTAATTCTCCAACGACTGGGTGTTTTTGAATGAAAATTTCCATGAAACTGGTGTACTAATACATGGTATTTTCTTTAATTTTTCACCCACTGCAAATCATCTTCATTCACTACAAGTAGAGAATTGCGACAGCAATTCGCGGCTTGTAGTGGATGAAGATGACAATGGTCAATTCAGGCTTGAAAGGGTTAAAGGGGCGTGATACGACCCTTTATTAACCCTTTGCCTGGTGGTCACGACAATAGTCGTTTTAGTCCATTTTATTAGCCCGATTAATTCACTGTTATTTGGAATTAAATTACTGTTTGAAACATCAAGATTTGTAAATGTTTGGTCTCAGATTAATCAAATATGAGTAATTTTCAACCTTTTGGGGTTGTGGATCGCGGTAGCGAGACACAACCTCAAATGGTTGAAAATATAAATAAATTAACGTAGCAGGATAAGGGTTAACACCAAGGTAACGCGCTGTTCTGCAGTCTGAGACGTGGATGTGACAAACAAGTGGCACAAGCTGTTCGATAATGATTTTCACCACAGTTATTATTATCACGGCGGATATTGGTTACTTGGGAATATATCCAAGATTGACAGTCACATTTGAACACTGGACATTACTATAAGATGTAGGCCTGTGGCTAATGGGAACGTTTCATCATGGATCCTTACCATGTTTACCCTAACAAATAAGGGTCACGTCTATCATTTTGAACTACTTAATATGTGAATATAGGTAGATGAACGTATACGGAGCTTGAATACACGATACTAACTAATCTTCCAATCTATAGCGCCTAAATGAGAATCCTCAGTGATCCGAGCTCAGAGGCTTACAATAATTCCAGTGACGGTGATTACAAATTTGAGTGGTCATATTAGTTTCCACTAGGCCACGTTGACCTTGTTTTCTGTTGAGCTTTTCTTTATGAGGAATGTTTAGCTGTGCTCGAATTTCGAATCCTGTGTCTGTAGGACAGTGTCATCTCAATCATCTCACCATCCTCAGGAGGTTCTCCTGGCCCAGCTTAGCCTATATGTGCACAAAGTGGTCTAAAACCCGATTCATTTCATTTTGTTTAGCTGTGCCGTGCTTCTATTTTGATGATAAATAGCCAATCTGGCGGACATTTTTGAAGTGAATTGGCTTGCTCGTGTATTAGACAAAAATTATTAGAGATTCATGGCCCTAAATATGGCATCATATCCGCCGGCGGGTAATATGATGCCATTTTTATCGCCATGAAAGCGCTATAGAGATAGTGTTTCCAGGATGCCACCGGTCGGCTTTGCGAAACAAAAACAGGATAGGTGCTCTGCACTGCGGTGGACCACCCCGCACCAATTAAATTAAAGCTCTCGCGATGCTATCAGATGCGTTAACCTCGGCGATGGACTAGGGTATCTAGTGAAAGCCGCTCATTTTTTTCCAGCTCCCTGAAATACGAGGCGACTCGGCGTCTGTGACCCCCGTTTCACGACGAGTCTGCCCCGGCTGCAGATGGCCGAGGGAAGTCACAGGGAAGGGAGACCCGCTGGTGGGGAAGGCCAACGAGATGCTTGACTCCGGGACGTTGATCAGTTATGGGCGAGGGATACTAGTCCTGAGGGATCCCGATGGAGATACCCTGAGCCAATGTTGGTTTAATGCTGGTCCACCGTCGCAGATGGTGGACCAGCATTAAACCAACATTGGTTCAGCGTGTCTCGTGTTCTGGCATGTGGCGTTTCTTTCCAGACTTCACGGAGCCGTCGAGACCCCCGGCTTCTTTTGGGAGACACCCATTTATGGCGGGGCCTGCTCCGGGGTTTCCACCGATCGCAATGATAGCCTAAGATGCTTTGAAGCTGAGGTTGAAACCCTTTCAGATGGAGGCTGTATGCATACATTGGTGCGGGAAATTTAAAAATATCATGTCAATGCTGTTTAACTGTAGGTTATTTTAAATAGTTCTGATGCATATTTTATTTAACCTCTGCTTGTTTTAGTATATATAATGTCGTTTGATTTTAACATGTTTAAGTTAACTTGGCTTGCATATTTTACCGAGCTAATCCTGTTGTATATAGTCTTGTACATATGTTCATTTTTAATGACGCATACGTCTGCATAGACTTACCATCGTCAATAAATATCTATCTATCTATCTCATTATAAATATAATATACCGCATTTGTCCCGAGGTCGTTCAAGTACTAGTGGCATAGGACATTTATTTTCAAAATGTAGCTGCCAATGTGTTTGTGCCATGCATGAATATGGGAACGACCAAAAAAAAACCTGATTTGTTGTTGTTTATAAGAATCCTATTCTGTTCACATGGGGAGACGCAGTGACGTCACCGTTAACCCTTTTGAATGGCTACCCGGTGAAAAGAATGTTATATAAGCCCCCCTTCCCCATGCTTTATCACAAGTGTTAAATCGCTAGGTGAAAACATTGCAGGTCAAGGCTATTGAGTTTCACAGAATAAGCAATCTTTTAGAATTAAAGAAACAATCGTATTGTACTTGGAACTCTTGGAGAACCTTTGGTCACGTTGGTTGCATGGCTTTGAGTGTTTTTTGCATAAAACCTTTTAGCAATCTTTATGGTTAGACTATAACAAACAGGCGACATGGGAACAGTGCTGGTTTACTTCTCCGTCTGAGACGTCGGCCCAACAGTAAGCCAACACTGTGTCGATGTTCTCGTGTCTGCTGAGGAACTGCAATAAGGTGACACGGGCAGTTTTCATTAATTTTCTAACTTTTTTCACCGCCCTGCTATTGCCTCTTTCGTATTAAATCACCGTCGCCGAAATGGGAAATCTTTTGATCATTCTACCCTTTTTTTCACTGGTTTAATCACAAAAGAAACTTTAAGCGCCACACAGGGAACTTGTTCATCCTTGGAAGTTGTTTATCATTGGAAATTGTTTATCTCTGGAATTGCTCATCTTTGGAATTGTTCATCTTTGGCAATTGTTTATCCTTGGAAATTGTTCATTATTGTTCATCCTTTGTGATTGTTTGCCCTTGGTAATGCTTCATCTTTGAAATTGTTCATCTTTGAAATTGTTAATCTTTGGAATTGTTTATCTTTGGAAATTGTTTATCCTGGGAAATTGTTTATCCTTGGCCGTCGTCTATCCGCTCGCTCTAGATAGAAATGATTCCGCTGTGTCCCTTGACAGACCGATCTCTGTTCAATGTACGGCTCTATGTTGGGCCAACATCTTCGACGCTGGCCCAGCATACAGCCGGCACTGACACAATTGCCTTCGCCGTGCAGGGATCGTGCGGCGCTATCTGCTTCTGATCCAGTGAGCACTGCTCCCATTAATGGCATGTGGACGCCGGGCCGCTGGAGATGCGCCCGCGAGATTGCGGCGGCCGCGCCAGACCAAGACGGAACAGGCGCATTACGGAAGCAATGAGACAAATCTGAATTCATTGAGAGAGGGGCACCCTCAGGAGAGCCGGGCGTTAATCGCAACGCGTCTGTCTCTTGAATTTACTCCCGGCGTTAGATGCCGCGATTAGATGGTTTCATTAGGCAGATGCCAGTTATGCTGATTACATTTCCGCCGGCTTAATCCCCTTTCCAGTGCGTTCTCTGATCTCACTGCAATCGTGTGACTCAACTTGTGCAATGTAAACTGAATGGATTTGATTTGGATAACATTTTAGCAGGATTTGGTTAAGAAGAGTGCTGTAGATTCTGACAGAATATTTGCAACAAAATACGACATGAAGTGAATGATACACTGCAGTATTCAGCTCACTATTATATTGAGAAGTTACTGCCTTTTGGGTTTACACGATCGAATGGTGGAGCTGAATACCCCTTATGCTGTGCGTGTGTGAACAAATAGGCCTAGTATGTTGCGATCGCTGCTTCCAAGATTTCCGTGAGTTACCGACCTTGTACAGAAAACCAATGAGCATGCTGACCCTATCCCATTCAGATTTGGCCCCGACCTGCAATTCTTAGCCATCTATGCAATTAATAACGGGAGAGGACTTATATAACATTTTTTCACCGAGTAGCCATGCAAAAGGGTTTCCGGTGACGTCACTGCGTTTCACAGAATTATCACTATAAAGGTTGACTTATCCTAACCCTCTTGTCTGGCCATAGTCTTCGGGCGGATTGCCAGTGGCGTACCCTGTCTCATCCATTCAACAACGGTGTCAATGCTTTTGCCGTATTAGTACAGGCACTGCCAGTGCAGTTCCACTACAGTCTAGTACAGTGCAGGCACTGATGTTGGCCTTGGTAGCTTAGAAACAACGGGCAATAGAGTGTTTGACATTATGTCACTCACATGAGCTGAATGGAGTTACCCTCAGCTATTATTACTCTGGGGACTACCCGACCCGAGGATAGCAGAGCCGTGTTTTCAAGGAAAACCCCGAGTCTCTGGACGTCTGGTCATGCATGCCTAGACATACCCAGAACCCGTCATTGGGCGATTGAAAGAGAACACTCTCAGCAACCCACCTTCCCCTATCATCTCTCCCTCACGTCATCATCATTCTGTACATCATTTATCTCATCAATGGACTGCACTGTTTATATGGTATTACAATGCCACTTAAATGACCATTAGTGCCGAAAAGTGACGTAAAGCAATACTAATTTATACCACTTGTCTTACGCGTATTTTCAATGTGATGGGAGTGACTTTATTTTGTCACATAGCTGATACACTAGCCGCGCTAACCCTTGAACATGTTAAAGCACTAAATTAAATAATTCAACATTTCACCCACTCGATGCTGTGTCTCGCTACCGCGACCCACAATTTAATTGGCTGAAAGTTACTCATATTTGTAATTATTTGAGACCTAATAGCTTTAATTTAACCTGCTATTAAATTAAACAGATGGAAAATGACTACTCAGCAAACACAATACAAACAACCAATGCCTATTTAATGTTGGCCCGCCGTCTACGACGTCGGCCCAACATTAAATAGGCATTGGTTTAATGTATTGTGTTTGCTGGGTATAGTCGTGCTCAGTAGAGTGAGGGTTATGTATCAATTATCGGTATCGGTGTGGTTATTGACCCACCGTCTGCGATGTCGGCTAAACATTACTCAATTTTGTCTCACGTTTCGCGTTTCCTAAACGAGGGTTCGTTAACGAGGCTGGATATTGCCAAAGTGATTTACATGTACCCATGTAATTATAAAAACAAGGGTGTAGACCAGCGCTGTTTAATAACAGAAGGGATGAAAGGCCGCTGTTAGTTATATAAAGGGGCAACGAAAATACTTAATTATCGACCTGCAGGGGTTCGTGTCGTAACAGCCACTTTGGCGAAATGGCGAAATACGACACTTTGACCTGTTGTTGGTGTAATGGTGGGCCAGCTTCGTAGACGGGTGTGCTAGCATTACAGCAACACCGGAACAACGTCTCATGTTTTCTGTGAAATGTGTCTCTCTCCTTTCAACCAAGTGAATACAAAACATTTGTATAAAATTTATACAATGTTGGACCAACGTCGAAGACGTTGGGCCGACGTTGTATAAATGTCATACAAATCTTGTTTTGTGTTTACTGGGATTATCACGAATTGCTAAAAAAACAATATCACTCCTGACACTTTTTTCAGTTTCATGATTCATGTTTTATTGCATGTTTGTTAAATCATAAAGTTACGAGTTAGTTTGTTATCAGGTTATAAACAACTTTAGTTATTTCATTCAGTCTGTTGTGTAGGCAAATACACTTTGTAATGACGGATAACTATCTGCCATCAGATTATATAGATTGTAAAATGCAAACCCCTTGACCCCCCATAGCGACCTATTAAGCTTAATGTTTTAAGTAATAATACATTTGATTAATTAACACAATACGCACAGCTCGGGCAGCCTTTTACTTGTACCCAGTAAACACAACATTTGCATAACATTTATACAATGTTAGACCAAGGTCGAAGACGTTGGGTCGACTTTGTATAAATGTGATACAAATGTTTTGTGTTTATTGGATAACAATCCAACCATATTAATAGTTTTTTCGTTTTCATTTAACTCATCTGTAGACATGTTAGATGTGAATTGCTATCGTAATTTTACAAATTAAGAAAAAAATTGCAGGAAAATGACCTGCTTTATATAGATACACCATTGACTGTGTGTGATAAAATTAAAGCCATGGTCCCGTATTCTCGTACAAGTTATACGTAGGATTCGGATTTGTCGTACAAGTTACGATATATCGTAGGCTTCGGATTGGTCGAGATGGCGATCTCGACCAATTCGAAGCATACGAGGTATCATAACGTGTACGAGAATACGGTCTCAGAACGCCCTTGTTTTGATGGAGTATAACTTTTTATCTTTTATTTTTAAAAACTATGCCACATCGGTAAAAAACATCGGCAAGGATGTTTAAATGTTAAACGACTCACTGGTCAAACTGAATTTCATGCATTAGTCGACCCCTAGCAGCCAGATTGTCGGATGTGTCACTCAAATGAGTGACACATGCGACACTTTGAATGCCAGGGCACGATATCTAAGGTGTGAAAAAAATGATTTGAAACATAACATTATAATCTACTTAACAAGTCACATTACTAATTTCTGAGCTTGAAATGGGGATACGGTTTTTTGCAGTTTTATCATAAATGTCCTGATTGGGTGTCTCAGCTGTGATGCACCAAGGCGTAGCAGGAGAGACAGCACCGGCTGCTGTACCTGCCGCTCTCACAGCTCTCTTTTTGAGCCAGTATCCGACAGAATACGGAATGATCCCTACAGTTCTCATCCACTTCCCACCAGTTGGCGGTTTCGCCACTTTTAGCCGTTTGTAAACCAGTCGTGACCGTCGTGGGTGTAGAAGTGGTTTTCTTCGCAGATTTGTTGCCGGGTCTTTTGCGTCGTTTGCCGACGGGTTTTCTGGCCTTTCGGTCTTTATTTCTGACTGGTGTTTCCAGCACCGGTACGGCTGTAGGATTAGTGGCGCCTCTGGTACCATGGTACGCCATGGTGGTGTACCCAGCAGTGACAGGCAGGCGGCCTCCGTCACCAGACTGCCCAGTCAGCGGTTCCATCAGCTCTGGTGCTTCGTAGACGCCCGTGGTCGCCAGTCTTCTGGATTTGTCCTCTTTTTCGTCCACAGAGAGGTTATCCGCTGTCTCCAACTCGCCTAAAACATCACGCTCCAAGTAGAGATACCCCTCTCTTTGCAGCTAAGGCATTGTATCAGCCATTAGTGGGAGATGCGACGCCTTGGCTTCAAAGGGACGAATGGTACCTTCATACCTACGAAATTCTATTTTAGCTTTATAAAGGGAAGAAATGGTATCATAGAGGCATTTCCCAAGAAAGGAAGAACATGGTTCCACAGCCGCCAGAAAGATGAAAAGAGGGAAGAAGGTGTCTAAAAGTAAGATAGTACCTGAATTGCTCAATTTCATATTTTATTGGAGTATGAAGCATTACATAGGGATTTTTAAATATTGAATCTTTACGATTTAGTAACATTAAATGTTTTTTCCATTTCGATGCACCTTCTGAAATGATTTGCTTATTCCCTTTTATATGCCGTACTTAAAAGTATTATAAATTGTAAAACTCCAGGTATTAGCATCGAAAATAATTATAATCTTAATGAAATTATGAGCAATTCATCTGCTACCAATCAACTGTAGGTTCACTGAGATTGCATCCAATACAAGAGCGAGGGGTAGAGCTGTTGAAATGTTCTTTCTTATCATCGTTTAGGTATTTTATTGCAGTATACATATCGCCTTCCTAATGCTCTATTTGTATACTGCAGTAAATACTGAAACCATCTTTAGAGAGAATATTTTGTTTGTAAGATTACTCCAGTGCTCGTAATGAATGGCCCTTAATACTTTTTTTGTGAGAAGTTTTATTGGGGAATCACACCATATATTTGCCAGCCAGATTCTAATCGGAAATTTCACAGAGATAATCACCTTGGATAATTCCCCCCAATCCAACTTTTCACAAATGCGATATTTCCCGTGAATTTTTCAAGGGCCATTCAATATGATTGCTCAGTACTGTACTACCGATAGAATGAAGGTGGATCAGCGGGGTTAAACATACTTTGCGGAGTTACATGCATTTTATATATCGTCGCCACGGAGCTAAAGTATCCTATCTGACACTCGTTAGAGTGGCAGATAGGATCCTTTAGCTCTGAGGCGACGAGTATAATGGTTTTAGTAGCCGATCTCATCATGCTCATATCATCTCGTAGGATCACGCAAGCCATTGATCCTTTAAGTGGTCGATATCAGGGGTGTGTTCAGGGATATTTATAGTGGTCTTTCGAGTTGACATGTCGTATCTCATTCAATTAAGTGACACTGATTATTTTTTGTTATCCATGCATTATGCATGTTATGGGCGAATTGGTAATGCTAGATGAAGCACATTTTTTAAGGAAAATATGTCATCATAGAATCGCAAATAAACTCCCTTATACAAATAATATTTGTATAAGAGTTATGTTCATTGAAATATCATAATATTTGAAATATTATGATATTTCAATGAACATGATGCATATATATTATTTCATATGCATGTAGGCTTTTCAAGCTACATTTATTACATACTGTCTCGCTATATCCTGTATGTTGTTGTATTTCAACACTTTCTGTAGCAATGAACGCAATCATTCGCTTTTTGATGTGCCAACAACAAGACAGTTTAGAAGAGTTATTTCCCATCCTACAGGCCTATTTTTGCAGAAGCATCTTGTTCTTTACGGAAAGGAACAAAACGCCTCTAGATTGGAGGGTCTATTCTGTGTACCAGTCTAAACAATAACCGCAGACACTTGTCTTTTGGCTATAGTCGGGCGTCTCAAAAGGTCAAAGATGCTCGCTATTTTTCAGGTAGCGCCTTGATTTTATCACATGCATCAATCTCAGAATGATGTTCCCCACGACGGCGGCGTTTGTTTGGCCGCCAAAAAAACTGGCTAATCCTGTTAGGACGATTTGCCATCGGACGTTGATTTGGGTTGGGGGCTCAACTGGCCGTATTAACCGGGGAAGACGGGTGGTCGCATGCCCGATTCAATGCCAACGTTGGTGTGATTCTGGGGCAGCGTTGCAGACGCTGGCCCAGAAACACACCAGCGCTGGCAAACCAACACGGATTATTATTAGGGGGAGTTTACGGCGGCGGCGGCCGGCCTGCAGATTGGCCTGCAGTGCCTGGCGTGACCCCACTTTGCCAGTCGCGGCTTGCCGGAGTTTCTGGCTTCTGGCTCAGCAACTGACTTTGGGACCGCCACATGTGCTCTGCAGGATCTGATGGCAAGCCCCAGTCATCCTGTTTGTTTTGCCAGACACACGTTTCTCCTTGTTGTTCCTACATATCCTCTTTATACGCCGGTGGAGATGTTACCGTATCCGATATGATCAATCTGCTCCCGTGTTGAACATGACTCTGGCTTGTTCAGCTCTGACTGATCGTTTCAAGTCCCGCACGGGGAAGTTCGGCCGAAATTGTTTCGTGTAAAAATTTAAAATTTTGTACGCGTTTCTCCACCAGACAAAATCTCGGATCGTCGTTTTATAACCTGTGATGCCTAAGTGACTGTTGTATACTGGTGTAAAAGTTTTAGATTAGCCCCGTTCGGAGAATAATTCACTCCAGGAAAATTCAGGGTACCGAGGGGTACACTGAAGCTAGTTTCAACGAACATGGGACGTTGATCTATTGTAGTTTTAATGTTATTCTACCGTCCGCGGCGCTGGCACAACAGTAAACCTTCATTGGATCAGCGTCGACTGCCTACTTCTATAATATCGTTCTTTTTAATGACAATGAGCTAAACACTGCATTCCTCTAAAGGTAGAATTTAGTCCTGGACAAACTTGCATGGACGTTAATTGTACAGAGGTTTGGTATATCATATTTCGGACCAGATTCTTTCTCTGTGGCCAGCAATAATCTCAGAAACCTCATTTGTCTTACCAAGGTCTTACCTTCGGTCCATTTGACTGAGAAAATGGCTTATAACATAAATAATTGAAAAGTTTAGATGATTATAACTTTTTAATGTTACATTATGTTAAAAGTTAGGCTGATGATTTTCATAGATGAATGGATCCAAACATATGAAGTTGCAGTCAGCCACTCACCCGAGAAATATTGTGTTGAGATTCCTTGATTTAGCTTCGTGTAGATATTGGACCAGCCTCAGACTCACTATGTGCGATATATATATATATCCCCACGATAAATAGACATGTTACTTTTTTCAGCGCTGTGTAGTTGAGTAAAATGTACCACACAAAACAATGCGATTTCTGCTGATGGCAGTAACATTCGTTTGAGATACTTCACAATCTAATGTACCATGCGGGCAGGAAAAGACGTTGGTTCAATTAGACGTTGGCACAGCGTTGAACTGACGTATTTAGCGAATGAATGTGCAGGCCTTTGTCCTGGGTCGGTGTGTGTTGCTCTTTGTGAGAAGGGTATCTCTTTGGCCTTTACTATCTGTCCCTGACTCTGATAACCATGCTTGTCAGTGTATGTAGCAAGCTGGAACAAGAACAACACCTTGACCCAATGCTGGCTTAATGTTGGGCAAGCGTCGTAGACGCTGGACCAACATTAAGCCAACATTTGGTAAACTATCGCGCCTGCTGGGTAGGACCAGGACACCCTGTGCAGAGTCTCATACCGGATCCCTGCACGAATGATACATCCCGAGAGAATGTGAAACGCCGGCCCAATGCTGGCATATTGTATTTATCACAACACGAGACGTTGCACATATGCTGGGCCGACTTCAAATACGATGGCCAATCATAAGGCAATATAGGTGCAATTTCTCGCGTGATAAAGACGTTGGTTGGCTCGAAGGTGGTGTGGACTTGTATCGGAACAAGGTTTATCTGTATGAATTGCAAGAATATTTTTCCTGCTGTGTGCCTGTGTGTTTTTGTAATTATGCTGCGAATATTTTTTTCATATAGACTCGGGCTGTTGGGCGTGTCTTAATTTGATCCATGTACAAGTCAGCTATGAAAGTGCTTGGTCGAAAAATGCGCAACACAATGTGCTGAGGTTTCGGTGCCACTTAATACGTTTCTGTAACATTCTTGATAGCTAGTTTTTTAAACATCCTGACATTGACATTCGCAACAACTGTTGAAAAACGTGAAGTCGTTTTTTGCAATATCGTGCCCACAAACATGTTATAAGAACCAACCCACCACCTAATACTATAGTTCAATTCATAGTTTTTCACTAAATTGTCATTTGCATCAGCAGTCAAGTGAATTTTAACTTTTATCACTATTATATTTTGGATGGAAATAATTTTAACAACAAAGTAAACAAATATGACCCACTGTTGATTCACTAGGCACGTTTATATTTTTTGACGACAATGTACTAAAAAATCGATGGTGAGCTTGTCCATTTAGGCCACGTAAGTATCAGATGTATATGTATAGGTACGCTTGATTTGTCACTGTTTGCAATTTGAAAAATGATCGCTTAAATATCTCAAGAACAGCTGAGTAACTGGTTATTCTTGGTCTGCGTCCTCAGCATGTATTTGTATGAGGTGCACGATGCAGAATGAGGCCCTGGTACTGGATCCAGCTTTTGGGTGAGAACCGGACCCCCGCTCGCCGCCTGTTTACTCCTGCGGGCGCTGGCCGTGCCCGGTCTGACCAATTGTTTGTGATGCCATGCGCTCGCTGATGGGAAGAGTGTGAAATTACAAGAGAGAACGTGGCATACAGGGGAAGTGGGCTGCCACTTGGGGGCAAGACGTCGCCACGGCGTTGGGCCGGCGCCGAAGGACGCCGGCCCAACGCCGTGGCGACGTCTTGCGCAATTGCGAGATATGTGGCCCCTTGGCATGCCACATCTTGATGATGCCCTGCATATTCCATGTGAAAAGCAGGCGTGGTTGATCAAAGCTGGGTCAATGCTGGAGATCCCGGCCCGATATTCTACCAACCATGGGCCAACGTTTCGCTGAGGGCATCTAGTCGCACCAGAATGCAGGCCGACAATCACAGGGCAGATAAAACTGCCATTTTTTGCCCAATCTGTGTATAATAACGCCACATTGGCCTGATCAGAACCCGTCTATAGGTGTGCGGTGGGTACTCTGTTTGTTTGCCTCCTGTATTGGGGCCACATCGGCTGCTGTTAGGCCACGAAGTATTGCAATTTTGTTTCGTGTATCTTCGCATTATATGGAACGGCGTATTTATTATTATCTGGCTTGCTCTTTATTTATTCCACTGTATGTTCTTTCCACATATACACACTATACATGTATATGCCATTTCTCTGTGTTTGAAAACAAAGAAAACAAACTCAAAGTGAATTAAGAATATCCTTATTTTTTAAAACGGGCAAGTATATTATAAAAGGCGCAGATTTATAGTCTAATATCAAATCTGAAGATATTGCATCTGACTTTTTTTTACATTTTACCCCCTAGTAAAGTTAGAGGTGCAGGTTTGTAGTCTGATATCAAGTCTGAAGACTTATCATCCGGCTTGACATTTTACCCGCTAGTCACTGGACCTGTTCATTCGTGTGCACTTTCAACCCCAGGGACAACATACAGTCATACAATGAACTCATCGTACTTTGCATTGCCATCTCTGTCCTAACGATATTTCTCCGAAAACCTGCACCAAGCGTTGTTTGAACACGTATGACAGGCAGCGGCAGATTGTAAAGCGTCAGGCTGTAACCCATTACGCCATGTCCTTCTTCTGGGGGTTTAAAGGAAGAATTATCATTAAATTTGCTAGATTGTCTTGATTGAAATTGTACATTATGTACGTTTTACTCACATACTTAAAGCTGTGAGTCGCGGTAACGAGACACAACTTCAAAAGTTACACAATTATAGGACTAGCGTAAAGTAAATCTGAAGCAAAACAGTGAAACGTGTGGCCTGAATGCAGTAGTCTCCGCAGCAGCTGATGCGTGCTACTGGCGGACTACTTAATGCAGATGCTGGCCGGCGGCCAAGGCCAGAAGTCCAGGACTAGATTCCCCATCAAAGATTCCCCGACCTAATTGAGCACAGGAAGCTATTAAACGCCGGCCGCGAAGCAGGGCAAGGATTAGCAGCCTATTTACCGCAGGAATTATTTCTCCCGGACTGTACGGTGATCTGGATCATGCGGATTATGTCTCTCCAGGCGACCAGGTTTGGTATTGTAGTTATCAGTCTCAGTCAACCCTCACAACGCTGAAATATTTGTGTGTAAGCCACCGAAACCAAAGGGTTTTTTCAATTTGAAGTCATCATAAATGTCTTAGTTAGCACTTTCTGTTCATTTGAATACCTCTGTTATGAGTCTACGTTCATTTTAAATGTTTCAATTATTTCAGTGCAGGCACAAACATATAATCACAAGAATATATCAATTAATAATCATCATTTTCCCATGAAAATTTCTAACCCAACGATTAAAAAACGGCATCTTTACCATGTTTACCGTGAAGATTTATTTTGCTATCTTTTCAGTTCCCGCAATATCTGCTCAGCTCTGTTAGAACAGATATGTGCGATATTATTAAAGACAAATCATACTGACTTTATGGGTGCCTGTAGGAAAAGGATTAGACTTATTAAAGCGACTAAAAGACTTGCTTGCAGAACTGGTCCATTTCCACCTGCTTGATATTACTACAGCCTCTCTTCTATCTATTATTACTCATTATTTTGTCCTCGTCTCTTTTGTAGTGCGTGGCGGCAGAATTTGTGCGCCGTTATGTAGCAATTACACAAGCAATTGAAAATGACTGTTTTATGTAATTATGTTTAATCACGATTATTGAAAAGTACTCCTATTTGTAATTTTGATTAATTTGATCATAATTTTTATTTAATTACACAATTTTATTTAATAATTCAAAATAATCAGACTGCAAATCAATATAAAAATTCCCTAATGTGTTGTCTTGTTCTGGGTAAGGAAATGAATGGATGGGGCGTTAGGCCACTTTTAGGCACGTGCAGGCTAAACTAAGCCATGCGAACCTCAAGATTGAGGATGGTGAGATGATAAGCAGATAACACTGTCTTCAGACACAGGATTCGAACTTTGATAATCTAAGGCCTAGTACCCTACGTTTCTGTCACGGTGGTTCTCCGTCATATTTACTCTTTACGAGTTGACCGCAAACTAACATTTTGAAATCTGGAAACGCACCCCGAGCTTTGGCGTGACAGGCGTCAGCGTTACCAATACCAGCTATGAACCGGGGTAATGCTAGTATTGGTTTTGAAGTCACATATTTTTTATAATATGTGTAGATTATGAACTTGAAAATTGCTTACAGTCAGCAAAACTGAAGTATGCCTGATCATTTTTCACCACATTTTCATTCACTATGAGCTCGAATTGTGGATGAAAATAACCAAGATGTATTAATTTATTACATAATTATTATTTAAAGGAAAGTACGTATATCAAAGGAAAGCTTAGAACTTCGTTATTTCGATGGCTTGTTGGATAGCATTCTTTTTATTGAAATCATGCCTCATTTTGCATAGCTAAGGCTGAGGCAGCTACCATTTCTGACCATGATACATCGGATCTTGTGCGAGGCTGCACCATCCACTGCCTGAATTGGCGGCACAAGTTGTAATCTGCTGTAATTGCAAGGGGTATGTCTTTATCCATCTAACGTATTGCATCGATTGCCGGTCACGCACTGCGCTGTCTCAATGCTAAGGCCTGCTTACTACCCCTAGAACCCTGCCATTCACACACATTTTAATTCGCCTTGGGGTGGGACAAGCTAAATGAAAATGGGGGTGATTTTATAAAATACTCAAGTTTAATATCTCAAATGAAATCTCAGACCCTCCTACTTTTGTGATGGATTATATTATTTATCATTCAAACAATTTTATCTAACCCTTTGTCTGCTGATCACGACTATTATTGTTTTTTATCTGTTTTATTAGTCGACCAAATCACTGATATTGGAAATGAAATGTGTATTTAAACATCAAGATTGGCAAATATTTGTGCTCAAATTAAACAAATATGAGTAATTTTCAGCCACTTGAAATTGTGTGTCGCGGTAGCGAGACACAACTTCAAGTGGCTGAAAATTTAAATGAATCAACTTAGCAGGATAAGGGTTAACCCTTACAGCGATATTTTTGTATGAGCTATACCGACCAAAGTGGGTTTTTTTTCAATTTGAAATCTTCATAAATGGCTTAGTTAGCTCTTTCCGCTTAATTTTAATATGTTGTGGGTCTACGGCCATTAATAATTTAATTATTTCAGCGCGGGGACCGTATTTATACGTCAGAATCTGACGTCTAAAGACGGTTCCCGCGCAGAAAGGGTTCAAATATGTCATGTGGTGCATTTGCGTAAATGTGACTTTGAAGCTTAAACGGTTAATATCCCTGTACCCGGTGGTGTCCGCAGCAGATCCCCTTGGTGTCGCGTGTCAAATCCAGTTTATCGAATGGGTGATTTGTATCCCGTCCATGATTCCATTCCACCACTTGTGGAGCATATCTCAGCCACCACGGCACACTGAACCAATGTTGTGTCCATGTTGGCCAGCGATGGGTCAACATTGCTTGAACATTGCGTCAATGTCTTGCGTTTCCTATACGATACATGTATGCCAGCGTTCGTGGACAATGCAATATGCATGGTTGTAAATATTTACTGGATTGTGACAGTTCTAGAGATTACTTGGCAGCAGACCCAATGCTGGATTGATGCTGGTCCGGTGTCTCAGACGTTGGACCATCATTGTTCCAGCATGGCTCCACGACTCCTGTTTGCTAGGTTATTACAGTCAATGACGTGGTTTTAATTGCAGAACCGTAATAATGCTGTATAAAAACAAATTCCTAATTCCCTTTACACTCTCCGATCCAACCAAATTGACAAACATTTCAGCACTCAACATATTATTAAAAGCGAATCCGAAATGCAAAATATTCCACCATTTGTGGAAAAAAGTGTCTTTAATTGTTGTTCCCAATTAAGAGATGCGAGTGTAAAAATATCACACAATTCCTACAACCAGTGTATAGCGATATCGCAACAAGCCCAAATACATTACACTAAGCTTGAGCGAGATAAATTATATGAATGCTTATTACAAGCACCATCTAAAACATATTGTTTGTGTAGTGCCAACCCTAAAGCTCTATTACGACTTAATAATCAATGGATTTGTTGTCAAGCACGTTACCTTTATGTGAGAGTGGTTGATCATGCTGTTATATGTTAATGTAGTCGGTAGACTATTGTTATTAAGCGTTTAAAGTTACCTTTCATATATCTCACACATTTAGGTGGAAGATATATGAGCCTTGGTTTAAGCTTAGCCCTTTGAACGCCAAATCGACTTATTCAATTTTTCACCAACTTCAAATTGTCACGCTACCGCGCCCCACAACTGAAGAATGGTTTAAATCGATTATTGTCGTAAATGGCGCTAAAAGTGTCAATATTATGTGCAGCTGTTATGATAGAAAGTAATATCATATCAGTATATTATCCAGTATTTTTAACACATGCATGTTTTATTATTTCATTAATTCAAAGTTATAGGCGGACATGTAAGAGTAATCCACACGATGCAACAGGTAAATAAATACAAATGCGCTTAATCAAATATACAGACACAGGAATACATATTAAAATTGTATTTAAAAAAGTAATGCAAAAGTAAAAAATAAAATTAATGTATTATATACTGTTATAATACTTTATTATATCAGATTTATATCTATCACACTCTCAGTATTAAAATGATACATAAATATGCTCACATTGATTAAGCTGTCTAATTTAGGATATTATTTCGACCCCTGCAAGAGTGTTTTATGCCATATATGCGAAACTCTTGTTGCTAGGGTGGTTGTATGTTAGCACACAAGAAAGATTAATAAACACCTAATTACCCCAGCGAAAACCTAGTCGACACGTTGACCCACTGCCGGCCCAATGTCTGGCCACCGTCTCTGACGCCGGGCCAACATTGAGCCGGCGTTGTATCAGCTTCTCGTGTTTGCTGAGTAACCATACAGAAAGTGTTTTCGTACAAGTTACGATATATCGTAGGTTTCGGATTGGTCGACCAATCCGAAACCTACGATATATCGTAACTTGTACGAGAATATACTGGAAGACAATGTAGGAGTTGAAGGCTGAATCAATACGCGCAGCATATCTGATGCCCAGGATATTTGGTTTTTTAAAAGAATCAAGATGCGCCAGACGCAACGTGCCAAATTAAAGTGGTCAAATCAATACTGCCGCGCAAAGGCAAACAGCAATTGCTTACTTTTCAAGTGAGCAGTTACTGCTGTTTGCCTCAAGGCTTTGCTTGTCAGAATATTCCTCACAATAGCCTTAGGCATTAAGACATGTAGCTCCCTTGAGGTTTGAACGATGTGTGTTGATATTAGAAATCACCATAGAATCGGGTTGTGCTGCTGAATTTCATGCTAAGGTTTGGTGCTTCACTTAATATCATTAGCGTAGAATTAAAGTAATGTATCTGTCACTTTACAGAGTGGCATGTACGTTCATTTAATTCCAAAATTGAACCATCATTGAGTGTACCACGGAATAGTTAATTTGTATAGTAAAGCTATATAATGTGTATAATCGGGTACTGGATCACGTTGGGGTTATTTGTCACTAGCAAAGTGTCTAGAACTGTTCTGGACTCTTTAGTAGTAGCAGAAATACATAATGTGTATTAAGCATTTCTGGTAGTATCCTAGTTATAATGATTTTTCTTTCAGTGGCATTTTCTCACCTTTTGTGCTATTTTGTCATCTTTTGTGGCATTTCGTCGGGTTTTCCTTAGATTTAAACATATGGGGAGTCTGATACGTTGAGGTCAACCAAACACAAATCGGACACGTTAACCCAATACTGAGCCACCGTCTACGACGCTGGGCCAACATTAAGCCAACATTGATTCAGCATTTGTTGTTTGCTGAGAGGTACTCACCTGGACACGCCGGCATATCACATATATGGCGATCCGCGGGTTCTGGATCGGGACACACGTACTGGTCCGTGATCCGTGAGTCCCTATTCTCTCCACACGTCACCTGCCTCTTCTGGATACCCGTGCCGCACGTGACGGAACACTGCAACAAATAGGGAATATAGCTCTGATAAAGGGGCTGGTATTTTATAATTATGAAGCCTTTTAAAACCCTTCAAGCCCTCACGATGCATTAAAGCAGCATTATACATCAATGAAAACAGACTTTTTTCCTCCAATTAACCCTTTCAGCCCTCACGATGCATTAAAGCATCATTTTTCATCTCTGAAAAATGACTTAATTTTCTACACCTAGGGGTTTTAGAACGAACATTTTCATGGAATTGCTTAAATAATAACAATTCATTTTTTTCATTTGCCACCCGCTATAAGTCATCTTCATCCACTACAAGTCGAGAATTGCGACAGCAATTCGCGGCTTGTAGGGGATGGAGATGACAATGATAAATTCAGGCCTGAAAGGGTTAAGGGTTATAGAAGGAAAATTTCGATGAAACCGGTTCAGCAATATACATGGCAAACTTATTTAATTCACCACTCACTTTAAGTCATTTTCATCCACTACAAGTCGGCTTGTGCTGGATGAAAATGACAATGGTTAACTCGTTCAGTCCGGGGACCGACTTTTCACGTCTCAATCTGACGTAGAGTCTACAGACGTCAGATTATTACGTCTTTAAGTCGATCCCCGCACTTTAAGAATTAAAATATTTATAATGGACGTAGACCCATAACACTGCAACAAATGGGAAATATAGCCCCGTTAAAATATCGGCTGGTATGTTATGTGAAGCCTTTACCCTTTCAAGCATGAATTTACCATTATCATCTTCATCCACTACAAGCCGCGAATTGCTGCCGCAATTCCCGACTTGTGGTGGATAAAGATGACTTGAAGTGAGTGGCAAATTAAAGAAAATTGCCATGTAATGGTAAACTAGTTTCATGGACATTTTCTTTTTAAAGCCCCTAGTTGTGGGAATATTAAGTCTGTTTTCAGGGATGTAAAATGATGCTCTAATGCATCGTGAGGACTTAAAGGGTTTTAACTCGTTCAGTTGTTCAGTGTGGGAACCTTATTTACGTCTATAGACGTCAGATTCTCACGTCTAGAGTCAATCCCCGCACTGAGATAATTAAAAATTTATAATAGTCATAGACCCATCATATAGGTATTGAAATAAGCGGGAAGAGCTAACTAAGACAGTAGTTAACTCCCCCCCCCCCCCCCCCCAGGCCTCATTTTCATTTTCATCTTCCTTGAGGTGTCAACTGCTGTCGCAAATCCTCAAGGTGAATGAAAATTGCATCACAGATTTAGACTACTCTATGTATTGTACATGATGTATATGTATGTTTCTGGTTTTAGTTGTACCCCAGTCGCCTCTATCTCTGTAAATCAGCGTGGTGCTTTCTGGGTACACAGCACTACTCCTTTTAAATACGAAAGTATAAGATCTCAAATGAAAGCTCAGAACCTTGATGGATCATTGTGATGGATTGTATCATTGCTTGTCAAATTATCTTTCAAATAAATACGCCATGTGTGCTTACATGCGAAGAAGGAGCCCATTACATCCCTTAACCCGCTGTGTCTTTTAGAAATTTTCGCCCACCTGAAGTGGGTGAAAATTCTGCGTATTTGTTTAATTTGGAACCAAGCATTTCGCAATCTTGGACGTTTAAACATTCAAGATAACTGTGATTTAACCTGATAAAACAGACAAAAAACGATCACAGCGGTGAAAGAGTTAGTGAGAAGCCAAACGAGTGAATGAGCTTGTTGATCATATCCAGGGATACTCGACCGCAAAATAAACACACCAAGTGGCGAGACGATTCTGGTGTCTGTGTGTACTGAGCCACTTCTGCGAGGCTATACTCTGAAAAAGCCACTTTTTTGTTCATTACTGTTTGTCGCCCGCGGCTCATCCCCCTCAAACACGAGGGGTTGACCCGATGCTGGTTTAATGTTCGGCCAGCGTCGCAGACGGTTGCCCAGCATTGATCCAGTATTGGTTCAACGCCTCGTGTTCGATGGGATGTCATGCAGCCTATATAGGCCTACGTACTGATTCAACCCAGTTTATATTGGGTGGGCTCCCAGCAAACACGAGACATTGAACCAATGTTGGCCCGCCCTCTACGAATTACATATCGGAATATCGTGTTCGCTGGGCTACTTGATGTTGGGCCAGCGTCTTATATGCTGGGCTGACATTTATCCAATCAACGCTGGAAAAATTTAGCTTTTTTCTAGTTTATTGCTGGGCCAGCGTCGCAGATAATAAACCAGCCAAGGCTAACATCTAGCATGTGTTGGGCAGCCCAATTGAATAGATAAGGGCTCAATTTGCCCAATATCGCTGGGCAATTAGTTTGGCCAATTCTTAATCAAACTTGCAATTGATTAGCAAAATATATAGTTCTTAATGATAGGAAAAATCGAAGGAATTTGGCGCTTGGTTGCGAATCGCCAGACTATATTTTCAGAACAATATTGTACCCTGTGGACACGAGACGTTGGGCAGGGAAGGCTGTTAGAATCTGTTTCTGTCACTGCTCTTCAAGTTGCAGGTTTTCCTGTTTTCTTTCTGCTTTCGGTGTTGCTTGCAAATGCTCACTCCGTGCAGTGCGGCAGGATACTGTGGAAACACTGATCTGACGTTGGCTCAACGCTGGGCCCTGCCAGCGTGGGGACCGTCTTTAGACGTCAGAATCTGACGTCTAAAGACGGTCCCCGCGCTGAAAGAATTAAAATATTTATAATGTCCATAAACCCATTTAACATAGGTTTTCAAATGAAGCAGCGAGAACTAACTAAGACATTTACGATGATTTTAAATTGAAACTAACGTTTGGTCTCCAGGGTTTGTACAAAACTATATCAGCGTTATAAGGGTCAACGTGGTTAAAGCTATAAACCACTCTATGTATCTTTCTGGTTTTATCTGTACTCCAGTTGTCTCTATTTCTGTTATCAGCGTGTTGCTTTCTAGGTCCCGCTGTTCGTACACAGTGGACTTCTCCTTTAAGTATTGGGCCAGCATTGATCCGTACATTCGGTTAGAGCTGTGGTTGTTGTTGCGTCACTCGGTTACTCACAGGTTTTCCCCCGGCCGTGATTTGTTTTCTTGCGTGACACACCTCTGCTGGGTGCTGCCGAAGACAGATGATCCGCTTCTTGGAATTTAGCGTCGCTGCATCTATATTATTATCTCTGGTTCGTGGTATACTCGTGGACATCTTACACACCTTATCGTCATGTTGAAACCAAAAGGTTACATCTATTACTCTAACCCTAGCTTAACCCTTTCAAGCCTGACTTTACATTGTCATCTTCATCCACTACAAGCCGCGAATTGCTGTCGCAATTCTCGACTTGTAGTGGATGAAGATGATTTGAAGTGGGTGAAAAATTAAAGAAAATTGCCATGAATTGGTAAAAGAGTTTTATGGAAGTTTTCATTCTAAAAACGCAGTTGTAGGAAAATCAAGTATATTTTCAGGGATGTAAAATGATGCTTTAATGCATCGTGAGGGCTTAAAGGGTTATAGCGCTGACATATTTTTATGCAAACCAAGAAACCAAAGGGTTTTTTTCGATCTGAAATCATCATAAATGTCTTAGTCAGCTCTTTCCGCTTCATATGAACACCTGTGTTATGGGTCTACGGCTAGTATAAATATTTTACTCTTACAGTGCGGGGATCGACTTTAGACGTCGGAATCTGAAGTATACAGACGTCAGATTCTGACATATAAAGTCGATCCCCGCACTGTAAGGGTTAACCGTCAAATTATTTCATTGGAATTTCCACTGACTTGAAGTTGTGACGCGATTCACAACTTCAACTGAGTGAACATTATTCAGATTTGACAAAATGGAGGTAAACGATTTTGAAATCTTGCTGATTCATGTCACGTTTTATCTTTAACATGTTCAAAAGCCTGTTGGTGACTCAGCCAACATGATACATTAACCCAATTGTGTTGTGATGCTGGTCCAGCGTCGTAGACTTAAGGTCTCGCGTTTGCTGCAGTGGGGAGAAAGTGCCCCGAAGACGGACTGGTTCCGTATAGCAGACCCGTAATGTCGCGGGTATTCAGGAAAGGGATCCAGCGTGACCGGGCAAGCTATAATCCCTTCCCAGACACGTACGTCTTCTCTACGGAGCGTAACCCCCCCCCCCCCTCCCCCAGAGGATTAACCCTTAAATCGCTAAGCGACACCACAGTCGTTTTTAATCTGTTTCATTATTCGATAAAATCACTGATATTCGGAATGAAATTGGTCTTCAAAAATGAAGATTTGTAAATATTTGATCTCAAATTAAACAAATATTAGTAATTTTCGACCATTTAAAAGTTGTGGGTCGCGGTATGCAATTTGACTTAATTTTGCAAATCTGAGTAAATTTCAGTCATTTAAATGTGTGGGGCGCGGCAGCGAGGCACAACTTTAACATGTTTAACAGTGTTTAAGTCAGTGCCGTCACAGACAATCTAAATTGCATAACACAAGAGGTCACTTTTTGGAGGCCTGAGGTTTCAAACAAATCGTTGCTTGACCACCGATCGCATGATTTGTTGTACAAATATTTTGCTGGGGACGCAATACGTTGTCTCTATGTCGCAGCAATGATGTACCACCATCTACGATGCTGCAACAAAACTGTCAATACCGACAGGGCATTTTGTGCTAACTGTGATAGGCCATGGGAGTGATGCGCGATGGGCAGAGGGTTTATTCATTACACATGTGTATTGTCCACGTATAGATTGAGAAACTGAATGCCCTGTGGCCGAGTAGGATGGAAGGCACTCCTGCAGGAACCAACGCCGTCCCAGCGCCGACCCTGTGCTGGCGAGCCAGCACAGGGTTGGTCTCATGGTCAGCTCGTCTCTTGTGAGGCATGTAGCAACGCGCGCAGGCTGCATTTGACTCATCATGAGGCTCCGCATCTACATCTGTGAAATTCTGAAGGCCTGGTGATGCATCAGGTCCAGTCATACCCCCCCCCCCCCCACCCGGTGTCCATGTGGCCGTACTGTAAATGCTTAATTGTCGCGGTTGGTCGAGTTTTGCGATATTCATCCTATGTCTGTGGAAATGATCGTGATCTGCCGATTATATATCACCAACAATGTTATAATAGGTGTCCTTTTTAAACCACTTGCAATTTTAAGAATAGCTTGATATCATAGCGCAATTCGAGTCCGCTCTTTTAGTGCTCGCCCTCATTGGATACCGGAATGCATTTTGGAAAAAGATAAACTCGTGTCTAGTGATAAGTATGGCCTCTCCGTGAAAAGTTTATTTTTTTAAAGCCCACTTTTGTGTTTTCTAGGTGTAGTACTAAGATGTCAAACATACATGTGAATAATTTCGAAAATATTCAGATTATATGCATACAGCAGCGTTGGGTATTCGAGTCGGGCTCATCTCAGCACAAGTCACCACATCAACCCCGAGCCTTTAGGCGAGGTGAGGGCTTCACCGTCTCACCGTCACCAACGATGTTGTATGTATTTTCTCGTACGAATATCAATCTGAAACGGCAAAATCAAACCGAGCAGTAAAGAGTTTCGGAGAGAGTGCGAGATGGGCTGGTCTCACCATACATCTCGTAGTGAAAGCCAATAGCATGAGTGCGAGAAGGAGGTTTATCATATTCCTATCGATATCGAACATATGACTGGTCAATTCACAACAAAGTAACATTGACACAAACAACAATAAACAATGATTGTAATATATCGTGGAACAAGATATATTGTTTGTGGTTCACCTATAGTAATTTTTTGGAAGAGTTTAAGTGACATTTGCATGGCAAACATGAGCTCGTTTAACCAGAATCATGTTAACAATTTTCCGTCGAACCGATTTATAATATATGGTGGGCGATTCAAGTAGAAATTGTGGTAATTTTTTATACGAGAAAATGTGTGTATTTACAGTAATTCGTTGTATGGATACGTCTGTATAGGCGGCTGGTTGGCTCTATAAATCAATGCTGTATCAATGCTGGTCCACCGTCTGCGACGCTGGCCCAGCATTGATCCAACATTGATTGATTGTTTGCTGGGGCTCCCTGTAAATCACTGGGCTATTATTTCCACTTGCGCGTGTCACACGATCGGCCACACTGTGTCACAATCCGTGTGTCCAGCGCCCTGGTGAGTCAAGCTGCTCCCGATTGGGCTCATCTAGAGACGTTCTAGGCTCCTATTAGAATTATTTTATGATTTAAATTCATCTTACCGGCAACGGATTTCACAAGTTTATTGCTACCGGTTCATTTTTTGTTTCTGCAAGTTCACTGATGCTATTTTTGAATGGATATGGGGAAGTTTTTATGTTGCCACCGCACACCACGTCGTCTCTGACTACACGACATTACTGTGCTACAACACCAGGCGGTTGCTATTATGCAACGTTTATGCTGCATAGCAAGCCATTTCTGGGAATAGGAACAAAATTGACTTTTTTCAAAGGCACTGCTCCATTATGGCACTGCTGTATTTCCACAAAATGATCTGCCAACCGTGCATTTGAACATCAGATTGGTTCTGGGAATAGAAAAAAATATTCATAGGCATTTTTTTCTAATATACTATTCTATTATGGCACTGCTGGATTACCACGAATCGAAACGCAAACCCTGTATCTGAACATCAGAATTGATTGACAAAAAGAATTGCATGACATCCATTCCAAGCAGAGACCGGCAAACAGTGCGTGGTCTGTCAATACTGTGGTAATTAGTTATCTCTACTGATGGGGATGACCAGTGTCCAGCGCTGTTTGTGATCCTCATCGCACTCCCCACGGACTTAGCCGACACAGAACCTCGGGATGCTATTGATCCGGTTTCCGTTGTACTGAGTGAGTATGTCAATAGTTCGCCTTGACGGAAGATAAAAGTATGAAATAACCTTTATCGTGAATACGGTAAAGCCAGTATCAAAAGAAATTAAATTCAATTGAAACTATATATATATATACATATACATATATATACATATCTTTACGCCGGTGGTCAGTTAAGTAAATAATTCAATTTGAGAGATATCTATTTTTCATAGAATATAGATATATTTTTTCGTCATTTGAAGTTGGAAATTGCTCCAGCAATTCCAGCTTCTTATGAATGAAACGTACTCATTAATAACTCATGGTTAAAATGGCTTCCAAATCAATTTTTCAACCAATAGGCGATGTGAATCTTACTGAAAACTACATTATACTATTTATAAACAGTGATAGGATAACCTTACCAGAAAATGACCAACTGCAAGCTGTACGCACAATCCACCGTTGCTATTAACCACCAGTGTCCTGAATCGCGCCATTCAACCCCATGCTCCATCTCCCCGAAGCTTAGGAAAGTCCGGTTATCATTTGCATGTCGCATTGCCCAATTGTGGTTCATGGACAATGCACATTGGCCTAGTATTCCCAATATGCGCCTGTCGTTAGTGGTGTTGTTCGCGTATAGATACCACCACGCAATGCCAAACAGTGGTAACGGCTTTTTTCCAGTAACCCTTTCATTGTGGGGACCGTCTTTATACGTCAGAATCTGACGTCTGTAGACGTCAGATTCTAACGTATAAAGACGGTCCCCGCACTGAAAGAATTAAAATATTTGTAATGACCGTAGACCCATAACATAGGTATTCAAATGAAGCGGAAAGAGCTAACTAATACATTTATGATGATTTCAAATTGGAAAAACCCTTTGGTTTCCATGGTATAGACAAAAAAAATCCAGCGCTTTAAGGGTTAAGCAGTCGCTGCCGCTTGCCTTTGTAGCCCTGGCAGTATCAGGGCGGAAATGTGCGGACGCCCTGGGGCTCCGTCGGTGACGGATTGTATTCTCGCATGCCGGGGGAGGCGCGTGCACACACATCCCGCGGATCCATGTTAGGATTTGTGCGGGTCCTGCTCGGTAGAAGCGTTCTGACGCATGTCGTCATGTCCTGACGCTTGTCACGCTACATTGTCTGATGTCACACAACAACTTCGCCTTGAACCGTAGACAAATTCAGGGAAAAGGTTATGTTTGCATATTTTATTGATACAATAGATTTTCACCCACTTGGAAGTTGAGTGAAAATTATTAAGATTTGACAAACTGTCAAATTTTGCTGATTGCATTGGATTTATGCCACGTCTTATCTTTAGCATGTAGAAAAGCATAAGTGGTATTTAATGTGGTAATACGAAATGAAAAACCGCATATAATCGGAACCGGTGGTCAAAGGGTTAAACCCTATGATCTAATATCGTTTTTATTACTCTAATGTATGAATATAAATAAGGTATGTGTCTGACACTGATAAATATGGAGAACCTATGCTGGTTAAATGCTGGGCCAGCGAAAGGTCAACTTATAGTGTTTGTCCATAGACCGGAGAGGTCTGCAAAACTGGCATTGTAAAATAAGAATAATTTGATGACCACTATGATTAACAAAGGATTTACTCCGCACCATGTGGAGCACCACATCCCTGGAGACAAAATACACCAGTTCCCCACTGGGCCAGCCGCTCTCTGACGTTGTTACACCATTGAGCCATTGTTGATTTATCGTCCAGCATCCATTTCTATTGACTGACACTTGGAATGAAGAGTGGCTTTTTTGCGTGCAATCACTGACTCTTTAATCTTATTGGGGGAGTGGGCTGTTCTTTATTTACTGTTATCCGTGAAAGCCACGCAGCTCGTAGCCACCAGCTGAGAACCAGCATCATGACATGGGTTGTGACAAAATCAGAAAATATAGGTTCATTGGCATCTCCTGAATCCTCTTAACCCTTTGCCTGCTATTCACGACAATAGTCGTTTTTATTCAGTTTTATTAGCGTATTAAACAACACTGTCACTGCGAATGAAATGACTGTATAAACATCCAGATTTGTAAATGTTTGGTTTCAAATTAAACAAATATCAGTAATTTTCGACCACTTGAGGTTGTAGATCGCGGTTGCGAGACACATCCTCAAGTGGTTGAAAATTTAAATAAACATGCTTAGCAGGATAAGGGTTAATACTATAGTATTCCTTCTCATCTCCTTTCACCGCTCATCTCCTTTCACATCGGGTGTGAAAGAAATAGTAGTAAAATAATGATCAAATTTTTAACTGACTTTGTAATACGTTAGAAACAGTGCAAGATGGTAGATGGTAAATGAATGATGTACAGATGATGACGTGAGGGTGGGGTGATAGGGCATGGCGGGTTATTGAGAGTATTTCCCTTTACTCACCAGGGGCTCTGCGCATGTGGTTTCGCTGTGCAATTTAATGCTTATACCACCTAGCCTTTCGCTCAGCTCCGCTATCATCGGGTCGGTTAGTCCCCAAAATAACAAATATAATCAATCAATACTCTGTTATTATATCAAAGGAAAACCCAGAACATTCTTATTTTGATATCTAATCAATTTTAATCAAATTCTGTGGCATATATATACGAAAAGAAATGTTGTATGGAATAATATTTTTGAGGTTTGCTCACCCAGATAGCATGGTGCAGATAGCATTGCAGACGACGAGAGGAGATTTGGGTCGGGCATTTTGGTGGGATTGTTTTGCACCCCCCCCCCCCGCCCCATCCGTTTATCCGTCCCAGCAGACACAAAATATGGATCTATGTTTCTTTAATGTTAGGCCAGCGTCACAGACGTTGATCCAACATTAAACCGACAACGCATCCATCTCCGGTGTTTGCTGAGCCATACTCAGCAAATACGAGATGTTGAACCAATGTGGCTTTAATGATGGGCCAGCGTCGCAGACGATGGTCCAACTTTGAATCAGCGTTAGTTCCACATCTCGTGTTTTCAGAGTTAAGTGCTCGAAGAGGATTTATAGGATATAAAACGGGAAAATAGAGGCTGATATGATATTGGTTCATAAAATGTCGGGATAAACATCCGAATCGCTTCCCGTGTTTAGAAATAATGGTTGACGCATTAGATAATTGCCGCCCCTCATACAGGAGGCATTGGCCTAACAGCATATCAACGCTTTTTGTTTGCTGTGTAGTTTGCAAAAAGACCGTCGATATATGGATGTGTATTTTCCCGGGTCAAGGCTAGGTTTGTTTGGGCGAGCCAGTGCTGAAATGATTGCACTTGGTTTTTCCCGCGTCACTATCGCCAGCTTGGTATTAAAGGGTTTGCCACTTTGTGAAGTGACAGACGTGACCCTTTAATACCAAAGTGACTAAATATAGTTGGACGATTATTGTGGTTTACCCCCCCCCCCCTCAATAACAAATAGTGTCATATTAAATACTTAGCACCCAGAGATCGTTTCTCATATCCATCGAAAACTATTTTTCTGATTTAAATTTTCGCCCACTTAAAGTTGTGTCTCGCTACCGCGATCCCCAACTTTAAGTGGGCGAAAATTAGCTACATATTTGTTTAATTTGAGAGCAAGCATTTGCAAATATTGATGTTAAAACACCCCTTTCATTCCCTATAATAACTGTGATTTAACCTGTCAACAAAGCAGAGTGTAACCACTTAACCCTTGGAGCACTGACAGTCACTTGAAGTTGTGTCTCGCTACCGCGATCCACAACTTCAAAAGACAGAAAATTTGTGTTATTTGTGAAATTTAAGTCACAACATATATCAGTGTTTTAAGATTTGAAGCATATTTTATTTTTAACAATTGGTGATACAGGTGCTAATAAAAACACAGAATGTCTACTGTTGTCAACATCATTGTTCTAAGAGTTAAAGGGTCAATCAACAATTAGAACTGAGGAATTCAAGCTTGAAATGAAAACGCCCTGTGTTCAACTGAAGTGAACCGGTCTGTTTTTCTTGGCAATCAGTATTAGTGGGTCGTGGGTGTCGGCGTTTGTTTAGGCATCGTTATTCAATGGGGCTGGATATGACAGGCCGATTGATGTATTTCTCAGCCAAAATAAAAGAGTGATTGAATGACTGAGGATTCATCTTAAGTCGATCACTGAAGGAGTAAAATATTTATAATGGCCGTAGACCCGTAACATATAGGTATTCAAATGGAGCGAAAAGAGCTAACTAAGACATTTATGAAAATTGGTTTATGTAAAAATATTTTAGTGCTAATGCCAGCACACAACATCAAACCAAGGAATCAATCAATCATTCTATTGAGATTCCTTGATCAAACCAACATTAGCTGAGCGTTCCATGTTTGTTTATGCGTACTGATTTGTTCTGCATGCGGTTTGTTTTTCTCATAATAGCCATCATCTAGTTCTCATTGAATCTGACAGTTCTGATAATCAAAGACATTCTTGTCGTGAAAATGATCTAGTTTACAGTAGCGTCAGAGGGGCGCCAGTGATTGTGATCCAGAAGGCTTGGTAGACATCCTGACTACTGGACTGGTTCATTAACGGGTCGAGACGTAATCCGTATTGTAATTAAATTTCTGATTTTGTTTTTATTTTGATTGGGTGAGACCAACATCGCCCCATGCTGTCACAGTCAGAATTTTTCGCCCACATCTTCCAAACTGAACCAACATTGTTATCACTGTCATATTAGATAAAAGTGTCAGTTTTGAAAAATTTGCTAAATGTTCCCAGTGAACACAACACATTTGTATAACCTTTATACAAAGTTGGACCAACGTCGAAAACCTTAGGGCCGACGTCCTATTAATGTCATACACATTGATCTAGTAATGCTCTAAATTTAGTTTTAACCTCTAAATGTTTTCATCTTTAAACCAGAACTTCCATATAATTATATTCGATTGAAATCCAATAAAGATGACACGAAAATGCAAATTACATTTCTGGGAATTATCATTTTTATGCATCCGTCAGCCCACGGTCAGAGGCAGTATATATTCGTTATGTCCGGCCGTACGTCCGTCCGTAACGTACATCAGTCCGTGAAAAAATACTTCACTTCTTACAATCAATCAATCAATCAATCAATCAATCAATCAATCAATCAATCAATCAATCAATCAATCAATCAATCAATCAATCAATCAATCAATCAATCAATAAATCAATCAATCAATAAATCAATCAATCAATCAATCAATCAATCAATCAATCAATCAATCAATCAATCAATCAATCAATCAATCAATCAATCAATCAATCAATCAATCAATCAATCAATCAAACGAACTTCCATAGCGCCTAATTTCTCAGCGGACCGAGCACAGAAGCCCACAAATACTTAGCATTATCACACATCTACTGTTTCTTATGGCCTCTGCAGCGGCGGCACAATCATATTTTTATGAATTTCATACCTTTGTCCAGGGACCCAGGTTCCACCGTGCGGGACACCCCTTGGTGTGGCAGGCGTTTGTGTACGTTGGCATCTTGGTGACGTCACAATATGGCGGGTCCACGGCTATATCTACACCTTCTATAGTGGTGACGCACTCCAGCTGACGTGTCTGCACACCCCGCCGTCTGCCGCAAGCTCCGCTACACTCTCCCCATTCACCCGACTTCCACCTGAAAAATATGTACAGAATCAGTGTTGTGTTCGGGATAAATGAGTCGTCCTCTGAGATACTAGTTCTACACTACATACCAGAGACGAGACGTTGACCCAATGTTTGGTTAATGTTTGGCCAGCGGCGGAGACGGTGCACATGGCCAAACATTAATCCAAGCTGTGGTAATTTAAAGGTGATCTATCACCCCTTATATAGTATGAATAAATTTGTGAGAAATAAATCAAAGTTGCCACAAGATGGGGCACAAGTGTTTCCTTATATGGGGTGATTGGCTATCATGTGACCCTCTGAAAGGGTCACATGATAGCCAACCCCCCCCCATATAAGGACATAATTATTCATACCATATAAGGGGTGATAGATCACCTTTAAAATCTCAGTTTTAAATCAAATAATTCAATTTGAGAAATGTAATATCATTTAAAGCTGGAAAATACGTTAGCAATTACTGCTTCAAACTACCAGGGTCCGTATTTTCGTACAAGTTACGATAGAGGCCCCCTACCGTGGACTTCGGATTGGTGGAGATGGCGATCTCGAGAATTCTTGTCCCGACATTGCCACAGACTGCAAAATGCGACGTACAATAACATTCACTAAATCCCTGCACAAGCAGTGGTTTAAAAAAAATCCAAACGAAAATAAAACCTTTGACAAACGTTATTTCTATGTCGGCAATTACCTCTATGGAGTTGGCCCAGCAAACGTCAACTGGATGTTGTCCTGTTCCTTTGTGATTCGGTCATTTCTTTTGCTTCTGACATCTACCATTATTACGAGTTACACAATAACGTCCTCGCTTTCTGGGTTTTATTGAAGCCACCAGACCTGGGCATGTGCTGGGACTGATAGCCTCTGGGCGTCAGTGTTATGTCACGGGCAGTGCCCGAGGGGGATATTGCCGAGCAGTGCGTCCGTCCGTCTGGTCCACAAAGCCATCCTAGTTATTGAGCATGGCAACCTGGTTAACTGCCCGGTAAACAGGAGACGGTTGTTTAATGTTGGTCCAACGTCGCAGACAGTGGATTAACATTATACCAACTTGACGTGTTTTCTAACTGGTGGAGAACATGCCAACAGAAAAAAATGAGATCCAGGGTTAACCACAAGCCTTCCCAGCAGACACAAGACGTTGAATCAATGCTAGTTTAACGTTGGTCCTCCGTCTACGACGCGTCGTACACGAAGGACCAGCGTTAAACTAACATTAATTCAACGTCTTGTATCTGCTGGGTTTCCACGTAGATGCACTCCTGTGGCCAGGCAATAATCTAGAGATGGCCTACTGTTTGGTTGATCCTGGGGCAGCGTCGCAGTGGCTGACCACTCAAACATAAACCCTTTGACTGCTAAGCACGACTATAGTCGTTTTAATCCGTTTTATTACCGATTTAATCACTGTTATAGAGAATGAAATGAGTGTTTAAAATATCAAAATTTGCAAATTGTTGTTTTCTTGAAGTTGAAGTTGTGGGTCGCTATAGATGGGGCGCAATTAGCGGGATTTTGTAGCGTTAAATATGGGAGTTGATAAACACCGTTCAAAAAAAATAATGAGGGCGGACATAAAAGTATGTGGAAGCCTGGAGTTACCATCTCCATGGTGGGAGCCTGCCTGCGTGTGTGACGTGTTAGAAAACACTCCAGACAAATGCATCCGGTAGTGACAGTCCAACATGGAGTGTTTGGGCGACGCGGGTCGCAATTTGCGTGATTTTGTAGGGCGTATTTCCGTTACCGCTGATCCAAATGAGAGCGGACATGCAAGAGGGGGGGGGGGGGGTGGGAGGCGGAGGCTGCGCGTGACTGCCTGAAAACACACAGCAAACACATCCGCTAACGTGTTTCCACGTGCTATACCCACAAGCCGGTACGAGATTCTGTTTCAATCTGGGGCCAGCGTCCAATATTGAAGCAAACTTGCATTCGTATCTGGTGTTTGTTCGACAGGATGAACTTTTTATGCGCGTGTTTTTGCACGTCCTGTTCACGTGGTCCCACTTGTATTCCACCCCCCCCCCCTTTTGGTGGATGTCGTATTCATGCTCATGTATATGTGAATACACGTGTACACCAAAATAACAGAGGGATTTTTTCGTACTTCTATTCGTGCGAATGTGAGTGCACCTTTATACCGTGGGGAACCTCCGTGACCGAGAGTAGCATGTTCTGCCTCATACCGCCAAGGCTCTCATTTCGAAACCTATGGCTGGAGAGTTGTGTTATCTCGTTCATCACGTGCACTATCATTTCCTGGCCCAGTTTAGCATTGTGGACAAAGGTCAGCCTGAAAATCCATTCATTCAGTCACGCACCTTAACCTATTTCATTGAAGCTTGTATCACAATGGGGCCCACAATTACACATTCGTTTTCACGACGTACAGTAATTGCTCTTTCTAGCCCACCTTCACGCGCTGGCAATGAGACCCATAGAGCCTGAGATATCAGGGGCCGAAAACCTTGAGAAGGGTGAACAGGATGGAAGTGTCGGCGGATATAGCGGTTTAGCAGGGCGCTGAAAAGCGCGGCACCAGCGCGGCTAGACCCTGCCATGTGGCCGTCAGATAGGGTGCATCCGCAGCCCGTTATCTGCCTATGATATTGGACATCTAGGGGAGAGACGGGCCTATTGGCAGCCCGGGGTCAGGTGAGAGGGTCTCAAGAGGTCGAGTCGATGACAGACGAGCGGAGACTGCTCAGGTTGATGGCCAGGCATTAACACTGATAGTGTTGATGCCGTGCTACCCGTGGGGAATTCCTCAACGTTTGTCTGATGTTGGGCCAACGACTGCTACAGCTATTCAAACTCTGTACATATATGTTATGACAACCGTGTGTGGAATGCTCATTTTTGCGTCCCCACGACAAATATTCAATTTCACCAGCACGACTTTAGAGGCAAGAAACCTTACACTTGCGATCACTTACATGTTGGAGCCGCCACATGAACATTATGAAAGCGATCCCAGCATATGTCGTATCAGCAAATGCGATTGGTATGCGCTATTGTTTATGGCCCCGTGGCACCGCATATCAATTAATGTCAGTGTCACTAGTTATAATTCTGTGAAACACAGTGACGTCACCTGAAACCGATTCGAATAGGAAGAACTCGGTGAAAACAAAGTTATATAACACCCCCTCCCCCATACTTCATTGTATTAGCTATCTCAGTGACAACAATGGAGGTCAAGGCTATTGAGTTTCACAAAATAATTTAAACAAAGGTGGCCTACCTAATTAGTAACGTGCCATAACTAAAAAAACACTTTGAAGGGAAGACAATAGTACATCCAGTTGGCTTTCAGACGCTGTGCGAGATTTAGTGCCTAATACTGCATAATAAAGGTGACTGTTATAGCTGAATGTCACATTGACGCCTCCATAAGACCTATGTAATATTGATGTGATTACGTCATTAGCGCCGCCAGCCACAAATGCTGGTGTTACCGCGCTACATGTTGTTTTGTCACGGGATGCGTCCATATATATTCATACTGTCGAGATAGAGAGGCAACTGGAAAATATTGTATTGACGCACATAATGACATGGCGACATTTTAGAATAATTTGTAAGGGTTTAGAGTTAACCATTAAAGCGCTAAATTAAATAAATACATTTATTTATTCACCCACTTGAAGTTGTGTCTCGCTACCGCGACCCATAACTTCAAGTGGGCGAAAATCACTCTTTTTTTGCTTAATTTGAGACAAAACATTTGCAAGTATTGACATTTAAACACGCATTCCATTCCCAAAACTTTGATTTGATCGGCTGATAAAACAAATTAAAAACAGATGGGATCAGCACTTTAAAGGTTAACCCTTATCCTGCTAAGGGAATTTATTTAAATTTTCACCCGCTTGAAGTTGTGTCTCGCTACCGCGACCCACAACTTCAAGCAGGTGAAAATTACTCATATTTGTTTAATTTGAGATGTATCCCTTGCGAATCTTTGTTTAAACACACATTTTGTTCCCAATATCAGTGATTTGACCAACTAATAAAACAAATAAAAAACGACAATAGTCATGATCAGCAGGATAATGTTAATGAACTTTCGCACCACTTCTGGTGTTCCCTGGAGCTATCATCATCATCTATATTGTGTTATTGCATGTGGCATGTCGATATCATATGTGTGCATTAATTGCGAGCTAAAGACATTATAATAGTCGCAAATGCTGAGCATAATTTATTTATCCAAGATATGCCTTGGGGTTCATAAATGCGACGAGGGAACTTCGATGGTTAAAAAATTTATGTCCCTTTTATTTGCTGAAATAATCACTTAGGCGGGTTATCGTGAAGGGATAGAAGATTGCAGAACCCATGAATCATTCTTGGATGAACTCCGGAGACAGTGCGAAGACAAACAGCAGCAACTGCTTACTGTAAAAGTAAGCAGTTACTGCTGTTTTTCTTTGAAATATTTCTTGGATTATCTCTCCAGTCCAAAAACAAACAGTAGTAACTGCTTACTTTTCAAGTAAGCAGTTACTTTTGTTTGTCTTTGGAAGTTGAGATGATCCCAATAAACACAAAACATTTGTATAACATTTATACAATGTTGGCCCAACGTCTTTGACGTTGGTCCAACATTGTACAAATGTAATACAAATGTTTTGTGTTTACTGGGATGGACGTGAATGAATGGGATGCATGTCGTGTGGTGTGGGTGGGCTGAGCGTGTCTGTGGGGGTGGATGGGGCCTATAGCCTGAAGTGAGGTGGAACGCAATCTGATTTCCTGATGTAACATAATGCCCACAGCCCACAACCTTGAAATTGAAACAAAAAAGACAATTTGTAAGAAATAACAAAATTGTCACATATTCTTATACTAGATGTTTTTCATAATATATATGTAATGATATTACGAAATAATATAATTATGTCATGTTGTCATCAAAAGAATTTTAGCTAGATAAAGTAAGAGTACGGTGCCCTCGTAATAATATATATATAAACATATTTTTTTGGATTTCCAAGTAGCATAATATATTATTTTTTATTTACCATGTTAACGAAAAAAAGACAATAAAATAAAACACTCAATTTCATATCCACTACTAACTAATGGAGTAGACGTTGGAAATGGGAAATTCTGACCTCGGACATCCCAGCTAACACGAAAAATTCAACCGATGCCGCTTTAATGTTGCGCCGACGTTGTGGACGGTGGACCAACGCTAAACCATCATTGGGTGAATGTCTCGTATTTGCCGGAATACTAATATACAGTAGTGACATCTCTGTTTGTATACCCGTGGCTTGTTTATGTCATGTTGCCTTTAGTGACTGCACGTAGGACAGCAATATCTGTCTCCAGGTCAATAAACTGTACGGGACAAACACCCATTGGATGTTACAACTGTGCTCAGCTAATGTTGCAGATCCACATGTGGCAAACACTATCCAGATTATTCTAAAAAAAATATATATTATTTGAAACAACCCCACTAAAAAACTAGTTTTATTGTCATATTTTAACTCTTTATTGTTAAAATCCTTTCGCCTATTAATACTTCAATAGAAAAATAAACGAGTCAAGTGTTAATGCAGATTTTTTTTACAACCAATACTAAAACTACGTGGTGGTTTAGTGCATATAATAAGTTTAAGTTGATTTTTAGATTATTAGTGATATTTGACCTAGCCCATAAACTATTCGTTATTTCTTAACTCTGTCCTAACCTTTAAGTCCTCACGATGCATCAAAGCATCATTTTACACCCCTGAAAACTAGACTTAATTTCCTTCAATTACGGTTTTCTGGAAAATTTCCATGAAACTGTTTTACCAATACATTGCAGTTTTCTTAAATTTTTCACCCACTTTAAATCATCTTCATCCACTACAAGACGAGAATTGCGACAGCAACTCGCGGCTTGTAGTGGATGAAGATGACAATGGTAAATTCAGGCCTGAAAGTCACTCCGGTTTCTGGAGGTGAAATATTTAGTGAGTAAACAAGAAGGCTTTTATTTTTAGATTTCAAATTCCAACTCAAGATTAGTACACCTAATTTTTACCACCTTGACACACAACATCAAGAGGGTTAAGCTTTGAATTATTTAGGTTGGTCCTCAAATGTCTGAACGCACCGAAAAAGATGACCCAGATAAACCCGATTGTGAAATGGTTTCTCAGAAATGTCTGCTTCAAACTTTGGACGTGAACATGGTGAATGTAGTTGGCTTCAGTATTCCTGGGTTCAAAAACCTCGGCATCATTCCCGTCTATTGTATATGGGTGTGTCGGGCAGACGACGACGATGATGATGCCCCGTGGGCTAGAACACCACTCGTTATGGTCCAACACTGGGCCGACGACTGTAGCGCTGTGCCAGCATTGAACCGGCGTTTCTCGTTGAGATTGGTAGTTTTTTATGCCGCTTCTTCTGCTGGTGGCACTCGCAGCATCTGGACTCTTTGAGTCCCGTAGTGACGAGAATTTTAAATTATTGATGGATTTTGCTCTATCGCGATTTTGTAAATCGCGCTCTACGCCCCTCCCCCCTCCCTTCATGTATGTATGGTATGGGATGGCGATGAGAGACTGTGAATTCTGAAGATAACGTTTCAGTTGTTATTCGGGATGAGTTTTTTGTGGAATCCCGTTTATCATTCCCAGATGCTGAGAGTGTGGTTGACATGTGGCGGTGCGAACAAATATCAGACACTGCCTGTACGTTGGTTCAATGTTGGGGCAGCGTCTGCGACGCTGGCCCAACATTGAACCAACTTACAAGACCGTAACAGGAGATATGCCGTGCCGGTGTCTCGAGTCAAAATCTTGCGCACAGTCTTGGGATGCGTCACTATCAACAACGTGTTTGGGGGATGCTATACACATGCTACAAGGATCTTACGTTATGTATTGTGCATTTCGTCACTTGCTCCATGCATCTGTGCACGACTCCAGTATCTAGCCAGATTCCTTTATGTAAAGTAGCGATTGGATTTGCACGGGAAAATAGGTACTGCGGGACAAGTAACAATCAGCCAATAGCGGCGGTCGACCACAGGTAAACTAGATATTGGAGTGTTTTGATTATCCGGCGTTTGTGTTTAATCAAACAGAATATTCGATTTGGAATAGAGTGTTTAGCGTGTTTAATCAAACAGAATATTCGATTTGGAATAGAGTGTTTAGCGTGTTTAATCAAACAGAATATTCGATTTAGAATAGAGTGTTTAGCGTGTTTAATCAAACAGAATATTTGATTTGGAATAGAGTGTTTAACGTGTTTAATCAAACAGAATATTCGATTTGGAATAGAGTGTTTAGCGTGTTTAATCAAACAGAATATTCGATTTGGAATAGAGTGTTTAATGTGTTTAATCAAACAGAATATTCGATTTGGAATAGTGTTTAGCGTGTTTAATCAAACAGAATATTCGATTTGGAATAGAGTGTTTAGCGTGATGCAACGTTGCCATGGGGCTTGTAAATCTCAACAAGAAAGAATCTTATCGCTGTCAGAATAATGATTTGGTATTAACTATTTTTGTAATCGCGACTCAAAACTTGAAACTGAAATTATGTAGAGTTTGTATCAAAACATATGCTAATGTAGGAAGTGTAATTCTAATGTCTCCTTCAAATGTTCGTGTCTGAACCTCAATTAAAACACACCACTACATTCTAAGCCGGGAATGGAGAGTTATTGTTGACCAAGTACAGACCACGTTAGGCCAATAGTGCTATATAATCAGTCAGGTGTGACTAGAGCTGTTGATTATGAGGGATCCTCATTATCAGTGATTATGGCGGATGTGTTTTAAGTCAGATAAAACCCTCGGATCTCTACATTCTTAGCTGTGTAAAGGGCCGCGGCCTTCGGCCTCGGCCTTTCCACAGCTAAGAATGTAGACCTCCTCGGGCTTTATCCTATAGGCCTACGTAAAAGGCCAAAAGCGGCTACAAAGTTGATTCTGCACTTCAAGGGTTAACCCATCAGCCGTTAGCTTCCACTGAGCTTCACTACTTCTTTCACAGTGTTCTTACGTGTAAGCAAGAAATTCCCAATTTAATTTAAAAACCCAGTTGTGTCGCTGTTTCATTGGCAGATTCACACAGGAGGATTCTGAATTAGCTAATATAATTTAAGGATATAAACAAACCACATCTCTTGAGATTGATTGATTGATTGATTGATTGATTGATTGATTGATTGATTGATTGATTGATTGATTGATTGATTGATTGATTGATTGATTGATTGATTGCAAATTTGCTGCTGTAGGTATTAAAAAATGCACGTCGTCAACATGATTAGAACTGTCGTGCAAAGATGCTTACATGAAAAGTGTAACTGAAACATGTAGACGAATAACTAGACGAATTTACCTCAAGAGTGTCAAATACAAAAGAAGGTGCCAACAAACAGTAGCTAGTTGGCAACCCTGTCCATCTTTCACGCCTTCCGAGTCAACTTCGCCGCGGGTGATAATTGCGACACGCCCAGCGACACATCATTATCTGGGGATGAAAGGGTCGAATATGTCACTTTTATAAAGTGCAGATACAAACCTGTTAACCTTTTAAGTGGCAAGGGCGATATAACGCTACGAACCATACATCTGATATAATGATGATAATTGTGTCATTTTTGTAGCAATTTACTCTCATTTTACCTCATTCCATGCCACACATGAGACTAATTGCAAATAAAGTACGTGTAGCGTTGAACCAATGTTGGTTTAACCTTTACAGCGCTGAGCACGAATATGGTCGTTTTCAACCTGTTTTCTTATACGATCAAATCACTCTTATTGGGAATTAAATGTGTGCTTAAACATCAAAATTTGCAAATAGTTGGTCGCAAATTAAACAAATATGAGTAATTTTCATCCACTTGAAGTTGTGGGTCGCGGTAGCGAGACATAACTTCAAGTGGGTGAAAATTCAATTATATAATTCAGCGCTTTAAGAGTTAATGTTGGCCCACTATTTGCGATACTGGCCCAACCTTAAACCATCATTAGTTCGACACTCCGTGTCTGCTGTGAATAGGATGATTTTATTTGTTGGTATTATGAAGTGTACTAATAATGACTACATGTATTTGCAGGTGATACAGTGCTCGACCCACACACCATACAACGCACCGGGGCACTGAAGGCGTGCGTACAAACAGCGGTGCGGCCGTACCAACGTTGTCGGCGGCGGTACCGGGATCAGCTCTCCGGCCTAGAGGGAGTAGCAGTCAGATCCAGACAGGCGTCCGTGCTGCAGGGATCAGTGTGAATCAGGAGGCTGCAGGGAGAGGACGAGCCATGGACAGGCAGGCGGTCAGCGCGGGCTGATGTGAGAGAGGGCAACAGGCCGAGGACAACAGGCCAGCCAGGCAGTGTGTGTTGATACTACAGACCACAGGGTACTGAAGAGCCAGTACTCGTTGTGATACTACAGACCACAGGGTACTGAAGAGTCAGTACTTGTTGTGAACGCTGGATAACAGTACTCCTGTGTACGGATGAAGTGAGTGTTATATTACACCTAGCAGACACACGACTTCGAATCAATTTTGGTTTAATGTTGGTCCAGCGTCGCAGACGGTGGGCCAACGTTAAGCCAACATTGTTTCAATTTGTCGTGTTTCTTGGGAAGTCAGGTTGAACAGTCCAGCGTCGCAGACGTGGTCCAGCGTCGCAGACGGTGGGCCAACGTTAAGCCAACATTGTTTCAATTTGTCGTGTTTCTTGGGAAGTCAGGTTGAACAGTCCAGCGTCGCAGACGTTGGAACAGCAGTGAATTAACAATGGGTCAACGCATCTTGTTTGCTGGGGTGATTACAGTGTGAGCAAACACGAGGCGTTGAGCCAAGGCTGTTTTAATGTTGGCCCAGCGTCGCAGACGGTGGTCCAGCATTAAACCAGCAATGGTTCAATGCTCCCTGTTTGCCGATTTTTTCGTAGATTATTGTAAATTTGTGTGGAGCTAAAAGGGATAAAACTAGCTATTTTAATCTTAGACAAAGTATATATTTCAACATCGTTTCTATATCTTTACCAATATTTTTTCTGTAATTTCAAATATTATTATAATGTAAAATCTTATATATTTTTACTTAATATGATTTAATGTATATTGTACGGGTTTGTCATTTTATTTGTTGTTGATCAAGCTGATATCGACTTTTTATCAAACTTACTTTAATCAGACATTGAACCAATACTGGCTTAATGTTGCCCCCCCCCTCTGCCACGTCTGTCAAACATCAAACCAATATCAATGGGCGGGCCACCATCTTCGATACTGGCCCAACATTGAACCAACACAGTGTGACATAATAATTTGTCCATACAAGTAACTGTATAATTTCTTTGCGGGGTCGGATCTATGCATATTTAGGTTTGCATTTTTAATCCTATGTTGGTTTAATACTGGGCCACCGCCTTCGACGCTGGCCCAGCATTTAACCAACACAGTGTGACATAATAATTAGTCCATACAAGTAACTATTTGATTTCTTTGCAGGGTCGGATCCATGCATATTTAGGTGTTGATTTCCGTCTGCTATCCGGTACTCACTCCAGTATAAATCACGGAGCTGCCTGGTGACATAACTGGACGTCACTGACACGATGACGAGCAGCGGCGGGTGTCAGCGTCACGACAGTGTGCGTGACGGCCACATCTACCGTGACGGGCGTGTGGCCAACATGAGTAACGACCACGGTGGTGGTGGAGGCGGCGGCGAGGTGGTCACGCTGAACGTGGGAGGGGTGCTGGTGACCACCACCAGATCCACGCTGACCAGCCACGAGGACTCCATGCTGGGCGCCATGTTCAGCGGGAACTACGTGCCCACGGCGTTTGACGCTCAGGGACACCACTTCATCGACAGGGACGGGTACATGTTCCGCCACGTGCTGAACTTCCTGCGGTCCGGACGCCTCTGCCTGCCTCAGGGATTCAAGGACTGGGATCTGCTCGAGGCAGAGGCGGACTTCTACCAGATCCCTCAGCTGATCGCCGCCATACACGGCCTCAGAAAGTCCGAGAAGACGCGGCAGGGGTTCTACATAGAGATCCTGGACTTCGAGGAGACGGCGTACTTCTCGCGGTTCTACTCGGACCCGCCCCGCGGGATTCACACGGAGCTAAAGAACGGAGGTCTGGTGCTGTCCGGGCCGCGGAACATTCTGCTGACGCTGCCCGTGCCAGAGAAAACCATGAAGGAACTACAGTCCAACGACGCCAAGTACCGCAGCGTGAACATCAGCAGTAACTCCTGCAGCAAGCTGGGCATTATCCACCACCTCCAGGGCGCCGGATGGCAACTCGTCACCACAAGCTTCGCCAACAGCACCGACAATGACGGGTCCTATATGGTGCATAAGTACATGTGGTACCTACCCACGTAGTCCCCGTGGTGGAGCTGTCCCCGCGACGACTAGGCTGATATTTGAGATGTTTCTGGAGCAGTGGCCTGTGATGCATCCATATTACATAGAGGCTGTGATCTCACTGTCTATTCCTCAAGTGCTCTAAAGCCGTTATCACGTATTAATTTGACATTTCGTCCACTTTAATATGAAAGGGTGTATCTGCCAGATGGCAGATACACCCTTTCGTATTCACAGTGACCACTTGGAGAGGTACTTTTTAATTTGAAACCGATCTGAAAGCTCCAAATCGGTAACATACAAAAAAAATCGGCGATCTTGCATTTTAATTGGGACGGTGTTGGGGAATACTACAGTGCCTCAGATGTTTGTCAGGCAGAATTGTGCCTGTCACAGTAATGGAAATTTGAATATAAAAAACAGGTTGATTGCTGCATCCTGCACAGCCATGGCTGATAGCAATTCCAATGGCTGATTGCTAAACCCTGCAACGTTTTGGCTGACAGCAATTCCCCTGTGATTGATTGCTAAATCCTGCACAGCCTTGGCTGACAGCAATGCCCCTCTGGGTGATTGCTAAATCCAGCGACGTCTTGGCTGACAGCAATGCCTCTCTGGTTGATAGCTACACCCCGCGATGCTTTGCCTGACGGCTACATCCTTCAATGCCTTGGTGAACAGCAAAGACCTATGGTTAATTTATCCATATTGCAATGGATCCATGCGCAGCAATACCCTCTGGTTGATCGATCAATCCCGCAATGCCTTGACCGGAAGCAATGACCCTATGGTTAATTGCTATATCCTGCAATGCTCCTCCAGTTGATTATATTTACTGTATCTCACAATGCCTCGGCTAGCAGCAAAGACCCGTGGTTAATTTATCCATGCTGCTATGCTTACATGATCAGCAATATCCTCTGGTTGATTGATAAATCCTACAATGCCTGGACCGGCAGCAATGCCCCTGTGGTTATTTGCTATATCCTGCAATGCCCCTGCAGTTGATTACTATATCCTACAATACCTTGGCTGACAGCAATGCCCCTGTGGCAGCAATAACCTTGCGGGAAATTGCTGTAGTTAATCTCCAACATGCGAATTATTCCAAGATGGTAGCCAGAGTTATGAACAGCTTCCAATATTGCCACAGTAGATATGGCTATAGTGTCTTGCTGACACCTTTATGGATATGGTAGTAGCCAGTAAACACGAGACATTCACCCAAGTTTGGTTTAATGTTGGTCCAGCGTCGTATTTAACCAACCTTGGATGAATGTCTCGTTTTGCCGACACCTTCATGGATATGGAAGTGGTGTCTTGCCGACACGCTCATGGATTTATGTGAAACTCTCAAGGTGATTACGTGTGTTTAATAAACCATTCCTTGTCACTTCGTCCCCTATGGGATTAAAGGGCGATATCTGCCACTTTAAAAAATGGCAGATACCGCCCTTTTATCTATCAGAGGGCCACTCGTGAATCCTGCATAATTCATTTTATATTTGGTGGCGCGGGTGTGGTAGAGTCGTGTACTTTAGTAGGGACTGAAAGAGACTGAAAGTTTTAGATGTATATGGTAATGAAATCTGCTTCTGATTTGGTTGTAAAATATCTTTAAAATACTGTTCCATTGCTTGGAAAAGGATATCACGTGTGCAGATAACTGTACCTTTGGATATTCATGATGTTTTGTGATGGTGAACACGGGAGTCGAATCTGTGTGTTGTGAGCTGGTCATTTGTTCATCCACTTTGAGTTGTGTCTTTCTTGACGCGAAACACAACTTGAACTGAGTGAATAAAAATTGTGAGATTACTTCGAATTGCAGACAGTGGTCATTAAAATATCAGCCTTTCACTTGCCTAGCAATCACGGGACGTTAAACCAATGTTGTTTAAATGCTGGTTTACGCTGGCCCAACATTAACGCCGCATTGGTTCATCGCACTGTCTTTACTTCGGTGATAAAAATGGTTAACCCTTAGAGCACTGATGTCGACTCCAGTAGACATGCTGCGTTTTTATTGGCACCTGTATAACCAGTTGTTAAAAGTGAAACGTGCTTTCAATTTTGAAACACTGATATATAAGATGGGACTTAACTTTCCCAAATAACACAAATTTTCAGTCATTTGAAGTTGTGGATCGCGGTAGCGAGACACAACTTCAAATGACTGAAAATTTTAATTGAATAGCTCAGTGTTCTAAGGGTTAAAACTGAATGAACACAGCTTTGAACGATAAGTTACATGTATGTTGTAGGCGTATTTGATGTGTGATACCTGATGCCAGCCAAAATCTTAGAAATGAAAAGATCTGCTCATACTGTACTACATGTAAAAATGAACTGGAACCGTCCCATCTCTATTATGGCAGACTGTGTATGTGAATGTGTACAGATATGTGCACTCTGTCTTTGACTGTGTATGTGCACTCTATATTCACTGTGTATGGGAATGTACATGTGCATCTGTCTGTAAGGATACATTTCATGGTGCTGGACGATTCGGAGTGTATGCCAGACTAGCTGCAGCATCTCTGTGCTACATTTGAATATATCTCATCTGCTAGCATTGTAGCAAGCACTATGCGCTGACCCAAATGCTCATTTGATGCTGAGCCATCGTCGCAGACGATGGCCCAGCATCAAATGAACATTGGATCAACCTTAACGTGTTTTCTGGAATCTACGGGATATCTGCTTTTGCATTACTCCGTAATAGATCTATTGTGTATAATGTGACGTGAAATTAGCTGCATAGGCCTGCCACGTAGTACCTTTCACTGAAACTAGTCGGTGCCTTCTGCTTGTAAGTGCCACTTTGAAAAGCGGCATTCACGTCTCAAGAGAACGCAATGTACTGCTATCAAAGGTTTACTTTGTTTCATTGTACTTTTCTGTCAAAGTTTTATCACTCTTATAATCATGGCTGGTGATTTCAATGAATGCCAGCAATTCAATTATTATCTTTAATAAATTTAATTGTTTTTTTTAGGAAGTAGTAGGAAGGACTCTCCCATGCAGCCATGAGACGTTGAACAATGCTGTTTTAATGTTGGGTTATCGTCGCAGACGGTGGTCCAACATTGGGGCAACGTCTCGTGTTTGCTTGGTTTGACTTCATAAATTGATTTTACCATTATCATGATGTACCACGTAAATTATATATTCACCATTTTTTATTGAGAACCGATTTTATTTGTATGCCCACTATTGGTGTAATGCTGAGATATTGTTAGCGTCAGCGCTCGTGGTAAAATTGTTCTGGGGCTGGGTATTTTGAATTGTTGGCATTGAAATAAGAATAACAAAATACTTCGATTATCAGTCACAAGATGGCCAACTGTAACCAATTTTTAAAAAAGAGGTTGGCACAACTTATCCCATTCTCCCATGACTCATTATCAGACTTAAGAAATAATAGTGTGTTCAAATCTTTGTGTGTTTAACTATTTTGAAGTAATATTGACAAAAAAATGCATATCAGTATGTGAAATTGTGTTTTTTGGGACGAGCCTTTAAACCGCTAACCGCGACCATGGTCTTTTTTAGTTTTATTATTAGCTGTTTAAATCGCAGTTATTGGGAACGAAACGTGTGTATAAACAGCAATATTTGCAAGTGTTTGGTCCCAAATTAAACAAATGTGAGTAATTTCCACCCACTTGAAGTTGTGTGTCGCGGTAGACGCACAACTCAGAGCGGGTGAAAAATTTAATTATAATTCAATTTTCGCGGTTTAAAAGGACTAAGGATAGTAGCGCTTTCATCCCAAAGGGAGCAATTTAAACTGAAAAAAACAGTATCAACAACTTTTTTACCTCTGTGAACCAATGTCGCTGTTGGTTTGCTGAGCTTCTGGAAGCGCAATTCGGCTGATTGCTAGAAGATGCTGACAGTCGCTAAGTCATAGGCCATGAAGCAGACACGGTGACTGGTTTCAAATTCTGTCATCACTTGATTTATTCAACGATCATTTATTTTTCAAACATTTCCTCATCGAATAAGCCTAGGTGTAGTTTCCCTTTGCCATTGGAATGTTACTGATATAAAACACGTTGAACACGAAAACGTTTTTAAATAATTGTTGCATAATATTCGTCCCCTTGGATATGAAAGGGTGTATCTGCCACTTTGTGAAGTGACAGATATACCTTTTCACATCCAAAGGGACGAAAAAGCAGTGCTTACCTGTAGACACCCACCGCAAAGGTGGAGTAAGCGCAGTCTTGCAGCATGCAGGGACGCTTTCTAACCCCAGACTGCTGTTCGACTCGTCCACAGTGACGCTGGGACACCTGCCTGCCGAGTTGCTCATCCACACACACAATGGCCTCCCGCTGCTCTCCTAAAACAAGCACACTCGGTGGGTTAACCCTTGAAGCGCTGAAATAATGTATATATGGGTCGTTTTCAATTTGAAATCCTCATAAATGTCCATGCACTGAAAGAGTAAACTATTTATAATGACCGTAGACCCATAACATAGGTATTCAAATGAAGCGGAAAGAGCCAACTATGTTATGGGTCTACGGCTATTATAAATATTTTTTATTTATTTCAGTGCGGGGACCGTCTCTATCATGTTTATACGTCATAATCTGACGTATAAAGACGGTCCCCGCACTGAAAGGGTTAACCCCTAGAGCACTGGTGTCGACTACAATGCTATTTCAGTGTTTTCTCCAGAACTTGTGTACCTAATTTTAAATTAAGCTGTTATGTGAAATATTTCTCAAATATCCGCAAAGATGTATTTGCGTCATTTTTAGTCACTTGAAGTTGTGCATCGCGGTAGCTAGACACAACTTCACGTGGATAAAAAAGGAAGTTTAAGCTCAGAGCTCTATGGGTCAATGTTGATATATGGTGGGCTAACATTAAACCAACATTGGCAAATCAAAAACTTTTATGACTGGTTGTCTTTCACTCATTCCACCTATTTAATTACACGTCTTAGAGGCTGTTTGGAACTGGCCAGTACGAAGTTCTACAAGTCGTCACTTGAATATGAAAGGGTGTATCTGCCACTTTACAAAGTGGCAGATACGCCCTTTCATATCCCAGGCGAGGAAGTGTATTGTACTGACAAAAGTGAACTATTTGTGACATGCATGATAAAAACATTTACCATCCTGATTTTGTTGCGTCAGGGTTGTAAAAAATATATATTTGTTTCTTACTGCACTGTATATGTTTTATCACTTCAACTCGAGCCCACCTGTATATTAGAGTTACAAATGTTTAGTTTGAATGTTAGGAAATATTTTCAATTGCATGTTATCTAGTTATATCCAGTTTTTTTGCATAAAACTGCCTAACACGTTTCTCCGATTTATCATGAATTACTGTACATTTCATTTTCTTGAAACTGCACTGTAATCATACACGTCGCAATCATGATTTTCGCTGGGAACTATTTACATCAAATTCATTATAAACTTTGCACAACAGCCACACGCATTTCACATCTTATCTGCTTATCAGCGATCCATCATTTTTCATTGTTGTTGCACCAGTTAAAATGTACACATACATACATGCTTGGAAAGTGGTATTCAACGAACGAATGATGACAACTGCAGTATAGAACTACAGGTGTGGAATGATAAAACCTTGGAAAATTGTTGATTACTGTCTTGTTCAAATGTTTACCATGTCTTTGTACTTGCTGGGTAAAATATATATTTCTGGCAGCACACGAAAACCGGGTAAATAATTTCTGGCAGAAAAATACGTAACCTGCAGAGCTGTGGCACATGTAACGCTGCTTAGCCATTAAAACGCTGAAATACTTGTATGCGAACCATGGAGACCAAAGGGTTTCTGTCAATTTGAAATCATCATAAATGTCTCGTTAGTTCTTTCCGGTTCGTTTGAATACCTATGTCATGGGTCTTCAACCATTATACATATTTTAATTATGTTGGTATGCGGCCCGTATTCTGACGTATAAAAACGGTCCCCGCGCTATTAAATCACGAAAATAGTAATTTGAGTGAAAAGTGACAATTCATGTTTATCAGCCAACTTCTCAATCTGATCTGAATAATTCTGTTAATGTTATACATGTTGTTTGATTTTCGAGTACATCAGTCTTTAATATGCCGAGCAATATACTATGCTGTCCTGATTTGATGAACAATCTTTGCTTCTTTTCAAAATGCACGATATCCCAATTTTAAAATAATGCCAGCGATTCATCTTGCAAAACGTGCTATATAGAGCTTTTGTTGCTGCTAACCTGTAACATTAATTTTTGGCTCGTCTGTTACGTCGTGCTTAAACCACCAAAAGGTATTTTGTTCTTAGCCATGTCTGTGGTATGGTAAGCTAAATATCGACAAAGGGGCGATAATACTGCAGGGAATGTTCAGTTCTGACCGAAAGTTTGCTGAATTCAGAAAAGGTTGGTGTATAAATATACTATATGTGAGAATGTACCAGTCCACTAAATGAAAACAACTGTCACGATTTTTTCACATTTGTTTGGAATATTTCTGTGGTTGATATGATCATGATAATATAGCGTCACACACGCTATATGGAATATTTCTGTGGTTGATATGATAATGATAATATAGCGTCACAGCTTTGATGTATCTAGCATACAAAAATCACATTAGTTTGGAATATTTCTGTGGTTGATATGATCATGATAATGATAATATAGCGTCACAGCTTTGATGTATCTAGCATACAAATCTAATACTATATGGTCTGGCATAAAAACGAACTACAACCTGGCTGCGTCCAGACACAGTGAACACGTGATCATATAGACACTATGACACTATATAATAGTGTCATTTCCTACTCTGCCTGACAAGTTAACTTCTGCTCACGCTGATACCTGGGGAAGATGTGGTGTAGTTGTTAAGCACTGACATCTGTCACACCGGAGGGGTCTGGCACAGCTGAAATATTATGATCATGTTCATTGACATGTTCATTCCTACGTGTGTGTTGCCTTCGCCGATTCCACTGCCTTACATGATGTCTCTGTAAATGCATGACTACAGCCCCACACGAGAGCGCTTGCCTATCTAACTATACTAAACTCATCTGTGATACGTTAATCTATATTTTAAACTAAGGTTCACTGTTTCCATGTAGCCCAGATGTTTGGCCTTATGGTAAACTGAGTGTTCCGCTACAGTAAAACACCTTCAAAGGGAGTGAAAATTATATTCAATAACCAGGCCATTGTGCTTTGAGAGAATATAATTAAGTCACTTTTAAAAACAGGTTGCACAAACGGGTAAAATGGGAAAACTGGATGAATGACCAACTATTGTGCAAAAAATATTATTTCCTACCACTAAAATTCAATAAATTTGTTGATTCAAATGTACGTGGAAGGGAGAAATTGCTAGGTTGTAATGGATGTAGCCGCGGGACGGACCATTATTGTAGCTTAGCATCTAGTCATCGCCGCTTATTGCACGCTGAAATAAAGGTTAAATTGTAGTTTAATATTGTTATAATTGATCAATTTGAATGAGCTCTTGAATGAAATGGAAATGGTTATTGTATAATTGTGCTGAATGAAAGCCTATTATCATATAGCTTTTAACCCTTGTCCACTATAGGTGATATCGCGATCCACAACTTCAAGTGACTGAAAATTTAAATTTATCAGCTCCGACTTCTAAAGGTTAAACCCTCAGCATTTTTCATCTCTGAAGAGAATGACTTAATTTTCTACACCAAGAGGTTTTTAAAATTTAATCCATCTTTTTTTATTTCCCACTCACTTCATCCACCTTCATCCACTACAAGCCGAGAATTGCGACAGCTACTCGCGGCTTGTAGTGGATGAAGTTGACAACAATGGTAAATTCAGGCTTGAACGGGTAAAGTATTATACCCGATGTTTTTTTAAAGTTGGGCTAATTGAATGCTGACCCTGCACCTCAACGAAAATATGAAATTATGTATATTTTATTTTTAATGCACCCCCTATCTAAAAATAATAGGACTGTACAATCAACAAGATATTTATGCTATGACTCATCATCATGTGAGTCAGCAAGTTTACTGTCCCACCGAAAAATCAGAGTCGGGTGTCATAGCTTGACCCAATGCTGGTTTAACGTTTGTCCAGCATTGTGTCATTTGTATCGTGCTAACGCATGGGAATGGTCTGGCCACCCAACCAAGCAGACACGATACATTGACCCAATGCTGGGTCAATGTTGACCCGCCGTAACATTGCCCCAGAATCGGGTCAATGTATCGTGTTTGCTGGGAAATCCACACACACAATTCCAGTGCTGGTATGTGTACAGTATGTGTACAGAATAATTGCGTACATGGCAAAACACGGTATCCGATGTACAATACATTGTAGATATTATATAAAACAAACATACCAAATGTATTTAATAGAAATAAAAGGTGAGAGGAGGCGATGTTTGTTTTTTCATTTCTAACATCCACATTTTTTACAGCTCACGAAACACAGAAGAAGGGGGCGCTTGTGTTTTGTATATTTGTGCCATAATTTAAGCGACTTAATGCTTGTTTAATATTGTTTCAACGTCGAATACGGTTGATTAATGCTAACGTCGGCCCGCTATTGAGGTGGTGCTGGCTGAATGGTGGAACATGTTTCCCGACAGCTGCCATTGATTAATGCCATCGACCCGCTATTGAGTCAGTGCTGGCTGAATGGTGGCCAATTAACAACAACGTTGGCCTGCTATTGAGGCAATGCTGGCTGAATGGTGGTCCATTATCGCCAGCGTTAGCCCGCTATTGAGGAAGCGCTGGCTGAATGGTGCCTACCCCCCCCCCCCCCCAAAAAAAAGGACCTTAACAATGTTGGTTCAACGTCGAATACGGTATCTCGTTTGTTGATTAATGCTAACGTTGGCCCGCTATTGAGGTGGTGCTGGCTGAATGGTGGAAATCATGTTTCCCGACAGCTGCCATTGATTAATTGCCATTGATGCTGGTTTAATGTTGGCTCAACGTCGAAAACGGTGGTCCAACATTAAACCAGCATTGGGTCATTGTTTGCTGATTATTGCCAACGTTGGCCGCTATTGCCGAATGCCAAATTGCCAATATTGCCAAATGGTGCCTACCCCCTCTTAAAGGAACATTGACCTAATGTTGGATCAACGTCGGCTACGGTGGGCCAACATTAAAACAGCATTGGTTTAATGTATTGAGGCAGTGCTGGCTGAATGGTGACCCATTATCGTTGGCCCGCTATTGAGGCAATGGTGGCCCATTATCGCCAACGTTGGCCCACTATTGAGGAAACTCTGGCTAAATGCCCCAAAGGGAACAATACATTGACCCAATGCTGGTTTAACGTCGAATACGGTGGCCCACCATTAAGCCAGCATTGGGTTAATGTATCTTGTTTGTTGATTAATGCCAACTTTGGCCCGCTATTGAGGCAGCGCTGGCTGAATAATGGCCCATTATCGCCAACGTTGGCCCGCTATTGAAGAAGCGCTGGCTGAATGGTGAACACCCCCCCGAAAAGCAACGATACAATTGAGCCGATGCTGGTTTAATGTTGGTTCAACGTCGAATACAGTGGGCCAACATTAAACCAGCATTGGGGTCAATTTATCTTGTTTGTTGATTAATGCCCAACGTTGGCCCGCTATTGAAGCAGTGCTGTCTGAATAGTGGCCCCATCGTCTACAGCACTGGCCCGCTATTGAGGCGATGCTGTCTGAATGGTGGCCCGCTATCGGTGAAGCGCTGGCTGAATGGTGCCCCCCCCCCCCAAAGGAATGATACATCGAACTAATGCTGGTTTATTGTTGGTTCAAGGTCGAATACGGTGGGCCAACATTAAACCAGAATTGGGTCAATGTATTTTGTTTGTGGATTAATGCCAACGCTAGCCCGCTATTGAGGAAGCACTGGCCGAATGGTGCCTTACACCACCCCCCCCCCCCCAAGGAAAGATACATTGACCTAATGTTGGATCAACGTCGACTACGGTGGGCCAACATTAAAACAGCATTGGCTTAATGTATTGCTATTGAGGCAGTGCTGGATGAATGGTGGCCCATTATCACCAACGTTGGCCCACTATTGAGGAAGCGCTGGCTCCATCCCTGAAAAGGAACCATACATTAACCCAATGCTGGTTTATGGTTGGTTCAGCGTCAAATACGGTGCCACAACATAACCAGCATTGGGTCAATGTATCTTTTGTTGATTAATGCAACATTATCTTACCCCCTATTGAGTGGGCTGTCTGAAAGCTGGCCAATTAACAACAACATTGACCTGCTATTGAGGCAGTGCTGGCTGAATGGTGGCTCATTACCACTAACGTTGGCCCACTATTGAGGAAGCGTTTGCGGAATGGTGCCTACCCCCCCCCCCCCGAAAAGGAAAGATACATTGACCCGATGCTGGTTCAAAGTTGGTTCACCGTCGAATACCGTTGGCCAACATTAAACCAGCATTGGGTCAATGTTTGTTGATAAATGCCAACATTGGCCCGTTATTGAGGCAGCGCTGGCTGAATGGTGGCTGAACAAGCCCCAACGCTGGCCCGCTATTGAGGCAGCGATGGCTGAATGGTGGCCGATTGACCCCAACGTTGGCCGGATATTAAGCAGTGCTGGCTGAATGGTGGCCCATCATTGCCAACGTTAGTGCTTGCCATTGAGCAGTGCTGTCTGAATGGTGGCTCATCATCTCCAGCACCGGCCCGGTATTGAGGCAATGATGGCTCATGATCACCAACGTTTGTGTTGGCTGGTGATCCATTATCGCCAAAGATGACCCCCATAAAGGCAGTGCTGTCTGAATGGTAGCCAATCATCTCAGCCATTGAGCGCCGGGGACCATCTGTATATGTCAGAATCTGACGTCTGTAGACGTCAGATTTTGACTGTAGACGTCAGATTCTGACGTCGTATAAAAACGGTCCCCGCGCTTAAAGAATTAAAATATTCCTAATTGCAGTAGACCCATAACATAGGTATTCAAATGAAGCTGATAGAGATAACAGACATTTATGATTTCAAATTGAAAATAACCCTTTGGTCTCCATGGTTTATACAAGAATATCTCAGTGTTTTAAGGGTTAACCAGCAAACAGGGGACGTTAACCAAAGTTGTTTTGATGTTGGTCCATAATCTACGACGCTGGGCCAACGTCAAAACAACATTGGTTTAACGCATGTGTTTGCTGGATATATGCCGTTGAATGCTAATATAAATGCAGTTGTAGTAGCCCAGTACACACAAAACATTTCTATAACATTTACACAACGCTATATAAATGTTATACAAATGTTTTGTGTTTACTGAGAGCCTATAATCACTAATAAACAATAAATCTAACAGAAAAGAGACGGCGTGGTGAAGAATGGAAATATCAATGGCAGCGAAAAACAATTATCAGCGGGACTGGGCGGCATATTCTGTAATTGGGCTGTAAATTACGGCACCGGGCGCGGATTGGAGAGTATCGCGTGTCCATCATTTATCCTGACCTCATTGAGAATATTGACCGGGACCAATCAGCGCTTCGTGATTTATGAGGGATACACTGAATAGTGCATACGATTGTGTCGCAGTTCCAGGGACAATTATTTTCCGTGCTAGCTAGGGCAGGATCTCGTCTGATACAATGAGGAATTGGTATTGGATGTTTTTCGCGATGGTAAGTGGAATGAAATGAATCGGGCTTTAGGCCACCTTTGTGCACATATAGGCTAAACTGGGCCAGGAGAACCTCCTAGGGATGACGAGATGACACTGTCCTCCAGACACAGGATTCGAAATTCGAGCCCTGGCGATCTGAGGCCGAGCGCGCTACCTCACGGTCACGGAGGCTCCCCACAATACTGAGTTTCACACGTGGATGGGGAAGAAACATTTTGTTTCTTTCAAACCGCCGCTACCGGGAACCGAGCCCCGAACTCTAGCGTGAAGGGTAGCGGTGCTAACCACTCCCCTAGGGCCCCCGCCCTTCGCGATGGTAAAGAAATGGTATTGTGAAATTTAGGGGAAAGTGGACATTGTGTAATTCCACTTAACTAGAATCAATCAATCATTTCAGCAACCCACTGTTGACTAAGCATTTCCAGTATAATAAATTATTACGGGAGGGTTCCACTCTGACAGAAGTGGAACCCGTATTATACAGGAACGAGCTTTATACGATATATGATACCATAAACCATATATTTCTTTCAAAGTGAGAACGTAACTGGACAGGCTGCTTCGTCGTCTATGATTAAGCCTCGCTGCATACTTTAATTTGCACTGACGGACGGACATACAGACGGTCAACCAAACTGCATTACTGTTATTTTATTCTTAGCTCTTCAAAAACCGTTTCATTGAACGTATCTGAAGTTTCCTAAGCATAAACGTGCATGCACTTATATTTGAAGATGCACTTTAGTTTTCGAAAACAGGTGCAGGCACTTGTAATCGAACACAACAAATATTTCAAGAAAAAAGACATAAACTTAAATTCGAACATTAAATGACTTTGATAATAAACAAATGATACATATTTCGACATGATGCACTGTAGTTTTCGGAAATAGGTGGCGGCACTTATATTCGAACACAACAAATATTTTAGGAGAAATGAACTTCAAATCGAACATGAAATGGCCTTGAAACCAAATGACAAATATTACGACATAAAAAAAGCAAATTTAAAATTGTATTTGTTTTGTAACGACAAATATAATCGCGACCGGCGGTTAAAGGGTTAACGTAAGGTGTACTCTCACAATAATTCAACTAAACCCTTAAAGCGGTAAAATATTTTTGTAAAAACCAAGGGGGTGAAACAGTTTTTTCAATCTGAAATCATCATGATTGTCTTAGTTAGCTCTTTCTGATTCATTTGAATACCTATATTATGGGTCTACGGCAAATAGAAATAATGTTTACTCTTTACAGCGCCGGGATAGACTTTAGTCGTCAGAATCTGACGTCTGTAGACGTCAGATTCTGACGACTAAAGTCTATCCCCGCGCTGTAAGTGTTAATAATGCCAGCTGCGATCCAAAAGGATTTGTATAATATGTAGGCCTATGCTATATTGGTGGGCCTACAATCAAGGTGGCATCCTAGCAAACACGATACTTTGTAAATTTTGAGTTTCAAATACCGATATATTTGCTCAGAAAAATCTTTGATCTAAATATATTTTTTTTCAAAATGCCGGATTCGCCCCTGGTATTGACAGATACCTGCTCTTAACCAACACCTACAAAGTATTTCCGATAAGTACCCAGAAAACACAAAACATTTGTATAACATTTGTACAACGTCGGTCCAACGTCGAAGACGTTGGGCCGACGTTGTACAAATGTTATACACATGTTTTGCCTTTTAAAACGTGAGCACTTCAGTGAACGATTTTCAAGGTGATATAATCATGTGCTCAATCAACAATATTGATTCATTTTTGTCCTCAAGTTTAATATAATGATAGGCCACCCACTTGAAGATATCTACATATATTTGATAGATAGTTTTACCAATGAGTGAATTATTTCAGTTGCCAGTGGTGTTTAATTTGGCTGTAGATATTGTAATCGTGAAGCTTAACGATTTAAGTTGATTGTAAATTTAGCCATTTAAAGGGACAGTCCCAGGCTTTTTGGACAACCATGTCAAAAATAAAAAAATACTGGAGTTACGTCTCTATATCTAGTCTAACTGGTAAATGCGCAGCACAAAAATTAAAAAACTTTTGCAGTTCTAGTCTATGGACATGTTTACATCATATGGACATGGTTATATTAAGAAGCCAAAATAAAATCACCGATTTTTTAATGATTTTATTCTGGGACAGTCCCTTTGAACAAAGTGAAGGATAAACCCGATGGGTTAAGTTAGTTTGAGCTAATGAGTCTATGAAGAAGGTCGCTGATCGCACTAAGCAATTGCATGTGACAGGTGCTGCAGGAGTACCAACTCCAATTATAAGACGATTTTATGGGTAGTGATTGGGATTCCAGTTAATTGCTGCGTCCTACTAGAATCCCAGGGCTAAACCGTGTGTGCAAGTGTGCATACTAGTAGGCCCTACACTGTGTCGAGTAAGTAATCGAGCTGAATTATACTTCTTTTTTTACAAACAAAAGAAAATATAATACTATAGGCCTGTAGTAACTTACTGTTTCTTTATCCCTTTTTTGTCGTAGATTTTAGTGTTCAATTATTATTTTGACGATGCGCGAAACTGTTCATATTTACGGGATTGTAACTTTCGATATCGATGATTTTCACATTAGCTCACATGTTTCAAAACCAAATTAATATTGTACAAAATATTATTGTCTATTTGAGAGATAATCAGCCTTTTTATTTGTGAAAACAATAGACCCAAATTAACAGAAAAATTATTGCCTGATGACCTAACAATATAAAACATTGATTTTCTTTGTTTTACACATTATATAGTTGCGGCATATAGTAGACTATATCTGGTATTAAACAGTTATATATTATCATAATTATGTTAAGCTGAAATCAATACAATTAATACAATTATCAAGTATGCTGCACGGCAGAATGTTGTGTTCTGAACGATCGCATAAAGGAGACAAACAATCAATTTGTCGTTTCATCATACAAGTACGACCGAAAACCTGCAAAATACGAGGCTCCCACTCATACTCAATGTCGTTTAAATGTTTACTCCACAGTCTACGATGCTAGCCCAACATTAAACAAAACAATGGGTCAAATTGTCATTGGTCAACGCCCAATGTGTTTTCTGGGTTTCTTCTCTACGTAGAAAAAGAAGATTGAATGTCGACCATCACTATGTGATGTCCTGGCATCAACTGACATAGATCGTTGTTTATCATAGATAATAAAACAAATATATAATACTTCATCGTCTTACCTTGGCCGCAAGTGACTGAGCAGGGCGCCCATCCGCCACGCTGCCAGGCGTATCTGTCCGCCAGAGGGGGTAGTGTAGTGGGCGAGGGTCGCTCCGTCTCCACTCGGTTGTCCTGAAGCTGGCGCGGTACCGTGTACCGGTACCGCAGACGTACAGGCTGACGACTGCTCGAAGAGAACACCTGCCACACAATGTACCAAATAAGAAACATATTTGAGCAGATTGTAAAATGTAAAAAAACATCACTGCTGCCACGTAAGCACGAGGCTTTGAACCAATGGGCCACCAGCGTCATAGACGGTGGCTCAAGATTACAGCAGCATTGGCACAAAGTTAGGTGGAGTGTGAAGGGTAAAAATGTTCACTATTTTAGCGCTATCAGAATGTACCGGTATTTATAAAAATATTCACATCACATTTTACATTTACCATGCGCAATTATGCATTGTTTTCATTACTAAACCAGAACATTATTATTCTTAACTCTCTTAACCCTTTCAAGCCTGAATTACCCAATTGAATTACCCCCGCGAATTGCTGCCGCAATTCTCGATTTGTAGTGGATGAAGATGATTTGATGTGGTTTAAAAATGAAGAAAATGGCCATGAATTGGTAAACCAGCTTCATGGAAATCTTTGTTCTAAAACCCTCGGTTGTAGGAAGATTAAGTCTGTTTTTAGAGATGTAAAATGATGCTTTAATGCATCGTGAGGGCTTGAAGGGTTAACCACCACGTGAATGTAAAATATGCCTACACGTTTACCTGGTTGAACATAAATGCGACAATGCTACTTTTCAAAACAAAAGGGTAGCATCTGCTTACTTGTGAGGTAAGCAGTTACTGCCTTTTTGGCTCTACTTGGCAGAATGATGTTTCACCCTCTTCACCGGAGGGATATTGTGTTCACAATTCCAGCGTCAAATGAATGAAAAATAAATAAACAGGATACGTGTTTATCCCGAACAATATTAACCCTTCAACCGCCGGTGCCGCATATATTCGGGTTTTCATTTTTATCAGCACATTAATAACCACCTTTTAAACATGTTAAAGATGTTAAAGACATCAATCAGAAATATTTGAAAACAGTTGACCTCCATTTTGTCAAATCTGAACAATTTTCACTCACTTGAAGTTGTGGATCGCGTCAGCGAGACACAACTTCAAGTGAGTGGAAATTCATATTGAATAATTTGGCGGTTAAAGGGTTGGAGGGCTAAATTAAATTATTTTATTTTTTCACTCAATTGACGTTGTGTCTCGCTACCGCGACCCACAACTTCAACTGTTTGAATATTGCTCATTACTAGTTTAATTTGAAACCAAACATTTGCAATCTTTTAAACGCTCATATCGTTCCTTATAACAGTAATTGAACCTGCTAATAAAATAAATTAAAAACGATTATTGTCGTGCTTAGTGGTTCAAGGGTTGATTCGCTATTAATTTTGAACATGTTGATGGTTGAGGCCACTACTAGACACACATTAGCTATACGTAGAGGGTGCCTAGGGTTATGCAAGGAATATATTCCTTGGGTTATGGCAGGAGTTTTAATCCAGCTCGACCACACAATAATAATACTGTCCTATATACTGATACGGACGGTGCTTAGTTGGATGTTCATGGTAAACTGTGGCTCATCACAGCAATTGACATCTCCAGAAGTACATGTTATATATATATCCCCCCCATTTCTAATCTTGACGCAATGGACAATTTACATCACAATGCGCGCCTTATTCTTAATTTATTCTGAATATTTGAATCATATGCCAAGAGACAAATATAATAAAACACACACACACACAGATAATAGGCTACATTGTTTGCATAATTGTGCATTTCATAATAAGAGATATTAGATATCCTAATTACTCTCAGCAGAGGTCACATAATTTACACTGATGTGGGCTAAGGCTAAGAGGGGGGGGGGGTAGGAGGAGAAGAATAAAAGATAAAGGGGAGAAGGTGGGAAAGGTAGAAAAAAATAAAACAGGAGGAAGGGGATAGAGGAGATTAGGAGCATGAGAGGGAGGAAAGAATCATTGAGAATCATATCCTCTCCGTTGTTCTTCTTGCCCTTCTCTACATAATTTTAACCTGCCTTTAATTTTTAATTAAAAAAAATGGTCTATTGCAATTAAAGTTCGGCGTCGTCGGCGTAACATTTACTTGTAGCGACGATAAATTTTAAAATGTGCATGTATTCTTCTTAAATGTGTCGTGCGTGTTGTTATAGTTACCAGTTCTCGGACAAGTTCAATAATGGCCAAAAAACTTCAAAATGGTCGATGTTTTGCATTTTACATACATAATTTTACCTTGTAGATAACCATGATAACTTAAGTTTTTCATGTATCCTGCTGAAATTTGTTATACATGTTACTAATAACCAGTTCTCGGATAAGCTCAATAAAAATTCAAAATGGCTAAATTCTTGCGATTTTTCACATTTTACGTCAATAATTTCACCTTGTGGGCGCGATAGCTTCAAAGTTATTCATGTATCATGCCCAAATTTGCTATGCATGTTACTAATAACCAGTTCTCAGACGAGTTCAATAATGGCTGAAAACAAAATTGAAAATGGCCGATTTATAGCGATTTTTTGCTATTGTCGAATGTGCTGTTGTTCTTCTCTTGTTCTTCTCCTCTTTCTTCTTCTAGTCACCGTCCGCATCCATCCGCTTTTTCCTCCTTAGTTTATCATTCCTCCTCCTCTTCATTTCCTTCCTCGTTTTATTCTTCCTCTTCATTCTCATCATTTCGAAATGAATAATATTTTTTTATTTCTCCTTTTCCATCATCCTTCTTTCACCTCCTCCTGCGTATTCTCCTCCATATCGACTTCTTCTACTCTCTCCTCTACTTTCTTCACCGTCCTCTTATCTTCATTATCTTGCCTTCTCCATCTTCTTTACTCCCTCTTTTTTTCTCCTCGTTTTCTTCCTTTTTCTTGATCTCTTCTACCTCAGTTTGCTACTCCTGCTGGTTCTCATTTCCGTCGTCTCCCCAGCGCTTCTCATTCCTCCTCCTCTTTCTTTTCATTTTCTTCTCCTTTTCTTCCTCCTCGTTCTCCTTATCCTCCTCCATCCTTCTTTTCGTCATTCATCTCATCCTCTCTGTCTTCCTTCTCTACTTTCTCTTCCTCCTCCCAATCTTTATTCTCTTTATGTTCTTTATGTTCTCTTTTTTTCTTATTGTCCACCTGCATATTCTCTTTGTCTTCCTCCACCCCTTCTCTCTCTTCTTCCGCCTCCTCGCTCTCCTCCTCATCTTTGTCTTTATCCTCATTCAATTCCACCGTTTTTTTATCCTCCCCCCCCCCCTTCGTCACCTCTCCGTCCTCCATCTCCTCTACCTCCTTTTGCTACTCATTCTGGTTCTCATTCTCGTCGTTCTCCTATTCTTCATCCCCTTCCTCACTTCTCATTTCTTCTCTTTCCTCTTCGTCTCGTTGTCATCTTCTTGTTCCCCCTCTTCCTCATCTTCCATCATCCTTCTTTTCTGCCTCTTCTTCGCCCTTTTCCTCTCCCTCCCCTACTTTATCTTCCTCCACCTCCTATTCATCACTGTGCTCTCCCTTGTCTACTGTCTATTCCTCCTCCTCAACCCCACCTATATGTTCTCTTCTTCATTTTCCTCTTCTTCTCCTCCTCTTAGTCCTCGTTCTCCTCTTCCTCCAACTCCTTTTGATCCACTGCGTTCTTATTCCTCTCATCTTCCCTGTTCTTCTCATTTTCTCCCCCTTCACCACCTCTTATTCCTTTTCCTCTTTTTCCTTTTCATCTCGTTTTCTTCCTTCTCGTCTTCCTCATCCTCCTCCAACCTTCTTTCCGTCCTTCATCTTATCCTCTCTGTCCTCCTTCTCTACTTTCTCTCCCTCTTCCCAATCCTTCTTTTTCTTATCTTTGTCCTCCTTCTTTTCCCCTTCCTCCTTTTCCTTCATCCTTCTCCCCCTCCTTCATCGGCTCTTAGTCTTCCTCCACCCCTTCTCATTCTCTTCATCCTGTTATTTCTCCTCTTCTTCTTCCCCCCTTCTCCAACTTCTCCAACACTCCGTCCTCCATTTCCTTCACCATTTTTTGCTACTCATTCTGGTTCTCCTCCTCGTAGTTCTCCTGTCCCTACCTATTCCTCATCCTCTTTCATCATCTCTGCCTCATATTCGTCGGTATCCTCTCCCATCTAGGACGGGGGCTCTGGTGCAGTGGTTAAAGCTGCCTGCTTGGGAAGTCAGTCACTCGTAAAGAGTCAGTATTGTGGTCAGCCTCCGTGGTCGAGAGGTAGCGTGCTCGGCATCAGACCACCAGGGCTCGAATTTCGAATCCTGTGTCTGGAGGGCAGTGTCATCTCATTCATCTCATCCTCCTCTCTGCTCTCGTCTTTCTTTTCCTCTTTTTTCTCTCTCTTCTCATCTGTGTCCTCTTCTCCTTTCTCATTGTTCTCCTTTTTTTCTCCTCTCAGTCCTGTCTGTCATTTTCCTCCAACTTATTTTCTTCTTCTCATCCTCTTCCCTTTTATCCTGTGTCCTGCCTTCTCCATTACCTCCTTTACCTCCTTTTATTCTCCCTACTTCTCCGTCTTCACCTCCTCATTCCTCCCACTCTTTGTTCCTCGTTATTTTCTCCTACTACTCCTTCTAGCTCTGTCTGCCTCTTTACATCTCCTCCTTTTCCACCTTCACCTCTTTGCCTTCCTTTTCCTTTACATTTTCTTCACCATCCTCTTTGCTCTTTTATTTGATTTCATTCTTCTCAACCTTCTCTTCCTCCTCCTGATTTTCCTCCTCATTCTCTCTTCCTCCTTTTTTCTCTTCTCCCTCGAATTATGACAATTATGCCCTTAAAATAATAACAGTTACTGATAGGCTGAAAATAGGCTACATTGAACCTTAGATGACCTCAAATGGTCCATAAATGACCTTTAATCATAATATTCTTTATTTTATGTCACTTATTAGGATTTGGTGTATCACACTGATGATTTTGTGGGGTTACAAAACATACAGTAAAACATTATTTAACTTTAATGTGTCACTTTGTTTACATGACCTTGTATGATCTTGCATCACGCTTGAGACTGAAGTGACCTTGAATTAAATCAAACGGAAATGAACTTAAATTTTGTCATAGACCATCTCATTCCCTTCAACATCTCTAAAATACACAATATCGACACCAAAATCATAAAAATGGATTCATTGGTTATCTAATCTATTATCATGACTATTGACCAAATTAACACGATAAAAGATACGGATGTCGGCAATCTTCAAAAAGGCTAAATCGGAGAATTTTTTCACTGGTAACATCTGAAATGTCAAAATATATGTTTTAGGGGTGTTAAAACTGATTTTGGAATTTAGGTTTAGGGAGTGCAAGGGCACCCATTGTGGCTTCTACACTGTTCATGACTATAAAAAACGTAAAAACTGTTAAAATTAGCGCAGGTCCGGGACCCCTACGAAAGGTAACAAGAAACTGGCCATTCAGTCTACAACCACGACCAACGTATCTGCTGCCTGTGTAATAAGTAAAATCAATATCGATTAATCTATCAAACAATCAATTAACCAGCAAATTAATCAATCACACCCATATAGCTCCTAAATCATCGGAGGACAGTGAAGACACATATTCTTAGCATTATCATGTGTCACATAATCCTGAAAAAAAATGTTCTGCTAGACTTTCATAGCAAACACCGGTAGATTGTCCAGGTAAATTACCATGCCATACTGCTCCAAACTCCCACTCATAAATATGATTATTGATAACTGATCCATAGCCTACATTATTTCATTCATCTCTCATTATTCATACAGAGGAGGCCAACTTTGTGGCCAAAAAACTGTTTGTAATCCTGAATAATAAATATGTTTATACAAAAAAATCCAGACCAAAGCCAGTTCGTGACCAGTGAGTCAGACCAATGGAACGGCTAGGGCTGGAAAGCCAGATCAAAATAGAAAACGAAACACAATTTGACTGTCAACGCTCCTTGACAACAGAACTATACTTACATGTTTATGTCATACAACCCGAAATAACAACTTTAAATAACCTAGAGCACTGAGCTATTCAATTTAAATGTTCAGTCACTTGATGTTGTGTCTCGCTACCGCGCCACACAACATCAATTGACGAAACATTTATGTGATTTGTGAAATTGAGGTCCCAACATATATCAGTGTTAGTAAAAACACAGAATGTCTTCTATAATTGATATCAGTGTTCTAGGGGTTGAGGCGGACCGACTTAACAATATTTACTTTTCTTCTCCTTGGATATAAAAGTGTGTATCTGCCACCTTGTGAAGTGCTAGATACACCCAGGTCCTTTAATATCCAAAGATACGTTGAGCACACTTGGAAGATAAAGCAAACTATTTTTTTACTTTTCAATTAGGCTGTTACAGTTATTTACATTTGCACGGCATTCTATATCTCATCAGCGCACATATCAACTACTAGCAGCCACTCAGTTAAGTGGCACTTATGACTCTCTGGCTGCTAGGACCTGCTATGGCATAAAACTTGCAAAATATGCAGTTGATGCAGCTTGATCATGGATCAAAATCTTGCAAAAATGTTGTACCGCGTATTCACCAGGTGGGGTAGCAAAACGACACGGCATTAGAGAAAAGGACATAATATGTGGAACATAATGATTATTTTGACTAACTGATAATTTGTAGTCACAAGATAACGTATTTTCACATTTCAAATATTGTCATTATGATAACAAGAAGCAAACCGGCCAACATAATCCCCCGCCCGCCCGCGGGATAGAAATTGTTCAGGGTACATCCTTCCCTGGACTCTCACATTCTGTTTTACAGCAAATGGTCTACAGTTGCAGTATGCTATGTATATTACAGATTGTTAATGCCAATAATGATCTGAAGTCGGCCATTTTGAATTTGATCGAGATCGCGATCCACAACTTCAAGAGAGTAAAATTACTCAAATATACACCATAATTTGGATGAAAACATTTTGCCAATCTAGCATATTTCATGCTCATTTCGCATTCGATTGGTATTTTTTTATTGACAAATATTCGGTTTCTTTCTTTTTTATTGGCACATTACGTAGACCCACCACTTTTTAAACATCTTGAAGATAAAACGTGACTTTAATCAGCAAGATTTTAAAAAAAGTTGACCTCCCTTTTTTTGAATCACGCCAGACACAACTTCTTCCAGCGGGTGCAAATTCTAATCAAATTACTTGGCGGTTAACAGCAAAAAGATGAAATGTTTTTTTTTAAGTGTTTGGGTTGAAGGGTTAAGTGATAATATGTGACCCGCCATGCGAGAAGGTGCCAATGTTGTTCTAATGTTGGCCCAGTGTCGTAGACGATGGGCCAACATTAGAACAACATTGGCCAATGCCGGCGGCTTTGTTGAAATTATTTATGACGCCATTTAAAATGTAATTTTAATGATTACATAGCATATTTAAAAAAAAATCATGAAACAAAAAGTAATAAAGGTTTTTTTCATTTTTTTTGTCACTGCAACAGAAAGGACACGGCTATCACATCAACTGAAAAAAATCATTTTTAAAAATGTTGTCCTCACTGCCCTTTTCGCGTGTCAGGTCACATATATTGTTTTAAATTCACAAACATTGTGATTAACTCACAGCGACGTGGACAGGCGCCAGCAGGGGCCCCATGGCGCGCAGGGACTCTCCTTCCCGCTTGCTGTTCAGGTAGACAAATTTGGCGCCGCTCAGGACAAACTGGCGGGAGTGGCTTCTCTGGTGAGGTCCGTTCAACATGAATTCCCCGGTGGCTGGATCCTGAACAGCTGTTTACAACAAAATGAGCCGTATTAATTACCTTATACAACGCTGAAATATTTTTCTATAAATAATAGAGAGCCATTTTTTTTCAATTTGTAATTATCATTAAGGTCCTAGATATAGCTCTTTCCGCTTGATTTACGACCTTATTCTTTTAGTGCGGTACCGGACTTCAGATGTCAGAATCTGACGTCTATGGGCAAAATAAACTAAAACGAACCCCATGTATATAATGGGATGCAAAACATGTCGGCCGCATTGGAATATCATGCCCGAAATTTCGGCTTTTTATGGTAGACCTATTCAAGTAGTTAATAAAATCAGCAACTGCGTTATGTAAAACATAACCCGCTGGGCACACGATGCTGTTGCGACGTTAATTCAACGTCACTGACGTTGATTTAACGTAGCAACAACGTCGTGTGCCGGGTGGGAAACCATAATTATTTCACTGACCTATGTAATGCAGGTGGTGTGTGGGGTAGGGCTGCTCAATCAGCTCTATGTCTCTTGCATTGACGGGCAGCACTAATACCTGATGGTACTCTGAAATACAAAATTGCAGATTGAAAATAGCTAAGCGATGCAAGAACGTAGTATCTTCGACTACCAACCAACGCGAAATGTGAGGCGTTTTCCTCGGTTGCAAGTTCAGATTGTGGTAGTGACGCGACAACCGGCGAGACGCGCGACAAAAATGTAACAGTTTTGAAATGTATCGCATCGCCCATCGCACTCGCCAAAAACACACTTAATTTTCCTACAACTTTTCATGGAACTGGTTCACTAATACACGGTAATTTTATTAAATTTTTCACCCACTTCAAATCATCTTCATCCACTACAAGTCGAGAATTGCGACAGCAATTCGCGGCTGTAGTGACAAAGATGACAGGTCAACATTAGCCCAGCACTTTATATTTAAATAATTGTAGCCCATTCAATAAATTTCCCGTGTGATGTAGGCCTACTTCTAAGCGCAATGATATATATAGGGTGTGATAATCAATCCACCTCACCTCTCTTGGTCAAGTTGACCACTACGTTGTCCGAGATGACCATGCAGGAGGTGTGGTCACCGTCACACACACCACAGCGATCAGCCTGGCGACTCGAACCCATCACCCCGTCACAGCCAGCCGCCTGAACACACCGTGCCACACAGGAGTAAATACATCATGTTAGCATTTTGCAAGGAATAACGTTTTTTCATGGAAGGGAATATTAATTGTCCCAAGCGATTCCAGTGATATTTCTGTGTTCAACCCTTTCAGAGCGGGGAACGACTTTAGACGTCAGAGTCTGACGTCTAAAGTCTTAAGTTTTTTAAATTATGTGTTGCGCATTTGCCAGTTAACCATTTCGAGCCTGAACCTCCCATTGTCATCTTCATCCAGTACAAGCCGCGAATTGCTATCTAGTGGGGGGCCATAATGTATTAAATTTGCACATCTGGCTAAAATTTTGAAAATTGGTGTACAAGCCCACAAGACAGTACTCTTTCATATTTTTGATGGATCCAATTTGAAAAATGGCTGGATCCATCATTTTAGGCAAAATTCAAAATGGCTGCCACTCGAAAACCAAAATTATCATATCTTGGCAACATATGGTCCAAATTTTACGATGTTAACATCAATTTTATATATTTGGATGACGCGAAATCTATTTTTTATAGTTTAAAAGTGATTGGGATGAAATGCATGTTTTAGTTTTATTTAAAATGTTCAAAATGACACATTTTGTAAAAAGAATATGCTAAAAACCGAAATATCGAACGCTGGACACATTTAAAAAATAGTTAGTGACATTTGAATCATATTTGACTGTTAACAACATAATTTATATAGGCCTATACATATTGGTAAGCGTCATCAGTTAAATAAATCTTCAGTTAGTACATGTATCGCGGTTAGCGAACATTATTCGGACATTCATTGTTTATGCACTCCCAGTCAAGGTGACATAGATGTGTGCATCCTAGATTAGCATTAGCACTTTTGCAATTCCCCCTATCAGGTTATGCTTTTTTGACAATATTGATTGCAATGCTGCGACAATGCACAACCCTAACATCTGCAAAACATTCAGCAGACCCAGCTCCATTCCTATGGATTGTATATTTTGCTGCATTTCAAGAGCCTTTCTGCAAATATATCCTGCCTGATGCAGTGCTCGTCTAGAAGACCGAAGTAAGGCCTCTTGTTTGGGTGGTATGTTTTCTAATGTTCGTTTGTCACAGTCCATGCATCGCTCCAGCCATGTCAATGGAGTCAAGGGGAGGACAGAAGAGGATATTCGGTATATGCCACGAGTGTGTCTGTTATTTCTGGATAGGCACCCAATGCAGCCAATGCACTTTTCTGCTAATACTCATATAAGATGAACTAGAAGGCCTATTGCAGCAAGTAAAGAAGAGTGGGAGTGAGATGCACCTTTGGGGCCCAATTTATTTTTAAGATTGCATGGATAGAGATTGTCTGAAACCTTTTGCCAGAGCCGAAACCAACCCAAAATTCAATCAATCACAGGCTAGTAAAGGCTAGTAACAGCAATGCATATAATAATGCTAATCACTGTCCTGATATAAATATTGTTATGTGCTTATTATAGTGTAGAACATGCGACTGTCAGCTTCCATTTGATCAGAAGGCATAAATTGAGAGAGGTTAGCGTTATTGGAAGGATGTGACCTGGTCATCTTTCGTGGAATAACTTTGATCAGGATAAGAATCCCAAATCAGGTCAAGTCTGGTTATTATGGACTCCGATTTCATGCTCTGGACAAATGTTAAGAATGATATTCTACGTATTGTTGAAAGTTTGCAACTTTGATGGTTCGGACCATATATGGACAATGGCAGCAGCATCAACAATTTTCATAGACACATCGATTTCAGCCATTCTAAGATGTCAGATTTTTTTCCACTCTATTTCCCTCTGTCAGATAATAATGGTGGCTCCTTTTGATTTTCAAATAACGTAAATCATATATGCATTTGGGTGTGATTGGAGAGAACTAAATAAATGAGAAACCAGCGAAGTACTTGTCTTCTGTACACTAATATTTTTGCCTTCAGTTCTCGATGGTTTGCAATGTTGGGAGAGATACCCTCTTTAGTTATAGACACAGATACATTCATCATACACTTTCATGTACATTCATGCCTTTATTAACATGTTAAAGGCATATTGCATTATGTATCTGCTGGACCAGCAGGAATTATTTATCTTGTATCTAATGTGAGCATATTTGAACAAGTGTCATTAAATAAAAAGGATTGCCCTTGAGTATATACAGGAGGGATATAACATCTTTAGACTAACGAGTTTGGAGAATTTGCCCTACTTCGTGATGACAATAAACAGAAGAAGATTATGTTAAGTGTGACGATAATTCAGCTGATGATGCAAATTCAACCAGTGCTTGAACTTTCCTAGGTAGGAACAAGGTGTTCATCCATATATGATAACAGCAGAATTATCAAATAGAGAAGACATATATCGGTAGGCAGAGTAGTTTGTTTGGTTGAAAACAAACAAACATCAGCACAGGTCATCTATTACCTACATATGAAGGTCGAAATCACCCTCACGAACAAGTAATCAAGCAAATCAAGCGGTATTTATTACAGATCAAGAATCATTAAACGAGTTTTAACTAATATGAAATTTATATTATTACAACTTCCTCATGCTGTTATCCCAGCTGTCAAAATCAGAAAACCCATGCAGTTGGTTTAGAGCATCAGTGTTATAGGCTTATTTTAACTTGGCGTCATCTATCTTGTCATGAACGAGAAGCTCTTTGGGAGGGCAACATAAATATCTGCCGGTGGAGAGGTTGGGATGATGTATGCGATACATGCTGATGATCGTCCAAATGTTACAAAACAAACTTATGTATATTTTCATAGAGAGAGACATGGCGCAATGGTTAGAGCGTGACGCTTCGACAATGTTGCTTTCTGCCGCGCGGTTTCGAATCCGGCTTGTTGCAGGATTTTCAGCGAAAAATCATGTTTCTCCCCTCTCAATCTTGGGACATTGTTTCGATGTTGTGTCCTTAGGCAAGGCACTTCATCCTCAAATGCTCCCCTAGACTCAGGTGAAAATGAGTACCAGGTAGGACAGAGATGACAATGTGTACGATAAGTTCAATGCGCCGAAATGGCTGCAGGACTGTATGCTCTCCGCTGAGTTGAAATGGCACACGAATGAGCAGGTCCAGTGACCAGGGGGGTAAAATGTAAAGTCGAATGATAGGTCTTCAGACTTGATATCAGACTATAAACCTGCACCTTTACCTTTATAATAGTTAGGCTGGTCGGGACAGTAAATTATGACCATAATTGACAATAAGCTACATATGTATTATTTATTATTTTGTGTTCTATTGTATTTATCTAGCATACAGTAACGTTATTGCAGATCTACTTGCAATTATGGCCACACCTGATCTAATGGGTTAGTAGATTGATTAAATTTTTATATATTTTGGTTTCAAAAACGCAAAAAATGGTCGAAACATAAAATATATGGCTCTAATCATGCTTAGACCGAGACCAATGAAACCGTTGGCCTCGAAATATATAAAATTGATGTTAACATCATTAATTTTGATCCATTGGTTACAAAGTTACGATAATTATCGTTCGCGACTGGCGGCCATTTTGGATTTTGCCTAAAATGGTGGTTCCATTACTTTTTGAAGTTGGATCCATCAAAAATATAAATCTAGAAGGTCTAAAGGACCTATAAACAAATTTTGACAATTTTAGCCAGATGTGCAAATTTATACACCAATTGTACATTATGGTCCCCCACTAATCGCAATTCTCGATTTGTAGTGGATGAAGATGAATGACTTGATGTGGTTTAAAAATTAAAGAAAATTGCTTCTTGAAAATTTTCGTTCTAAACCCCTAGTTTTTTTAAAATTAGGTCTGTTTTCAGAGATGTAAAATGATGCTTTAATGCATCGTGCGGGCTTTAAAGGGTTGGACGAAAAATAAGGACGCATAACGGAAATAACTCAGCACACTTCTACGTAATCACAGCAGCCCAGCAATTCTTGTCTATGGACATGTTCACAAATTAAAAAACGTGTGGTATAAATAATCCGTGTGGTATAAATGATCGTATATAGTTTGCAGTTATCATGATGATTGCTTCACAATTATTTTTTAAATGTGGGCATCACAACTTAAAACGGCAATTCGACTGAAAAGACAGCAGTACTGTGCAGAGCCAAAAGGCAGTATCTGCTTACTTACAAGTAAGCAGATACTTACTTACAAGTAAGCAGATACTGCTTTTTGGCTTTGCAGAGCAGTTCTGAAATGCAAAGGCAAAAAGTAAGCAGTTACTGCCATTTGGCTAAAAAATATCAACACTTACGACACATTTTCCACGCACGCACACGTGATCGGGGACGTCATAGGAACACTGTGTGCCGTCCGTGACGTCATCACTGGTGACAAACACGTCCTGCGTGTCCAGTGATATGCAGGTGAGCTTGCACAGCTGCGAGGCTGAAAAAAATATGTAATGATAACGTTCGACAAAAAAGTTGCCACGATCGTCGGAAATTGTGTTCACAATTCTAGCTTCAAATGAAAAATTGAAAGAAATAATTCGGAACAATTTTCACCATGTTCACATATTGAAGGAAGGACATGAATTGACCATTGATCATGTTAGTGTTATATTGTTTCAACTATCATATTTTTTATTGGTATAACTAAAAGTCATTTATACAGACTTATTTATTATATAAATATATGTACATGTATAGACTATAGAAGATGGTTAGTTTTGTCAAATCACAAGAAAATATACATGGTATCGCATAGGTTACAGAATTTAAATCATGTTAAGTGTCATTGCCATAATAAAACACTGGATGTTTTGAAAAAGTGAATAATAACTACTGAAAATAAAATAAAATGGCATTGCCGAGATATGTCATACTTAAGAGTACGAAGAGTACGGGTGTAACTGATTTTTCAGCAAGTAAATAGTGCCCGAAATATTTATTAAATGTGCAGGTGAAGGTCTCAAAAAAGGCGGTCATAGCAAATTACATATGTTCCTGTTTATTAAATATAGCGTCATTTCAAGCTGGAATTGCCATTAAAGAAATAAATTAAAAAAATTCTAATAACCCCTTGTATGATATCGTGAAAACTAGGATCTTCAAAAGTGAATTACTACAGTAATATAATTACGCGAACTCGATACCAAAATGTCATATAATAAGCTACTTTGACAAGTGGAATATATATTTTTGACTCCAGTAGGACGATTATATATATATATACATATATATTTATAAGCCTGACTTGTTACCATTTTTGTTTTCTAGCGGAATCCATCTGTGCCGCCTGTTGCCTTTAAAGTTGAACTGGTCATGTTCCGCACAGTGTTCTGCTCGGATGTCCGTGTTCCTTTCACAAGTCTGAAATCAGAACACTAATATTAACCCTAAAAGCGCTGGGGTATACAATTTAAATTTTCACCCACTTGAAATTGAGCGACCCACAACTTCAAGTGGGTTAAAATTACTAATATTTGTTTAATTTCCGACCGAACATTTGCAACTCTTGACGTTTAAGCACTCACAATTTAATCCCAATAACTGTGATTTAACTTGTTAATAAAACAGATAAAAGATTTATATAGTCGCGCTTGGCATTCAAAGGGTTAATTTGTTTGTGTCATTCAAAAAACATGTGGACAAGTTGAATCAAAATCACTTCACTTTTAATCTTTTCTGTTCTTCCTAATCAACGGGATATTTAGTTCCCAAAACCGGTTATTAGATGCGTTTTAACAGAATGTTTAGAAAACGACTGTTGCCGTGGTTGGTGTTTGCTTAACAGGCTTAAGAGATTAAATGAATAGACGAATAAAAATATGTTTTGTCATAGTTGTTATAAATAAATTGTTATAAATGTTACAAAACAGTGACAAATAAGCTCTATAGGGCTGGGCATTTATTTTTTGTATTATTATACTATTTATTATTATTGATACATATATATGTACTGGTCGCTTTAATAAACAATTACTTACTTAGACCACTGTGTTTTCTTTTTTCATACTAAATCATACTAATCAATCGAGTTCATTTTGAGTAAAATGTCAGATTTGGCACGTTTCTGAGGCGTTTTTTAATCGCCAATTCAAATTTAATAGATCGTCCCTCTCGATACTAAAGTGTTCTATCTGCAACTCATTTGAGTGGCAGATGGAGCGGGTGGAGATAATTATTAACCCTTTCAGCGCAGGGACCGACTTTAGACGTCAGAATATGCCGTCTATAGACGGCATATTATGACGTCTAAAATCGATCTCCGCGCTGAAACTGTATAATGGCCCAGCTAGAGCAAACTAAGATATTTATGATGATTTCGTATTTAACCAAAAATATTTCTGCGTTGTAGCAGTAAGATACCCACCTCTGTGAGGCACGTACTCATCTCCTCCCCTTCACCTTTACACATACGTCCTCCATTCAGCGGCCTAAAGACATGTACGCGATAAATCACAGAAATAGCAGGTTTATATCATAATTATGTAGAATTTTAGACATAACTTTATTTATTAAAAAACTCTCATTTAAACTACAGACAATTTTAAATGTGTAGCGTGAACCTGTGATATAACGGTGACATGTGAAAATAAATTATTTTAATGTTATAATCTGCATTGATTTGAATTGTGCCTGACACTGGCGAGACCTAATTCAAAATGATAAACTGAAAAAAAAATATTTCAAAGCATCACATGTCTCTCCTATCATATAATAAACATCAGATCATATTATATATATTATACCTGTCACTCAGGAAATTACACAGCACCATGAACACGGCGTAAATGTTCATTTGAGTCTTGCTACTCAAATCTCTATACATGGTGGGTGTCAGTGTCGTTACCCTTTTAGCGCGGGGACCGTCATTAGACGTCAGGATCTGACGTCTATAAACATCAGATTCTGACATCTAAAGTTGATCCCCGCACTGAAATAAAAAAATATTTATAATGGCCGTAGACCCTTAACATACGTATTCTAATGAATCAAAAACAAGAGCCATTTGAGACATTTATGATGATTTCAAATTAAAAAAACTTTTGGTCTCCATGGTTTATGCAAAATAATTCAGCGTTGTATGGGATAAAATATAGTTTGTGATAATAATAGTAGGCCTAATAGCGTGTATCTGGTCGGACAATGTGTTAATTTATTGCCCTTGCTGTAAAATTTGAGACCTACCAGTGTCATAATTATTTTGATCCCAACGCTCCGCTTCGGAATTAAATGATTCTGATAGGGTCTAAATTGCCAATATCGGACCATCAGCATCATCCTCCAAGCACAAGGTACTGTTTATATTGTTTTTTATATTGTTTTTGGTGTTACCGTGACTGTCGCACAGCTCCACTATCCTCGGGTCAGATAGTCTCAGAGTAATAATAGTCATCCCACGTGACAGACCTAATGTCAAACACGAGTCGGTAGTTTAAGGCCTTACCACAGTGACATCAGTATCTGCACCGATGCGAGAGCTGCATTAGCTCCCCTGTTGAGCGGAGGAACCAGGTTACGCCGCTGGTAATTCGCCCGATTATTACAACCAGCTTGCTTAAAAAGTAACAAGTTGATGTTGTTTGTCTTTGCTTGTGTGTGTGATTATCTGATTATGCGACTGTAGATTGATAACACTCCTAGGTCTATGTGAAGTTTGACCTAGTAAGTGTTCCAAACATATACTCACAGAGGGTTGTTGCACTCCCTGGTCCTGTAGTGGGATCCGATGCCACAGGTTCTGGAGCAGGGGCTCCAGCCGCTCCAGCCTCCCCACCCCCCTGCCACCACCATGGTCGTGGCCCTGGTGGAGGCGGGGGGTGCCTCCTCCAGCCCGGTCAGCGACGTGCACTGCCCCTGCTGGCATGTCTGCGTAAAAAAAACACATGTACATCTATAAAATGCACGTAGGCCTACATATGTTTAACCCTTTCAGCGCGGCGACGCGCTTTACCCTTTAACCGCCAAGTTATTTAATTAAAATTCTTATCCAATTGAAGGCGTGTCTCGCTGACGCGATCCACAACTTCAAGTGGGTGAAAATTATGCAGATTTGACAAAATGGAGGTCATCGATTCTGAAATCTTACTGTTTGATGTCACGTTCTATATTTAATATGTTAAAAAGCTGGTATTGAGTTTGGTGAAAAAAATATTTAAAAATGAATATAATCGTGACGACAGTTAAAGGGATAAGGCGCTGATATCCAATGATATCAGTTTATAAATCGCGCTAACGATCCACAACCTCAAAGTCAATGAAAATTTAAGCGGTGCTCTAAGGTTTTGGTGTTTTCAAACAGCACTTCACATAAGTATTGATGGGAATGACTAGCCAATGAATAGGCCTACAAAAATATAACAAGTCTACTTATTTAAACTGATGTATTTTTGGTTGATTCATCCAATGATAGAAGTTAAGTCAGCCGTGCCAGCTTCGAATGAATGTGACAAAACGAGTTGGTCTTCATTAGTTAACTCTGACAGCGCTTAATTGAATAATTTCGAATTTTCACCCACTTGAAGTTGTGTCTCGCTGCCGCGACTCACAACTTCAAGTGGGTGAAAATAAGCGGAGCGTTGTGGCAGTCACAATGCTGGATTACAGTTGGACCAGCGTCGCAGGCGATGGACCAACATTTAAACGGCATTACCTTTCCACGCCCACAAGCAGTCCCTGGTATGGGACGTCCCCGTTTTGTTTTGCACAGTTCTGGATTGGACTTGTGACTGCACCACAGAAACTCGCAGTGATTTAAATTATGCAACTGTAAAGAAAACATAAACAACTTAAAATTTATCATACAAGGAGATACACACTTGACGAATGACGCCAATGACGTTGATTCAACGTCGGCACAAAGGCTAGGCTAGTGCGCAGTGTGTATTGACATACCTACCCACTGGGCGCACGACGTTATTGCGACGTTGAATCAACGTCATTGACGTTGATTCAACGTTGCAATAACGTCGTGTGCCCAGTGGGAAGATTTCAAACTGGTGTTTAAAAGATAAATAAAATTCGGAAGCTATTTATAACAGAGTGGCATTTTGTGGTGATTTTTCATAATTATGCAATTTTTTTATTATATAAATGTATTAGTGTAGAAGGAATAATCAACTATGACAAGTTATCATCAAAATAGTGTGTTCCCACTGGTCACACGGTGTTGTTGTGACGGTGAATCAACGTCATGTGACGCTGATTTAACGTCGCAACAGCGTCGTGTGCCCAGTGGGTGTCATCATTCTTGGTCACAGACATAATTATCTTCACAGGAAAGTTAGTTTTCATTCACAAGGTGGGGCTTGGGTTTGTTCCAGATATGGTATGATGATGAGCGCACAACAAGCAAGTTCACTTTTGCAGAAACAGCGACCGGAAGAAACAAGATTGTTAAACAGTGTTAAAAGTCGGTTGAAATCAATAATTATTGTTCATAATTTACTATAGGATCTATCGATCCATGATGCTATAAACTGTAGTTTAAAGCAGTGAAAAATATGTATGGTATTATTTGATCAGGTAATATTCATGTGGTGGGCTGTTATTGTTAAACAAAAGTAGATTTTGTTCCCATTTTATATTCAGAATGTCTACTTTTTTGTGCCAGAGGGTAAAGTTATAAGAAACTATATTCCTTTAAATTTAAACCTTGCCAGATGCACCAATAGTCATTCAATTTTATCTTTTATTGTTGAAATACTTTTGCCTGTGATAGTCTATATTAACAGTCACATACAATTAATCTGCTATTAATGCACCAGAACAGTTTAGACTTTTTGACAACCATGACTAAAACTAGGTGATGGGCTAGTCCCTGTAAATTGAAGATAAAACTGACAATTACACAGGGGGGTACATCAGGTTGGTTGTATTTTCATAAGATAAAATTACCTTTCACTGCAGCTGGATCGATGTAAAATTTACCCCATAAAATGCATAAATTTGACACCATGTTTCACACTAACACCAATTCGTCTCATTATACGCACATTATGACGGTAAAATCATTATTATCACAGCACATTTGACTCTTCTAGCTCCCATGTATATATAATTTTCCTTCACTTTGAGGTGTGAATTCACACCTCAAGCTGAATGAAAACTGCCCGATTGAAAATTAACGCGAGGGAGCTTAAAGGCCTGGTCCACTCTAATGCTTGTTTAGTTTATATATATTCTCCAGGTGGCGCGTATACCTACTATCTCAGTAACGGGCATGTTGATTTCTGGGTATACAATTATCCTGATATTAGTGTAGGTTTGTGCCTCGCAAAGCCAAAAAGGCAGTATCTCCCAACTTTACAAGTAAGAATATACTTCTTTTTGGATTTGCAGAGCAGTACAGTGGACTACTACTTCAAAGGGATTAATTAAAGAAAAAATAAAACATGACATAATATACGTGTACTCAAAAGACAGTGTCTGCTTACTTTACAAGCTTTTGGCATTTCAGAACAGTACAGTGGACTACTACTACTCACTAATCTGCAGAGCTCGTATCCGGATCCGAACTCTTGGCGGCACTGCTCGTCCAGGTCCCAGTTGTTCTTGCTGATCCCGATGGTGATGTCCATGCCGGGATTGTCTGGAGCGTCCTCCAGGCAGCGAGCTCGACTAGGAATGAAGTGATACAAGCAGATTAACAGCAACCAGTTATGTAACCCACATCAACACTTTCAGTGTGGGCGCTGAGTTTTTGACGATTTTGACCTGTCCTATCTCTGGATAAATAGGTGATTAAGGGTCTTTTCGTAATATTTTTGAAATATTTTATTAAAACATTTTTTCTATATCAGACATTATATTATTAACCGGTACTGGAATGAGTGCTTTACATGTTTATGTCGCTTTCTGCACAATCATGAAAATATCGCTACAGAAGGACGCCCGAAGTCGGGACTATACCCTCCTCTTCCCGAATGACTTCAAGAGTTCTATACAGAGTGTACAGTGCTGTCTATGGTACTGTGAACTCCCGGTGTACACTGCACAGTACCATAGACAGCACTGTACACTTCAGGCGACCACCCGTTTCCAAAAATATATTACCTAGGCATCGATAAAAATTGCCAAAACATTTCTGGCCCATTTCACATTCAAAATGTACTTGGGTAGTTCCTCAAGTGTCAAGCCCTAAAAGTTAAAGCGCTATTAAAGTCGTTTTAGTCATTAGGAATGATATGGGTGTCTAAACATTAACATTTACAAATTTTTGATCTCAAAATAAACAAATATGTTTAATTATCTACCGCGACCGACAAAATGGATGAACATTTAAATTAAATAATGGTAGTATAGGTAGTAGTGAACTTGGCCAAACTATAATATTTACAAAAAATACAAAAACAAAAAAATTGTCATTATTTAACCCTTTTAAAACCCTTATAGCGCTCAATTAAATAATTCAATTCAATTCGATTCAATTCAATTCAAATTCAATTCAAATTCAATTCAATTCAATTCGGTAACTTCTATTGCGCTTAAATCCTCGGAGATGCGAGCTCAGAGGCGCAGAATCCAAATCGAAACCAGCTCAATGTCGAGAGTCAAAGCGTAAGTCGTCAACTGGGCGCCGAATCTCCGAGGAATTAGATTAGGGGGGGGGGGGGAGAGCCGAATTGAAAAGAAAAGTCTTCAGCGTTTTTTTAAATGAGGTGACTGTGCAGTTCTCAAATTAACCGGCAGTGAATTCCAGGTGGAGGTAGCTTCAACTGCAAAAGCCCTTGAGCCCCATTTTGTTCGAAAACGTGGAACAGTTAACATATTTGTGTTGGAGGATCTGAGCAGTTTTGAATTTTTAAGTGGTACTAAATAATTAAAAAGATATGTAGGTTGGTGAAAAAGGAAGGCTTGAAAAATGGTGGTACAGAGTTTAAAGCGTCTGCGGTATTTTACTGGTAGCCAGTGAGGAAAATTTAAGAGAGGCTTAGATCTGCTAAAACGAGAAGCTTTATAGACTACACGTGCCAGACAATTTTGTACCCGCTGCAATCTTTCAATGTCCCGGTCAGGAAGATTGTACAAAAGGGAATTGCAATAGTCAAGATGACTAGTGACTAGAGCACATGCAGCAGATTTTGTAGCTTCTGGGCTAAGGTACTCCCTAATACGCCGAAAGTCACGGATGTGATAGAAGCATATTTTGCAAGTCTGTGTCATGGTCAAGTAATAATATAGGGAATAGATCTTGAACTTTTCTCTTTGTTCTTTAGAACCGATGATGATAAACTCGGTTTTACTTGGATTTAGCTTTAGCTTCGAATTTGTCATCCAAGTGAAAACATGAGTAGCACAGGATTTCAAATCAGTCAGGGATTCTAAAGCTTCAGAACCGGATAGAAATATATAAATTTGTGTGTCATTGGCATAGAGATAGTGTTCTACATCATGCTCAGCGATGACGTGACTGAGGGGAGCAGTATATAGGGTAAAAAGTATAGGTCTAAGGACAGAGCCCTGGGGTACAACAAAATTTAAATTTTCGTCCACTTGAAGTTGCGTCTCGATACCGCAATCCACAACTTCGAGTGGCCGAAAATTATAAATATTATTTAGTTTAATTTCAGGCCAAACATTTGCAAATCTAGATGTTTAAACGCACATTTCATTCCCACTAGATCTAACATTGATTTTGATCGGCAAATAAAACGGATTGAAAACGACTATAATCATGATATTCGCGCTTAGCGGTGTAAGGGTTAGGTTACAAAGAAAAATGAGTACGAAAAAAAACAGACTACTTACTGTAACCCTTAAAGCGCTGGAAGATTTGTGTAGAAACCATGGAAACCGAAGGTTTTGTCATAAATGTCCTGTTAGCTCATTCTGCTTAATTTGAATACCTTATGAATCCACAGTCATTATGAATGCTTAATTTTTTCAACGCGGAAATTGACTTTAGACGTCAGAATCTGACGTTTATAGACGTCAGACGTTCATAGACGTCCGATTTTGACGTCTAAAGTCGGCTATATAGCTGTGTACTACCATATTAAACCATATCAAGCTGTACTACCATATTTAAAAAAATCAAAATAATAAAGAATTATTACTCGCAGCATTTTGGCCATTTTTTAAGTTACACTGAAAAAACTGAGTATGATAAAAGCCGGGTACTTACTGTAGGTCAGACAGGAGTACGTGCCTGCTGCACTCACTCCATGAGTACTTGTCATAAGTACTCTGTACTGTGGACGCCATGATGTTCCCCTCGCCGGCCCGCTCATCACACCACGTGCTGTTCCCATCATGCAGCATTCCGAATCTGTCACATGACAAACACGTGACCATCAGTGTCAAATAACATAGAAAGGCAACCAGAAGTAACTGCTCACTTTTCAAGTAACTGTTTACTTTTCGTGTAAGCGGTTACCGTTTTTCGCCTTTTTTCACAGTGTATCACTTTTGAAATGATATGCTTTATAAACAATATCTACGGTGAGTTGGGCTGGGCATGTGTCCAAATGGATTTTGTCTGAAAATTAAAACCGTAGAAACAGTTACAAAATGGAGGTCAACTATTTTCAAATCGTGCTGATTAATGTCAAGTTTTGTCAACATGTTTAAAAACTATGTATGTAAAAATGAAATGAATAGGGTGTTGAGCCACCTTTGTGCACATATAGGCTAAACTGGACCAAGAGAACCTCCTGAGGATGGTGAGATGAATGAGATGACAATTCCCTCCGAACACAGGATTCGAAACTCGAGCCCTGGCGGTCTGAGGCCGAGCATGGTCATGGAGGCTCCCCACATTATTATTTAATCTTTACGAGTGAACAGTGAAGAAACATTTTGTTTGTTTGAAACTTGAAAGCCACTGTACCAGCTGATATGTATATTAATAAAAAAATTAGTAATAAAAAATGTAGAAAACGGATATAATCGGGCTAATGGTTCATTTTATACAACTAGAAATCTGTGGTGATAAAAAAAAGCAAACACCAGTAACTGTTTACTTTTCTTGAACAATTACTTTTTAAATATTTAGTTTACACAAACGTGTAAATATCTTTCACTTTATCATGCAAATAAACGTGATTCATTAAAATATATTTACTCGTTCTAGATAAACGAGAATTACGTGTATCATTGTATTTACTAAAACGTGTAAAAAATAGGGATATTTTTACTGGTGAGGACAGAGCAGTAACTCCCGCGCAGCATGAATCTCCTGCTTCGAGGAAAAAGCGACAGGGATGTAATGGGACCAGACGAGCATCATGTTTATTTCCTCCTCTCCATGACATCAGTGAGGTACAGTGTACTTGTTTTTATCAGATGAGGGAACAGATAGCTCCTTACAACGCTGAAAAAGTTGTGTATAAGCCATGGAGACAGGAGGGTTTTTTAATTTGAAATCATCATAAATGTCCTAGTTTCCGCTTCATTTGAATACCTGTGTTATGGGTCTACGGCCACTATGCATATTTCAATTCTTTCAGCGCGGGGTTCGATTTTAGACGTCAGAATCTGACGTCTGTAGACGTCAGATTCTGACGTTTAAAGTCGATCCCCGCACTATAAGGGTTACAGATCTAGAGGCGTGGTTGATAGGTCATTTTTTTCAAGCCATACTTGAAACAAGACAGCAAGAAAATTAATTCAAGTATTTATACAGATATCTGGTTAATCATCATATGTCGTCACCATATGCGTCTACATGCTGTCGCAGGGACTGACCAGGATCCTTGGCATGGAATTGGTCGAGATGACCATCTCGACCAATCACAGGTCTAAGATATGGGTCAGTCGCGTTGAGAATACCGGCTGTATACTAGATCTGTTAGATATGTTAGACACTGTAGATCTGTTAACTTTTCGCGTGTTTAAATTTTCGAAAATGTCTGATTTTGGGACTTTTCGCGAAGTTTAGAATTCGCGAATTTTCATTTTTCTTCAGTAGTGCTATTATATTTTTTGCGGGATTCTTGAATTCGCGAATTTGTCCTCCTTGCGAAATTAGCGAAAATTAAAACCTCGCGAATATGACCAGACTTACGGTATACTACTACCTTCATTATCATGCAGCTGTTGTCTATAATTTAAAATTGCACTTAAGCTACAATCAGCATTTATAAGTGCAATTTAAAATTATAGACTGGACCTATTTTCAGGACACTGTACAGCCTGATTCATTTTTTGGTAAAACCTCGCAACATAGTTTTTAGGGTATATCGGGTGTGCCGAATCCGAAGGTCGGTGTTAGCAGACAAAAAAAATAGTCCCATATGGTTCAATTTAGCCTATATCCAAGATTTAATCATTATCGCCTGTTTTTTTATATTGCAAAATTCGCTATGAAAGATTAAAATTTATGATAGAACCGTTTCGCAGTTGCTTCTACTAAAAAATGCATCCAATTTTTTTCTAGGTCTTATTTCGAAATATCCGCCTCGTCTATCATAGTGTTTTAGAGGGTTTTTTCATAAGTGCTGCACTAATGTGCCCATCTCCATCGCCTATATTGGTGCCTTGGCATTGCAATTTTGACTCATGAAAATTATCAATATAAAACAAGTACCCCAGATATCCAGAAATAGAATGAACACATCGTCGTCGCCTCGGAATTTAAAGGGTCCTATCGGTCACTCAAATGAGATGCAGACCCTTCAACCCTTGAAGCGCTAAATTAAATTACTTAAATTCCATCCACTTGAAGTCGTGTCTCGCTGCCGCGACCCACAACTTCAAGTGGCTGAAAAGTGCTCATATTTTTTTTTATTCTCAGACCAAACATTTGTAAATCTTGATCTTTAAACGGTAATTTTTGATTTGATCGCATAATAAAACTGAATAAAAACGACTATAGGTATTCAAATAAAACGGAGAGAGCTAACTAAGATATTTATGATGATTTCAAACCCTTGGTCTCCATGGTTTATAGACAAACATTCAACGCTTTATAGATAATTCTACAGTATGACGTGTTTTGTTACGTAATCGAAGAACAAAATCGTCATGAAAAATTGACGCGGGTGTATTATATTGCTGTTAACCATGATAACAGAACCGTGAATCGCAAATATCCCAGTCAACTGAATTCATTGGCCCAATGCTGTATTAATGTTGAGTGAAAGTCCTGTACGTTGACCCATTATTGCACCAGCGCTGTTGAAGCGTCTGCCCTTTTTTTCGATTTCAATTCGCTATATATGAATGTAAAGAAAACTAGCGCAGTGTTAGAGGAACACCCCGATAGTGTATTTTTGCGTTTCTTCGACAATGATATCAATTGTTATGCGGCGCAAACAGAGAGAACTTGGTAGCGTGTGCACTGATCTCATTCCCAGTGCAACGTGCAACATACATGTACGTGATCGTGAGCGAAAAGTTTTATACCTTACAGTCGTCCTGGTGAATTAACCATGCTGATAAATCTGATAAAATGGCTGGGAGAGGGGACTCAAATAATTTTAAATGTGACTAGCACTTTTGCAAATGCGCTCTTCTCGAACAGGATTACTCCAACCTGGCTGCCGGTATGTGGATCTAAAAAAAATATCCCTAGCTTTGCAGTGACAAAAACACAGGGGTTCTCAGTCGCCTAGAATTTCGCGGAAAGATTTTTCCAGGGAGATTACGTTACCAGCACCATGTCCCGCTTCAGGCACAGCCAGCCCCTGCAGGCGTTACCCGTTGAACACGAAACGTTGGTTCAATGTTAGGACAGCGTCTAAGACGGTGGGCCAGCAATGAGACGGAATTGTGTGGACGTCTGCTGGGTAGCCGTTACCGTCAAATTAGCCGACTTCAGAGGCATATACGTTGCCCATGCAACGTCGCGGGACGTTGGCATAAACTTCAGCCAATTTCTCATCAGATGGGAGATCACCGCAAAAAACTTAATGGGCTTCAGTGAGCAATCCCAGCATATACAAAACATTTGTATAACATTAATAGGCTACAATGTTGGACCAAGACGTGGGGTCGACGTTGTATAAATGCTATGCAAATATTTTGCGTTTGCTGGGATGTATCAATTAAAAAATGTTGGGTGAATTCGGGAGTGTCAATTCCAGGTATAAATAGGAGAGATTGGGAATGAAGCTTTACGCGAAAAAAAGTAAAGTCCCTTGGATATTAACCACATTTATTCTGTACTACCAGCGTACTGCCGATGCTGCCTTTTGGCTTTGCAGAGCAGCATACTGTACACTGAAAGTATTTTTACATGATCTGCATCGCTCGTAAAAGCTCGGTAAACACGATTCGATTTGACTCATAAGATATATCTTATGAGATTAATCTTACCGGAATGAATGAATGAATGAATGAATGAATGAATGAATTGATGCATGAATGAATTGATGCATGAATGAATTGATGCATGAATGAATGAATGAATGAATGAATGAATGAATGAATGAATGAATGAATGAATGAATGAATGAATGAATGAATGAATGAATGAATGAATGAATGAATGAATGAATGAATGAATGAATGAATGAATGAATGAATGAATGAATGAATGAATGAATGAATGAATGAATGGATGGATGGATGGATGGATGGATGGATGGATGGATGGATGGATGGATGGATGGATGGATGGATGGATGGATGGATGGATGGATGGATGGATGGATGGATGGATGGATGGATGGATGGATGGATGGATGGATGGATGGATGGATGGATGGATGGATGGATGGATGAATGGGGCTTTAAAAACATAATGCTGTAAATGCCAAATAAATAAATGAACGTTTTGTAGGCCACCTTTGTGCACATATAGGCTGAACGGGGCCAGGAGAACTTCCTGGGGATGGTGAGATGAATGAGAGGACACTGCCCTCCAGACACAGGATTCGAATTTCGAGCCCTTTCGGCCAGAGGCCAAGCACACTACTAATACCCCTCGTGTATGGAGGCTCCACACAATATTGAATTTTACGCGTGAGAGGGGAAAAAACATGATATGCATCGCTGGTAAAGCTCGGTAAACACGATTCGATTTGACTCATAAGATATGTCTTATGAAATTAATTTTACCGAAATGAATGAATGAATGGGGGGCTTTAAAAAAATTAATTTTGCAAATGTCGAGCGAAAAAACGCTAATATCAATACACTTTTCATAATAAATGTTGTACTCACATGTGACCTATTTCGTGGGCTATGACGAAGGAGGAGGAGATTCCATCGTCCCTGTTTACTGAGCAGCTCCTCAAGGGCGAGCACATACCCGTCACAGGGGCGTAACCTGGAAAAACAAGTAAGAACTGTACTGCTCTGCAAAGCCAAAATGTGTTTAATTATTGGACAATGCGACATTTTATCAAGCAAGCAACGGCTTACTTTTCAAGTAAACAGTTACTTACTTGATAAAATGTCGCATTGTCCAACATTTGAGCCTCATAATAAAAATAATACAAAAAATAAAACTGCTAGAACAGTTTTACAAAATCATAAGGATCTTTCAGAAAATATAACATTTATAAATGTTATATTGAAAATACACATAATAAATGAAATAAATTAGATTTTAGGCCACCTTTGTGCACATGTAGATTAAACTGAGCCAGGATAACCTCCTGAGGATGGAGAGATGACTGAGATGACACTGCCCTTTGGACAAAGAACAATATTGAATCATTAGTCTACGAGTGAGCAGGGGAAGAAACATTTTGTGAGATCTATACTGCTCTGCAACGGCATTTAACTTTTGGACAATGCGATATTTTATCATACAAGTCACTGTTTACTTTTCAAGTAAGCAGTTACTTACTTGATGAAATGTCGCATTTCCCAAAAGTTCAACATTTCAGGCTGATAATAAAAATGATGTGTTTTCTCCTAAAAAATATGGAAATGCTCGCACAGTTTTCCAACTCTAATTATAGGGAAATCGTGAAGATGTTTCCGCAGTGAACTTTTAGCTCACACGTCTGTTCAAGGTTGATTAACCCTTGAAGCGCTGTAGTCCTAATATTTTTGTATAAAACATGGAGACCAAGGGGGGGTTTCTCAATTTAAAATCATCATACACGTCTTAGTTAGCTCTTTCCTTTTCATTGGAATACCTATGTTAAAGGTCTTCAGCCATTATACATATTTTTACTCTTCCAGTGCGGTGATAGACTTTACACGTCAGATTCTGACGTGTAAAGGCGATCTCCACAGTGTGAGGGTAAATAACAACTTATATTACAGAGGTGTGAACAATAACGCCAGTTATGTCGCTGTTCACTATGTTCACCGGTGTGAATATAAACATTTTAAACCATGGAAGTTTTAACTCATCATTACTTTGCACGTGTCACGCTGCCATTAAAAAACCCATGTCTGGGATTGTAAAAAGTTGATAACAAAAATGGTCGTATAGACATCGTACATACATCGTCCCCTTGGATGCGAAAGGGTGTGTCTGCCACTTAACAAAGTGGCAGACACACTCTTTCATATCTAAGGGGGGCGACATGCATGAACATGTTAAAGACATTTTACCTGCAGGTCCTATGTTTTCCCTGGTGATGTAGACAGCCACGTCGAAGTTGACGGTGTGGGGACGATGCATCTCAACCCAGTGACAGAACCTGTCCAGTGTGGCCCGACCATGATTCTCCACTATCACAGACTTCGCCTGAAGTGTACATGAAATGAAATGAATGGGGTTTTTAGGCCACCTTTGTGTACATGTACATAATGTTGCCTAAACTAGGTCAGGAAGTGTACCTGGAACTATAGTCGGATTCACATTAACCGTGGTGAATGAATTTCGCGGATTTCTTATTCAATTCCCAACCAATTTTCATGAAATTTTACACACACTATTTTCCATTCATGTCGTGCCTACCCTGAAGTTTTGATAAGTATTGAAGAAGTTAGACCATTTGACATGCAGTAAATAAATGAAAATGTCGCCCTCTATAAGCCCATTAGCTTCGTGTCAGAATTTTAAACCATGTCAAATGGTCTAACTTCTAAAATACTTATGAAAACTTCGCGAAATTTGTCAGGGTAGTCACGACATGGATGGCAAATAGTATGTGAAAAATTTCCTGAAAATTGGGTGAGAATTGACTGAGAAATCCGCGAAATTCAATAATCCTGGTTGATGAATTTAATGTGAATCCGACTAAAATCCCATAATGATTAGCATTTTAGTAATATCAATGTCTGTACGTTTTACCTAACCCTTACAACGCTGAGTTATTTTATATAAACCACGGAGACCAAAAGGTTTTTTTCTTTGAAATAATCATAAATGTCTTAGTCAGCTTTTTCTGCTTCGTTTGAATCCTTATGTTAAGGGTCTACGGCCGTTAGAAATATATTATATTTTTAGAACGATGACCATTTTATACGTCAGAATCTGACGTCTACACACGTTAGATTCTGACCTCTAAAATCGATCCCCGCGCTGACAGGGTTAAAATATTCCAGTCCACTTACCGTGCGGTCGTCCAGAATCATTAGGTCCACGATGATCATGTTAATCTCCACTCCAAGAGAAGGGTGGTGGTAAATGTCGTTCACCTGTCGAGTACACAATAATGACAATACGGTATAGGCCTAAGTGTGGCGGGGGGGGGGGTATCTATTTTATTTTGTTTATACAAATATATTTACACAGGATGTAGACATATTAGACGGGTGATGGTAAATGTCGTTTATCTGTCGAGTATACAATAATGACAATACAATATAAGTGTGGCAATACAGGGTGTATAGATATTCGACGGGTGATGTAGACGTCGTTCACCTGTCGAGTATATAGTGATGACAATACAATATAAGTGTGGCGGTTTATTTATTTTATTTTATTTAATAAGATATATTTATACAGGGTGTATACCTATTAGAGGGTGATGATAAAATGTCATTCAACTGTGGAGTATACATAGTAATGACAATACTTCCAAAATTGTGGCTCAGTGCGGTTTCAATGCCGGGCCAGCGTCAGGGAGGTGGGGCGAGCATTGGAACAACGCTGTGTGAGGAGCTCAAGTGCTGACCCATGAACCCTTGGGTCTCTGGAATGTTGAATGCAAATTTTCAGTCCATTGAAATCGTGCGTCGCTACCGCGACCAACAATTTCAAGTAACTGAAAATCAGTGAGATAAGTCACCATGTAGGCCTACAGATGTATGTGAGTGCCGCAGGTTAACCTCTTGTCCTGCTATACACGATTTTAAGCATGTTCTAGATTAACAGAGATATCACTAAATATGATGAAATAGTTTTTTGGCTGATGCTCAGTTAATCCAATAATTCAATATTGGGGAAGTCTATTTTTCAAAAATATAAATATTTTAGGGTAATATTTAAGGGTAATTAAGACAACTTTCAATCCTAAAAACTGGATACGCAAGCGCTGAATTTGTTTACTATAGTTGACAGCTTGGTTGACATGAGTGCTTTGAGGAATAGCATGATGTCAGGCCAACATCAGATACGCCTGACCAGCTATGGGCCAACGCCGGGTCAATGTCTCCAGCGTACGTGGCAGAGACAAGGTGATAAGCTGACACCTGCAAACTATTTACGATTGGTTTTATTTAGGTTTCGAGTGCTGGTTTTGCTCATATTTGTCCCCGACTCAAAATGGCGGTATGAAATTAAACTTCGACCATTTGCGCTCTGAACATTTCCACCAGCAAGAAAAGTGGTAGCGTTATTTGATGCTTGTAATTTAGAAATGATGCAATGAAAGATATTTTTTTCTCATTGTTAATATTATTTTTAATATTATATATTTTTTATATTCAAATTAGCGGAGTTTATGAAAGTTTTAGCACACCGACAGGAGAGGCAAGTTCAATCCTTCAGCCGCAAATTGGATCGGAATGTCACAACCTCATAAGTACGACATAAATAGTACGACATATAGGTTATTGCTAACATCAAGGACGAGTGTATGGAGTGGTGGAATTTCCGCATAGCTTAGACAGACCATGCATGTGGCTCCAAAAATCAGAGGTCAAATTCTTAAATTGTTCAAATCCTAATTATCGTGCCCTTGACCATCCTAATATTCAGATACATCCTGACCCTTATTCGCGTACAAGTTACGATATATCATAGGCTTCGGATTGGTCGAGATGGTCATTACGACCAATCCGAAGCCCACGATGTATCGTAACTTGTACGAGAATACGGGCCCTGATTTCCTTTCATCGTGAGGTTGAAATTTCCTCTGCGATTCCGATCTAAAGATGAAAGAAAATTAGAGTGAAAGAAGTTAACACAAAGGTTTCTGATGCAAAACCCAGCTACAAATAAACACGAAATAACTGCGATAATGTCCTTCCTTTATTTTCTTTCTATAGCAACATTTTTTGTTGTTGTTGTTTTAATCATTGAAAGCTGTTATTGTCAACGCAATTTCCAACTTATAATTAGACAAACATTATGTTGTCTTTTTTTAGTTCTTTGATGGTATTTTTCATCCATTCTGCTACTAAATTATTGTAAAATTAAATTGATTAGTTCCTGAATTTGGGAGACCCTTCACAAATGAAGTTTGCTTCTATTTGTACCGACGAGGCCTGTATATAAACCCCTTGGAGCCAAAGCATCATGTGTGACACTAATTTGAGTTACGCATACGAAATTATGAGTGCTAGGGGACGATGGAGTTTTGTAAGAAAATCTCAACGTTTTCCAGCCCAAGTTTTTGCTGTAGACCTGGTAATTTTCGCCAGCATTTCTAATTTTGGGACTTTTCACGAACTTTAGCATTCGCCAATTGTCATTTTTCTTTAGTAGCGCTATTATAATAAGAATTTTCGCTAGATTCCAGAATTCGCAAACTTGTCCTCCTCGCAAAATGCGCATAAAATACAATTTTGCGAATATTACCAAATCAACAGTATTAAAGGACTTTTTAAGCTGGATTAAAGGGACATGCCCAGGTCTACAATCATCAAAACAACGGTGATTTTATTTTAGCTTATTAATATGACCCTGATGTAAACATGTCCATAGACCAGAACTGCAGAAGTTTTTTAAATTTTTGTGCTGCGCACTTATCAGTTAGGCTAGATATGGAGACGAAATTCCCGTATTTCTTAGTTTTGACATGGTTGTCAATAATTAGAAATCAGGAATTTCGTCTCTATATCTAGCCTAACTGGTGAATGCGCAGCACAAAAATTTTAAAAAAATTGCAGTTCACGTCTATGGACATGTTTACATCATATGGTCATATTAATAAGCCTAAATAAAATCACCGATTTTTTGATGATTTTAGCCTGGGCATGTCCCTTTAATGCGTAGCAGTGCGCTGTGTTTTTGTAACCTACCCTTTCATATATTATTTCGCATGCCAGAACGCATAGTGTTCATGACATCACAGGATGTAATGTACCGCATTGCACAGTGACAAATACCACCTTTTCGGCCCATCACGACATTACATAATAAAAACATAGTATAATTTCATATTTTAGGGAAAACTTGTATTACTGTATAAGAATTGTGAAATAAAAACATCTGTTTATACGAAAAATACTTGAGTACATGACGTCCCATAGGCTATGAAATGGTGTATCTGCCACTTCGTGAAGTGGCAGATACACCCTTTCATATCCAAGCGGACCATATGTTCCACTAACCAGGCTCATTTGAGTGAGTATGTACTCTTGCCACAGGTCCCTGCCGTGGAAGTTGATCACTGATTTGTCCGTGACCAGCAGTATTTCCATGTGGCGAGCGGGTATTTTCCAGTCGGCTTGGCGCTTTCCCCGATGGCTGGCACTTTCTGACGGTGGAACTGCTAAAACAAATCGCAAGAAAATATATCCTAAAGGAACTAAAGAGTCCTAATTGCCATTATAGTTGAAGATACTGGTATTACGGCGCTATCTAGATTTAACCTTTTCATTGTTGCTTTTTAAAGGAAAAAAGTTTTCATTCAGCGAAAAAGAATGCTGATCGCCATGCCTCTTGATACGTGGACGTTAGATTCTGATGTCTAAAGACGGTCCCCGCACTGAAAGAATTATTGTATTATATATAATAACCGTACTACACCCATAACATATATTCAAGTGAAGCGAAAAGAGCTAACTAGGATATTTATGATAAATTTCAAATTGAAAAAAAACCCTTTGGTTTATATAAAAAATATTTCAGCGTTGCGAAGGTTAATGCTGTAGCTATATCAAGCAGTTACTGCCTTTTGGGTTTCTCGACAAAATCGTAACCTTTTATTAACCCTTTAAGCCCTCACGATGCATTGAAGCATCATTTTGCATCTCTGCAGAATGACTTAAATTCCTAAAAACTAGGGGTTTTAAAACGTACGTTTTCATGGAACTGGTTATTATTAACAATAGTTTTTTCCCCAATTGTCACCCACTTCGATTCATCTTCATTCACTACAAGTCGAAAATTGCGCCAGCAATTCGCGGCTTGTAGTGAATGAAGATGACAATGGTAAATCCAGGCTTGAAAGGGTTAAGTAACAGTTGCATATGAGTGTTTCGCGACGTGATTTTGATGCTCAGGGGCTGTTTGATATTTTTTATATATTTTGTTTTATCTTTAACAGTTATTAAATCCTAAAATACATCTGCGACGTCAGTCTATTGTCTAAGACAGTAGTTTCGGATCTAACAATCTACTGCTTTTTTATACTACCGAGGTCGGGCACAATATACAGGTTGTACCATGAGACTACATGGCTAATGTTTCATAGGTAACTATGCTCACTATAAAAATATAGATTTTCTATATGAAATCTTGGAACGTACCTATTTTTGTGTATTTTAAGTCGAAGAAAGAATTCAACTAGATGTTAGCTGACTCAAACTTGGAGAGATTGCCACGATAAAAAAAAAACACAAGTAAAAACAATACCCCACCAGGTATTTTTTCAATGAATTATTCCCCAAATCATTAAAAATGCCTAGAGAACAGCTGCATCAAATTTGCCGGCGATCCAACCAACGGTTCATTTCGGGTGGCTATTTCTTCAAAATGTCCCCCGTCAGCCATCTTGTTTTTTACGAATTATTCCTCAAAAATAATCAGATCATTAGAAATGCCTACAGAACCACTGCATAAAATTTGCGAGTGTCAAGTTTTCAAAAAGTTGATCAGATCATCAGAAATACCCAGAGAATGACCCTTTACAATTTGAATAACCGCCATTCTACGGTTATTAATATATCGTTCCCACAAGATTTTTGGGCGGCCACTCGGAAATTTGCTGCTTAAGGCTTGGCTCTCCCAAACATATATGGGAAGAATAAACCAGGCACATAGGTTATGTCTGCAAAAATTAACAAAATTCATCAGTTAACTTCTTAGGGAGAGCTAAATTCCTCATACGCCCGCGGCGGTGGCGGAGCCATAATAATGCTAAACACTATAATATAAGCAACCCGATAGTATCGGGGATGCTTATTTACGATAGATTCGTAAATACACGATCCGAACATACACGCGCCTCGTATATTTGGCTCCACAAATCTATCAATTTCGTTCTTTCTCCTTGACAAAATACATAGACTAATGCCTCACCTCTTCGTGTTTCTTCCCCGTCTTCCACGTCGTCTGACAGTTCCGCTTCTGGCCCCTTTTCTTTCTTTATGATGACGTAGTGAGGTCGCTTGTAGCTGCTCCCGTCGGCCGCCGGTCGTATGTAGAGCGTGGTACCCCTGCTTGTGATCACTCCACGCTGTGGGAATGAATGAATAAACGGATGGAGTTTGTGCTTAACCTTTGATAGGCTACATTGAAAAAAATCACCCACTTGAAGTTGTGGGTCTTTAATACGACCCACAACTTCAAGTGGGTGATTTTTTTTATGTAGCGCTTTGAGAATCAAGGAACACATATATGGATGAATAAATATTTCAGTTTGTGCTTAACCTTTAAAGCACTACAGTAAAACAATGCTATCGCGACCCACAACTACAAGTGTATGAAAATTACTCATATTTGTAATAATTTTAGGCCAATTATTTGCAAATATTGATGTTTAAACACACATTCTCAATAACAATGATTTTATCAGCTAATACAACAAATTAAAAACGACTATAATTCAATATTGGAGATATTTTTCTTAAATATGAATATTTTTCGTCATTTGAAGCTGGAAATTGCGTTAGCAATGCCAGCTTCAAATGAATGAAAAAGAGAATCTAACATTTGAGCAAGAGGGTTGAAACGGGCAGTGGCCTGCAGCTTGCAAACCGTCTCGCTCTTTTCGAAATACTTCGAGGGCATCAAGGTATATCATAAGTCGCATCGCTTTAGCGCATCTCATCCAGAGATATGAAATAAGTGGATGCGGGAACCGTAGTGATGGTACCGGTGGGTGGAGAGGGGAGCGTGTCTATAGAGAATCAGCATCAGGTTCAAACGCCGCCATGCAGGCCGATATAGTGATTTTATCTGATTATTATCAAAAGCCATTAGTGATCTAAATGCCTCGGCAATCTGTGAGTAGTCAACGGCATAATTCAAATAAATACGAATCGTGTGTTTCGTCGACTGAGTATACCACCCACACGTCCTGGGAGTTAGGTTCATCTGCCACTATTTTTAGTGGCGGATGAAACTTCAGTTCCGAGGAGCTGCGGCGAGATTATATCCAATATAATAATTGCATTTTCTATGGAGTTGTTAAATTAAAGCCTGTTACTGTTTTGTAAAGGTATCTAGTCATATTGGTTATCGGACAGATAATTTAAATCCATATGGGTGAAAGTTTAAAACGTTTTGTTACGCTTTAGATAAAATACACACACAACCTTAGAGCTCTAGGTTGATAAATCAAAAAAATTCAGTCACATTAAGTTGTGTCTCACTACCGCGGTCCACAACTCCAAGTGACCGAAATATAGTTCAATTTGCTCATTTTAATTCAAAATGTATTATGAATATCGCAGATTTAGGACATACATGTATATTAAATTTGTAAACACTCATTACATAAGGCAATTACAACATAAGGAAACTAGACAGATATATGGATCTAGTAACCTTACATAACAGTTGTGAGTTGTTATAACGTCATAGATAGTCTTCTATACAGTTAGATTGGAATAGTATTTTACTAGGCCTACTAATCCATGTAATTAGATCGTAATGCGAATCCTTCCCCCAAAGGGCGGGGGCCCTAGGGTAGTGGTTAGCACCGCTGCCTTTCACGCCAGAGTCCGGGGTTCGGTTCCCGGTCTCGGCGGTTTGAAAGAAACAAAATTGTTTCTTCCCCATCCACGTGTGAAAGTTAGTATTGTGGGGAGCCTCCGTGACCGAGAGGTAGCGTGCTCGGCCTCAGACCGCCAGGGCTCGAATTTCGAATCCTGTGTCTGGAGGACAGTGTCATCTCAATCATCTCACCATCCTCAGGAGGTTCTCCTGGCCCAGTTTAGCCTATATGTGCACAAAGGTGGCCTAAAGCCCGATTCATTTCATTTCCTTCCCCCAAAATAATCGAGTTTCACAAGAAACACACCTCTGGTGAAATTTGATGCAAATCCGCTAATCACGTTTTGAGTAATGAAAAGGACAGACAGATTAACAAACTAGACCAAAACATAACCCCCTGTTGGAGGAAACAATAATATAGTCGACTGTAGGCGGCATCAGTGTACTCTAAGGGTTCAATAATAGCAGAAGTTGTATCAACGTTGTATCAACGTCGCTTCGGCGTTAAGCTTAGGTCCTACGTCTTATACAAAGCCCAACTTTACGTATCTCATCGTTTTACACATGCCAATTTGATTTTAAACAATTACAGATGTTGCATCAATGTCGGTTCAGCGTCAACCTAATGTCTACGACGTTGTACCAATGTCAAACCAGCATTTATTCAATGTCTTGTGTCTGCTGGGATGGTTTTACCAACTTGATTTTAAAAGAAAGACGTTGCATAAACGCCAACAAAAAGCATCAAGCTAGCATTTTACAACTCCAAGCTTAATTTTAAATATTAGCATACGTTGCATCAACATCTTTTCATATAGTCAAGCTAGCGTTGTTACAAATTCCAGATAAATCTTTGATTATAGCAGACATTAAAGCTATAGACCATTTATGATTCTGGTTTTAGTTGTACCCCAGTTGTCTCTTTCTCTGTAATCAGCGTGTTTCTTTCTGGGCACAGATTTGTCCCGCTGTTCGTACACAGTGGACGGACTACTCCTTTAAATCAACATCAGTTCCGCGTTAAAGCGCACCCGAAGCTTAAAAAACGCAGGAGGCGAATTTACATCCCCCGTTTGAAGTGGACACGTCTAGACAAAGACACCTAGTCCAGCAAACACAAGACAATGTTGGTTTAATGTTGGGCCAGCGTCGAAGACGCTGGACCAACATCAAACCAGCATTGGGTCACGTTCGATGGGTCACCTTGAGACAATAAGAAGGATTGCCTTTATCAATGACATGTTCGGGAAGGATAGGAAGCCGCTTCTAAAAATAATCCGCGTGGCGAGGATTCTAACAGCGCCGAATTCCGCAAGTCCCTATTGAAGGATTGATATGCAAGCCACGTGTGGATCTCTACGGATCTGACAAATTCTTCAGGATCCAGAGCTGCTGGTGGAAGTTTTGAAATTTCAGGGAAGCACTTGTGCGTATTTACCGATATTTCAAGTATTTCTTTTATTTTCAGATATTTCGCAAAAAATGGACGCCTGCGTGGACCCGAAAAGTTTTTTACACGATTGAATCGGAAATAAAACTCTCTTAGTAAACTTGAATGCTTGAAAGAATGTAAAACTTTTTTCCAGCTGCTAAAATCAATCATATAAGGCATTTGGAACATGCGACGTTTACAACTAATCTGTTAACACCTTAACCGCCAAATAATTTAATTAGAATTTTCACCCACTTGGAGCTGTGTCTCGCTGACGCGATCAACAACTTCAAGTGAGTCAAAATTACTCAGATTTGACAAAATGGGGACAATGATATTGAAATCTAGTTGATTCGTGGCATATTGTATCTGTACCATGTTTGAAAGCCGGTATTTTATGTGCCAATAAAAAATGAAAAACCGAATATGATCGGGACCGGTGTTTAAAGTGTTAAACAGACTTTGATCTTGTTCGAAAGCATCCCAGACCGCGGATAGAAAATGGATGTTTTTTGTTGCATTTATATGACTTTTAGATCGATCGATTGACATTTAAGCGCATGATTTTCAGGCGCAACTCATACTTACTGGCATTTCGCCACATGTGTCACAAATTATTTAATCTTAGAATTTTAGAGGATGGATTTGTACAAACATTGCAGAATGTTTTGCTGGCCCTTTCACCAACAAAATCCACTTATATATATAAGCTGAATTGCACTCAGCTTACAAAAGTGTTTTTTTGGCGATGAAAAGTATAAAGGAATAGACCACTCACAGCAGAAAATCGAAAGAAAATAAATGCTTAACTTTTAATACAATTTTTCCGGTTTGAATCGCCACTGTTCACAAACCTCAAAGTTGATTATTTATCTCATCAATGAAATTTCGAATCTGGCACGAATGCATTTATGTTGATATTTCGAGCAGATTACGCCATCTACACTGTAAGCTTGCCACGGTAGCTTAATTCAGTTGTGGTAACAGTGTTGCTTTAGGTGAATTAATTAACGTAATTTGACTTTTATCGTCTCGCCAACTAGATATGATTAGGCCATCGTGGCTTACTGTTTTGTGCACAACAGCTCAGCAAAGCCAAAAAGCAGTAACTGCTTACTAATACTAATGTAAGCAGTTACTGCATCATGACATTGCACAGCCTATCTCCTCCTCTATATAGTTAATGTCATTTGACTTTGTATAATGCATTATATACGTGTGGTCAGAGCGAGCGATTGCAATAGATGGACCCAGGGACATGCATTCGGCAAGCGGAAAATGAAGGTTAGAAAGGTGTTTCACAATTTTGTCCATGCAGTCAAGGCAAACAGCAGTATCTGCTCACTGGAAAAGTAAGCACTTACTGTTGCTCACCTTTACAGAAACTTGTATGCAACTCTCGTGATCCGGCGATCATTTTAGCGGCGCGTCGCGCGGGCAATTGACCTGCTGAATGCGCACAAATGCGATCTAAATCCACTGCCAACTCCTTCACGCACCTGCCAAAGTACACCTACGGATGGGTCATAGTCAATAGGGAACCCTGGATAAAAAAAACAGAACCTATCCAGGGATCCCATTGCCTCACCCTTTGATCCCCGCGGCAAACATTTCAGTTACGGTTATCCTGGTACGATAACTCTGACCCAGTCAGGAAGGGAAGAAAACTTGTGATTTCTAAATTTAAAGAGTGATGTTTACGTGAGTTTCGCTCGCTTTACGTCGTGTTGATCACTCCGAGCTATCAACACGACGTAGTGAGCGAAAATCGCAATCTGCACATCAGAAAAGGGACTGAAAATGTAGACTGTTGTACCCGGTGAACTGACGGAAGTCCCGACAAAAGATCTGTTTATATTTACGGAGGCATTTAGAGATAATTCTATCGGGTCCGAGGTGCGCGTGGCACGACTTTATCGTGCAAAGCCAAGAGACAGATGTCTGCTTACTTGTAAAGTGGGCAGATACTGCCTATTGCCCTTGTGGAGTACTCGCCTGTTTCATTGTCTGTGTCTGCTGGATACACCTGCGCAAAGCCAAGAGGCAGTATCTGCTCACTTGTAAAGTGAGCAGATACTGTATTTTAGCTTTGCAAAAAAAGTACTGCACTTTCTCACGTAAGAGAGCTACCATTCAATATCCAGGGACGGGGGGAGTGGGGGTGGGGGGTGTAGTTCTTGTGTGGCTGACACATTATTCCTTTCAACTCGACTCGGGGGTGCGCTAAAATGTAGTTTACTACATGTTTATATAGAACAGTTCTTGAAATAAATTGTTTATTTCACGCAGATCTCGGTCGGCCCGAAATTATTTATTTCGAACATACTAAACCCCCCCCCCCCTGGAGATTAAATTGTGGTCCCCTAAGCGGCAACTGCTGTTTCATTTTATACATGGAGGTCTGCAAGTGATTTGAAGTACTGATGCAATGCTAGCGCGGTCTGATTTCAGATAATAAGGGTCTACATTTTGAAAAGTTCAACATGTCTGAAGGTCGCTGGGGTCATGCTGACAGTAATATTCACTTGTTAGGGGCTCCTCGCCATCGTTTAATGTGACCCTTTCAGCACGGGGATCGACTTTATACGTCAGAATCTGACGTCCGTAGACGTCAGATTCTGACGTATAATGTCGATCCCCGTATTGAAATAGTAAAATATTTATAATGGTCGTAGACTCATGACACAGGTATTCAAATGAAGCAGACAGAGCTGACTAAGACTTATGGTTTTTAAAAAAATACTTGGGTTAGAGTGAGCAGAGACTGCGTTATGACCTTGCATATCAGTCCAGATCAACTCTGGTCCATTGTCACAATGGCCAGAGAGGGGGTCAGGGGGTTCTGCCATCCCCCCATTTTTTCAAAATTATCAGGCTTTATACACACAAATATCTACAATAATCGTACAAATATGCAATTGTAAGTAAAAGTCTGTACATCAGGATGCCGAATACAGGTGACCAGCACCCTTACTAAGTTCGACATCCAGGATAAAATTTATATAGGCCTACATGGTAATTAAACTTACAAGTAAAATTTAGTAAAAATATACTATACATAATTTTTGTTTCCGGCGCTAAAAAATGCCTCAGCATCGATCACGATTACTAAAATATCAGTATATGACACACGAAATTTACTAAGGTGATGGCTCAACTTAAAGCACTACCCTATAGTGAGATTCACATTAAATTCATCAACCAGGATTATTGAATTTCGCGGATTTCACAGTCAATTCTCAACCAATTTTACACACACTATTTTCCATTCATGTTGTGACTACCCTAAAAATTTCGCAAAGTTTCGATAAGTATTTCAGAAGTTAGACCATTTGACATGTAATAAAATTCTGAGACGAAGCTAATGGCTTTATAGAGGGCAACATTTTTATTAATTTACTACATGTCAAATAGTCTAACTTCTTAAATACTTATAAAAATGTTGCGAAACTTTCAGGGCAGTCACGAAATGTATGGAAACTAGTGTGTGCAAAATCTCATGAAAATTGGTTGAGAATTCACTGAGAAATCGGCGAAATTCATTCACCACGGTTATTGTGAATCCGACTATAGTAAATTGTGAGTGTCAATTATCTCTATAATTACAGAGAAAAATTATTGATTGACAAATAGATTTGCATTCTTCTCATTCTTCCCCCTCCCCATTTTTCAAAATTCTGGATCCGTCCCTGTAACCAGTGTACGTAGCGCAGTGCAATACGGTCATCCGCTGTGATTCATCCGGTTAGTACGTGGACTTGTAACAAGGAGCAAGGAGGTACCGGATTCAAATCCAAGCTGAATTAGCAGTTGTTGTTGGACATCGTAGCTGCTTGGCATATTATTAACCCTTTAACCGCCGGTGTCGGGTTTTCATGTTTTACTAGCACATTAACTACCACCTTTTAAACATGTTAAAGATAAAATATGACATAAATCAACAATATTTAAAAACAGTTGACCTCCATTTTGTCAAATCTGAATAATTTTCACTCACTTGAAGTTGTGGATCGCGTCAGCGAGACACAACTTCAGGTGGGTGAAATTTCCAATTGAATAATTTGGTGGGTCAAGGGTTAAAAAACGTCCAGTTCCAGTAAACACAAAAACCTGTATAACATTTATACAATGTTGAACCAACGTCCAAGACGTTGGTCCAACATTGTATAAAAGGGTTTACAAGTGTCTTGTGTTTACTGGAGTACTGCATAATGTGAACTTCGCGCTCCTCTTGTCGCGATATTGCCACTGGCTGCAGAAAGTGACACAAAGCAACATTTACTCTCTCAGTGCAGCACCCGTTCAACTGATCAGATGCGCATTCCGGAAACAAATGCAAATCTCACCTGTCTTGGATCGTACTACGCAAATTACAAAACCGCTCTGAGCAAACTTATGTTTTTCTGTACCTGTTAGCATCTTGTGGCGCGTCTTTTTTCTAGAGTATGACCAGACCACCCCAGCAAACAAAAGACATTTGTATAACATTCATACAATTTTGGACCAACGGCGAAGACGTTGGGTCGACGTTATATAAATGTTAAACGAATGTTTTGTGTTTGCTGGGACGATGCTGACACTTTAACACTTTAACCACCGGTCCCGATTATATTCGTTTTTTTTGTAAGCACATTAAATATCAGCTTTAAACATGTTGAAGATATAACGTGACATCAATCAACAGAATTCCAAAATTAGAAATCGTTAACCTCCAATTCGTGCAGTTGTGGATCGCGTCAGCGAGACACAATTTTAAGTGGCTCACGCAATTTCCAGCTACAAGATGATAAAGAAAATAATTATGATAGTTATGAACTATCATAGGCTTCGGATTGGTCGAGATGGCCATCTGCGAAGCCTACGATATCGTAAATTGTACAAGAATGTTACCATGGTATTATTATTGTTCTCCTGGCCCAGTTTAGCCTATATGTGCACAAAGGTGGCCTAAAGCCCGATTCATTTCATTTCATTTACTATTATTATATTAGTGGAGTTTTCTTAACAAAACGTGATTTACTTTCACATCGTACCCATTGAAAAATAATCCGACATGTCGCCGCGCGTCATTTATCGAAAAGTATTTTTTTTTCGCGATGGGTCAAGTTAATACAGCAACGTCTCAGCAAACACGGGACGTTGACCCAATGTTGAGTTATTGTTGGCCCGCCGTCTACGACTTCGGCTCAACATCAACTCAACATTGGGTCGACGTCGCGTGCTTGTAGGCAGATCCGGTATCTAGAGGAAGACCCAAGCAAAACGTGTCCCGCTCTTTATCAGCCCGCAGTAAATGTACACGTGTTCACGCTGTCCAGATGGAGTGCCGCAGATTGGCGCTGGTCAGCGGTGGTCAGCGGTGCGGCCTTTGATCTGACCACCGGGATCTCACAGCCCATAAAACTGACCTTTTCATCGAATCTGGATTCAGAGTGGGAGGTTAGAGATAGCGATACCCCGGGACTGTCCCCTTATCCCGCCGGCAAGTACCCCTCACTTAGCCGGCCTCTGCCACATGCAACCCCTGGGATATATTAACGACAAGGGGCATAAGCTACGTGGGGGGGGGCTAATATTTTTTTCGAGACAAGAGTCTGTTCGGAAATTTCAGAAAATAAAATTATACACGACGAAAAATTCATCCCGTATTCTCGTACAAGTTAAGATATGATTATGATTCTGTAGACTTCTGATACGATATATCGTAACTTGTCGGTCCAGGACAGTTATCACCTTTCAGAACAATTCTCACGATGGTCATTAGGAAAAATATTTGATTGGTTATGTTCGTGAAAACAACATTAATTTGCTGACGTAATATTTGTTCCACCCTAAAACTACTCTGCCATACATGCATACATCTGTCGTCCGTATTTATTCCGTATGAGATCAGTATATTTTGTGATTTATACGTGTAGCGATCGTAAAATATATCTCATCTTATTATTATATCATCCCCCATCGTGTCGAGGGGGGGGGGGGTCTTCAAATAAATTTTATCAATCTCCGAAAAAAATACTTGACCAGTACGACTGCGTAATGACTTACGATCACGTAGGCCTACATGTCCTGGAACATCAGCAAAGATACATTCCGCTCGACAGTAAATTAGTTCTGTGTGCTTTGCACGCCACATCAGGATTGGATATTGGTGCTGCATGGTGATGGATGTCAGTGTCAGTTCATATACATTTATCCCGCTACTGCGATGCACCATCTCACTTATATTGAGGTAACAAAGTATAATTTTCATCACTATTAACAATTCGTCACACAAGTGGCAAAAGACACATACACATTCGACATCGGTGGACAAGCTTAACAAACGAAATACATCGGTGGACAAGCTTAACAAACGAAATACATCGGTGGACAAGCTTAACAAACGAAATAAAATGCTGCACTGAAAAATTAGAACTAATTTTGTGGATTTTCCCACGTTTTAAATAAATTTTTAAATCTATTTTTCTTTATGAGACGAGTGTCAGTACAATATAATGTTGTTATTATTGTAGTAGTTTATATAGTAGACATTCTGTATTTTTATTAGCACCCCCATAACCCCCGGTAGCCAGTTGTTCAAAGTAAACTATGCCTTAAATCTTGAAACACTGATATAAGTTGGGAACTTAAATCTCACAAATCACATACATTGTCTGTGACTGGAAGGTGTATATCGCGGTAGCGAGCCACAACTTCAAGTAACTGAAAATTAAAATTGAATAGCTCAGTGTTCTAGGGTTAACCCTTTCAGCGCGGGGACCGTCTTTACACGCCAAATTATGTCGTCTAAAGTTCATCCCCGCTTTGAAAGAATTAAAAAATAATAATACAAAAATATTTCAGCGTTGTAAGGGTTAATGTATTGAACCAGCTTAAATATCGTTTTTTTCAGCACATTTTGATATCCTAGGAGTTAAAGGGTGCAATCTGCCACTCGCTAGAGTGGCGGATTGCACCTTTTAGCTGCTAGGATGCGATTTAAACTCACCACTCCATGGCAGAGGTTCAGGGTGGCCAGGGATGTGGAGGCGCCCTTCACTCGGCCGCTCACAGTGCACGGCGTCGACAGCCTCCACGTCTCGGATTCGAATCCTTGGTCCCAGGACACGCGGGCCTGTCTCCCCGATATCGTGCCACGCTGCAGCAAAACCTTCAACACAAAACAGGTCCACTGCCTAAATCTACGGATGACCTGATGACCAGTTAGCATTTTATTTGATACAGTGTAAATTGTGTTTCACTCCGGGACCAATTCAATTCAGGTTATTCAGTTTTCATTCATTATGTTACAAATTTTAGAGGTACTTTATTTAGTCTGAAATTTGATTAAAATGAGCTCGTTAAACATGCTAAAGTGACAGGCCCAACTGCCCCCGAACTTAAAAAGTTAACACGTTTAAATTTGTGTTATTCAGGATTGTAACATCGTAAATCTATATTATCTTTCTCCACCCTCCTTTTGAAAGAGATATATTCCCGATAAGTGTGTATTTCGGAATGTTCATACAATTATTAACAACCATTTCTTTATTATAATGGCTTTGACTAAACCGCTGGGGGTCTAGATGAAGGGTCCGATGTTAATTTGTTTTGTTTCCTTTGAAAGGATTAACACCGAGGAAAATACCTTCAGTTTTGTCACTACACCAGCCACGAACATCCCATGTACTGTGCATTTTGGCGATCTTCACGATGTCCCGCAAAGATGTAAAACATGTCAATTGGCCGAATTTAGAGTCTTGAACCTTCGTGTTTTGAAATTTGAGACCCGTTTGGAAAGCACCGTTAAGCTGTGGTTTTCCAATGATATTGAAATTAAACTAGCAACGTCTTTGCCGATGTGATACATCTGTGACCTTACATACTTATCCTTATACGAGTTAAGAATTTTTCGTCATAGATTACGGGTACTAGTAAATGATAAAAAAAACTATTTTTAGAAGGAAATTATAAAATTGTTGATTTGTGTACTTTTCCGCTCAAATTTGAGAGCTCCACTATAAAAGAGGTCGATTTAAAAGGCAAAAATGTAATGACCGACAATCTGTCATAATCTGTTATATCAAAAAGATAGGCCTATAACAGAGCTGACACAAAAACATGCCATTTGCCTGGGAATGCGCCTTTAAATATCAGAAAACTATAGAAATAAAAATTCAGCCTTATTTTGCCATTGTTAAATAGAGATTATTTTAGTAAAAAGCGACATTAGTCTTCTTTAGTCACCAGATGAGCAAACCAATAAGATACTGAAGGGTTCTTTCTAAATAACCTACATTCGTAGAAAACCACACCTTTTAGTATTACCACGCAGAAACAGAGGGACCATTGAAGCTGCGTGGTTAAGTACTGGGGGTTTCATTCTAAATAACTTTTACGGTGTGGATCAAGACCTTGGGGTACCCTTTCAACGCGGGGACCGTCTTCTGACATCAAAAGTCGATCCCCGCACTGAATATAAAAAAGTGGCCGTAGACCCATAACATAGGTATTCAAATGAAGCAGAAAGAGCTAACTAAGACATTTATGAAAAACCCTATGCTTTCTATAGTTTATACCAAAATATTCCGGCGTTGTAAGGGCTAAGACATACCTTGATCTTCGTGCCGTTGACTTTGAGCTTCAGAGTCAGATCTAGATGTCTCACGTGGCTCCCTGTCGTGTGATTCCCCCAGCCAGCCTCTTCAACGAGTCTTTGTTGTAGTTTGTGATCTGATAACACGTGCCCTTTCTTGTCACAGACGCGCGGTATCAGCATCACAGTGTCGTCACCCAGGTCAGGAATGGATGCCAGATCTGCAAGAATCGATTGTAGCCGAGAGCATTAGAGTAAAAACAATTATATAATTGTTTTCAAGTTTTTATTACGGCCCCAGTGAATATAAAAGCAGTGATATATTAAAGAGACGGATGACAATAATTTGGGTATTTTGTTGAAGCAGTGTAATCCGCATATCATGATTTAATTTTTTCAACATTTTCAGATTTAAAAAAACATTTGTTCAATATTTATAGAATCCAGCGGAAACCCAAACATATCATTTGTAGAATGATTGGATGTAAACATAGCGTTGGGTCATAATGTTGATGCCGCCGGCATAGCGATGGGCAGACAATCAGTGCTGCAGGTAACCCCCCCCCTCCCCTATTAAAATTGAACTCGTTTAAAAAAAAATCAGTTGAAGCCACTGAATTTCTTCTGACCCATTTAACCCTTTCAAGCCTGAATTTACCATTGTCATCTTCATCCACTACAAGCCGCGAATTGCTGTCGCAATTCTCGACTTGTAGTGGATGAAGATGACTTGAAGTGGGTGGAAAATTTAAGATGTAAAATGATGCTTTAGTGCATCGTGAGGGTTTAAAGAGTTAATGCTTCTCAATTAGAATCCTGGAGATTGTCCTCGCCCAAGAAGGCAAGATACCATGATTACGATTGTGGCAAATATTGTATAGAAAACGGAGTGGGTTTGCTACGAAATTTCTAATGTCCCGTCCTTTCGTATTGTGGGGGTGGGTGGCTGGTCAAATACAATAATAAACTGTGCTCGTATTTTTTTAACATAGCGAACTTTAGCGACGGCCCCAGTAAGTACAAATTCAGTGATATATAATTACGTCTGCAATTTTAAATTACATACTATAATAATTTTCAAGAACACGTGCTGTTTATTGTTGTTGTGTGGAGCTGAGTCGGCCGAGAGCGATATTGTTTGTGGGTCATATTGTGGAATATAGATTTTTTTTTAATTAGTAGCACATAAGACACTATGCCTGCTGGGGGACGGTTATTTAAATGATGAGACACTATGCCTGCTGGGGAGCGGTTATCTCAATGACGAGACACTATGCCTGCTGGGGGACGGTTATATAAATGATGAGACACTATGCCTGCTGGGGAACGGTTATCTAAATGATGGTCAGGGTGTGGCTTTGCTGTTGATCTGTCATTGCACGATCACTGACTTTCACCTTCCAATCATTTTTCTGATCCGCGCTTTCGGGATTGCTTTCCTCGCGGCTCTGTTATCGTTTAATGTTTTGAAGATCGGGTTGATAATGACACAAATGACTGCTAGGACGCAGCACGTATTGTCGGGTGGCATATGGATGTGATCAGGGCGACATGCGTCCCTCAATGAAGGTAATGGATGAGGATAAAAAATAAAGCTTCGTCTCTCAGGATCATTTGTGTTTGTCCACGGGGTCTTACCAGTAAACACAAAACATTTGTATAACATTTGTACAAAATTGGACTAGCGTCGAAGACGTTGGGCCGACGTTGTACAAATGTTATACAAAATATGTTTTGTGTTTGTTGGGAATTACCACAGCTTTATCGTGCAATGACAAACAGCAGTAACTGGTTACGTTATAAAAATAAGCAGTTACAGCTGTTTGCTATTCATCCAGGCTATCGAAGGTACACGGTAATAACTGGTTATTTCAAAGCAGCTGATTACTAGAAAAGTAAACTGTTTTTACTGTTGTTTGCCTTTGCAGGACAGTATTACATGACGACCGACGTGATCGTTGAACACGTGCATCTTAACCCTAACCCTAAAGCGCTGAAATAAATTTATAGTAACTTAGAGGCCAAAGTAGAGACCAAAGGGGTTTTTCAATTCAAAAATCATCATAAATGCCTCATAGTTAGCTCCTTTCGATTCATTCGAATACCTATGTTATGGGTCTACGGCCAGTCTAGAGATTTTACCCTTTTAGTCAGATTCTATAAAGTTGGTCCCCGTGCTGTAATCCCGACTATAGTCGTTTAAACCGTTTTATTAGCTGGTAAATTGCAGCTATTTGAGACATGATACCCAGGGGGACAACTACAGGCGTAATTTCCCAGGGAACACGATGCATGGAGGGATTTGTAAAATTAAAAACCGCAAATTTCTGTATCAGCTGGTACATCTTTTCGTGTTACAAAATGATAAAAGTACATTTTGAAATGATATATATAATTTTTTTTTTATATATATAAATTTTGGCGGCCATCTTGGATTTAATCGGAATTAAGTAATTTCCCATGCTTAGAAGCTGGTAGACCTCTGTGATATACCTAGTTTCCAGCTCAAATTCACTCAAAACTAAATAAAGCAGTTTTTTTGAACCTCGCCCAGTCGCTGACTGGACTAGTTGGGCCAGCATCGCAGACGCTGGTCCAACACTGATACAATGGCGGATCCATTTAAGGCGTTTGCTTGGAGTTCCATCGGGATCAGGTAGTGACTGGGACCGTGCCCGGGCTCCATTCAGCACGGGTTATTTTTTCAGCGACCCCCCTCGATCCGCGGCAACTGTCAAGGCTGTCTGTCTGGCGCTAAACGGATATTGAGATCCCCGCCGATGGAAGATTTACCGGCCTGGTTCCCATTATCCCGGGTGTGCGGTGACACAAGCGGAGTACTTGTTACGTCACATTCACTGTGATTAGAAGTGCTCTGGGGTACCTAACCCGTAAAGCGCCAATTTTTTTTTAAATATACCCATAGGGATTTTATCAACTCTTCCTGATTCATTTGAATACCTATGTTATGGGTCTACGACCATTGTAAATATTTTTACTCTTACAGTGTGGGGATCGACCTTAGACGTCAGAATCTGACGTCTGTAGACGTCAGATTCTGACGGCTGAAGTTGATCCCTCGCGCTCTAAGGGTTAATTACAAAGGGCTTTGATCGCCACGGCGAGCTGACTACGCGGCGTTTTGTGTCACACAGCAGGGCATTGTCGATGATCTTCGTCCACGTCGCTAAGTGGTACTTTTATCGGAGAGACTGATAATCGGATTCGACAATCACAAAAACTATATTTGACAGGAACGACTGCAAGCCAATTTGAATTTATATTTTTCTCTCCTAGCTTCAAGCGGGTGAAAATAAAATAGACCAGACAACTGTGTGTGATAGTTATAATCATAGAAATTATTATTGTCAACAGAACATGGCAGTGTCTGTCTGTCTATGTTTTTTCTCTGTTTTAGATGAGCGCGCGCATTAGATTTAGGCCGCGCATCACCAAAAAAAACATGTATTTTTTCTACCCAGCGCACGCATTGGAATGTAGTCGATTTCGAAACAGACCAGTAAACTTCGAGAGTTAAAAAAACATTAAAAAAAAACAAAGTTCATTTCAGGAGATAAAAAACATTTTTCCAGCTATGGTTTTTGTGTTGTTTTTTTCGTAGCCCTCATTAACTTTGTCTTAAATGGGTATCATTTTAAATAGGTCGAATTTTTTTTATTTCATCGCCATCATTAACTTTTCCAGAAATGTGTCCACTGTTTTTTTATTAACTTTTCCAAATATCGTTTCAATGCTCTTTTTTCTTAAATGTTTTTTTTCCGTCCTCCCTCATTAGATTTTGGATTTTTTCTGATCTAAAACATACAAATAAAACATAGTGCCCTAACACCTTCTGAATCACAGGATGTATGCAGATCTACTAAGTTGGTGCTCGCTGGGAAAAAATAAATATAGTAATCCCGGTCACGAAAGATTTATATATTATTATATATTTTATAAATCCTACTATGGTATTAGAGGGTCGTGCCTGCCACTTTGTCAAGTGGCATGTACGACCCTTTGACACCAAGGTGACGAAGCTCTACAACTCTATACTACATGTATTTCTGGCGCTCAAGTTGTGATCGGCCAACTTAACTGGATAATTCCACACACTCCCGACTTACGCAATAGATAATGGTATCTCGGATGGTAAGTAAGTAAGGAAGTTGCTTAATGTCACTTTTCGACCAGTATGAACACTGATTTTAACCCTTTAACCGCCGGTGCCGCATATATTCGGGTTTTCATTTTTATTAGCACGCCATTTTAAATATGTTAAAGATAAAATGTGACATCAACAAGCAAGATTTGAAAAGAGTTGACCACCATTTTGTCAGATCTGAATAACTTTCACTCACTTGAAGTTGTGGATCGCGTCAGCGAGACACAACTTTAAGTGGGTGAAAATTCAAATTGAATAATTTGGCGGTTAAAGGGTTAAGCGACTTTATAAGTAAAAAAAACTATATACATCATAATTATTTTGTGTCAGAAAAGTTTGGCCAAAAAATCCAACGGATAACAATGATATCCGCATCAGAATCGTTGGTTAAAATATTTTGATGATAATAGAGACACCTATTAATAGTGAGTTTGGTGACATATTGCACCAATTGCGCTACAGCACAGTATAAATTATTGTATGTAAAAAATGAAATATTAAGCTGCTCTAATGTGATAATGTATGTAGATATTGAAATGACTATGGGAAATGGGAGACTTACATGTATGATGTCTAAATACAACATAACAATTGAAATGATTTATAAAGATCACATTCCCACAGAAACTTCAAAATGGTCCATCAAAAACAATAAATAAGGTATGTGGTAAGTTACTGGTGACATTGATGTCCCATTTCCCAGATGTCATCAAGGTATAAAGAGATGTTATACTTAAAATTGGTGTAAGGAATATCATAAAACTGTTTTGTCTTATGCAGGGCAGCCTTGCCAAAACCTGCAGTCAAGTATCCAACCATCTAGTATGGTACCAGTGTTAAGATTAAGACACCAGATTAGCTCACCAGCCTGAGCCGCACCGGTACTTTCCCGATACCTTTATCTATAGATACCAATAGTTACATGGATTTTGCAAACATCGGCGAAGCTCAAGGAATTATAATAAAGTGCGTGAGAATAATAACTGTAGACACCATTCATTGAAAACAACATGGTAGTCAGTTTCCTCCGCCGAGTCCAATAATTTATCAGCAGATAGAAGAAAGTTTCCAGATATAATTATCTGGAAACTTTCTGTAAAGCAGCTACCATAAGCACGTATAGACTATGGTTGTAGTAACCCGCCTGGGGCCATATATAACCAGCAAGGACCACAATAGTTGACTCAATGCTGGCTTATTGTTTGGACAGTGCATGGACGGTGGGCCGCCATCATGAAGCAACAATTGAGGCAACGTATTTGCTGGCTGAACACCTCTACCATATCAGAATGGAAATGAAATTTATAAATATTGTACATTGTTGCAAGCATTTGACGATGCACTTCAAATGAGAGAAAATACGTTATACCACAAGAACAAAACATGTGTGTATGTACGTATGCCTTTCCATCGGAAAAAAAATGAATTCAGTAGTCAAGGGTTAGCCCTTATAACACTGAACTATTACATTTAAATTAAGACAGAAAATTGGGCAAGAAAATTGGGTGATTAGTGAGATTTCTTTTCCCAACCAAATTCGCTCCCTTGGATATGAAAGGGTGTATACACTCTTTCATATCCAAGGGGACGAAATATCACGAGTTAGGATATATTTTACTTAAAACATATAGCTAAACAGGACTAATAGAAACACAGAGAGGCTACTGTAGATCAAAGGGTTAAGCACCACCAAGTACTACTAAGTATACCAAGCAATTGCGCACCTGATCAGATCAAGTCCGGGACTTCACATATCGACGTTGCGGCTGAAAGGGGACATAAAATAAATTATGGCTTCAAGTACCCGAATGGTCACAGCGTCTTTTGCGCTGGCTAAAAAGTCCTGCGGTACGTCTTGCGATTATACTAAATGTAAAACGGGCATTATTGACGTAATCACAAGGTTTAAATGAATGAATAATAATGAATTTTGACATCACAATGTAAAAACCGGACTATATTTATCATTATTTACGGTATGTGCTTATTTGATCAATTAAGGTGAATATAAATGCCAAAATTATCCCCTTAAAGCGCTAAATTAAATAATTTAAATTTTCTAGTGGATGATAATTACTCGTATTTGTTTAATTTAAGACAAAACCTTTGCAAATCTTGATGTCTAAACACACATTTCGTTCTCAATAACTGTGATTTAATCTGGTAAAAAATAGATTATAACAACTGTAATCGCTCTTGGCGGGTTAAATTAAATACCCAACTCAAATTATAGAGTTGGGGAGAAAACATCCCCTATCATATGAAGTTGAAAAGAATATTTCATAACCCAATACTTTATGACGATATAACCATTATCAAAAGGTACAGCACACCACAGCTCATCGACCAGTTTGGAGCGATGTACACGTGGATACTGCGTCAGTACGATGACACACATAGCCCCTCCGAAACGCGAAACAACAAAACCAGCGCCGTACAGAATGTCATTCACCCATAGTGTAGTGCGGCTCGCTCGCTCACAGACACTGCTCAGATTGTTAGCTTCCCGCGAATAATCACCACTGTCTGCGGTTTTGGCGCCTCGAGTTCAGCGTTAGCCAGCTTCCTGGTCTGTAGTTGGTCAATTCCCACCATGTGATGGCACAGTGTCGCACCAATGACACGTCGCTCAGCATCTACAGTCTGTTTTACCAGAACCTGGGAGTAGCCTTTTTCTAATTTGCTCGGTCGTTCTTTAAAATTTGTTTACAATTTTTTTCTCGGATCATTTTTTCATGTTCCCCTAACATCCCTGAAAATTTGGTGCAATTTTGTTGTGTATTTTGGAAGCTAGACCATTTGGCATGTAATAGGATTCTTGTTTCACGGCAATGGTGTTAAAGAGAGCTGTCATTTTGAAAAATTATTACATGCCAAATGGTCTAACTTCGCTAATACACTAAACAAATCTACCAAATTTTCAGGGATGTTTGGGGAAGGTGAAAAAATAATCTGAGAAAAATTTTGTTAAAAAATTATAAAGAGCGACCGAGCAAATTGGAAAAAGGCTACTCCCAGGTCCTGGTGAAACAGACTGTAGGGTTGCCCAGCATTGACCATTGCCCTGCTGAATTGTTTAAATTGTATGTTTCGCCATTTGAAGCTGGAATTGCTAACGCAACTTCCAGCTTTAAATGACGAAAAATATTTATATTTTTCTGATAAATATACATCTTCTAAATTGAGTTATTTGACTAACTGAGCATCTACTACAAAATATATTATCCATTTCAATGACATATTATTTGGCTTAAAATATGCTTAAAACCGTATATATACGGGCATGGCAGGACAAAGGGTAGGCACATTAAATGAAATTGGATCTACACTCTGTTCACTGTCTGCAAAGACATCTCATCTTGTCCAGGCCAAGGCTGACCCTCTAGTTTGCCGAACACAACTTATTGGTTGAAGATTAGCCGTGTCGTCCTCTCCGAGGCCGTGGATTGATGTATCTGCGTTACCCGAAAAATTTAACATGGCGGTAACTGAGAGCGATCTGAGTGCGGGCTGTGAGCTGAGCATGCGGGCCTGTAACTGAAATGTTACTGATTCTGAGAAAAATATTTTTGACCTGAATATTCAAGGGCAAGTCTTAGATATGACTGCCCAAAGAAATGTCCCACGATTTTGTACGGGTTCAATCTGTGACTGAAACCTGCTTCATCCACTGGGGCTAGTTGAAGACGAGACATTCATGCTGCTCTGCAAAGTGTAAAGGTAGTAACTGCTTACTTGACAAACAAGCAGTTACTGTATTTTGGTTTTGCTCGGGGGAACAGCGTATCTGAATGGGGGGTACTTGACATGTGAAGACTATACTAAGGGGTTTCGTCAAGTTAAAAAAAATCAAAAAATCAGTGAAAACCTCGGAAGTGGGTGGGTGGGTCAAACCCCAACTCGGATTTTTTTTTTTAATTTTGCGTTTTGTCGTGTTTTTTTGTGTTGTTATTTGTTGTTGTACATGTTTCCCAAAAAATTAAAAAAAATGGGTAGGGAGGTGGGTGGGCGGGGTCTGGCCAATCCGAGTTTTTCTCGGATTTTTTGAATTATTTTAACTTGACAAAACCCCTAAGTGATACTTACTTGTTTTTCGGAGACTGCTCCCGTTTACCTGGAAAGAGAAAAATATTACGCAATAAGATAATGGTAGCACTATCTACTACGCAGCATATAAATGTGAACAACAGCATGAAAAGTCATGTCATGCCGAAACTTCTCGACGAGTAGATCTGCCACGTTCAGTGTTTTGTCCATCATTCTTCATTTATACATCTCGATCGCCTTCAGACGTCCGCCTGAAGTCGATCTACGCACTGTAAGAGTAAAACTATTTGTTTTTTTCCTAATTATTACAACATGATTGGAGTTCAGATTTTACGTTTGGAGGGCTACCTGTAAAAAAAATTGTATAATTTTAAATTATGCAATATCAAGTTTATTGAGTGAGTGAGTGAGTGAGTGAGTGAGTGAGTGAGTGAGTGAGTGAGTGAGTGCGTGCGTGCGTGCGTGAGTGAGTGAGTGAGTGAGTGAGTGAGTGAGTGAGTGAGTGAGTGAGTGAGTGAGTGAGTGAGTGAGTGAGTGAGTGAGTGAGTGAGTGAGTGAGTGAGTGAGTGAGTGAGTGAGTGAGTGAGTGAGTGAGTGAGTGAGTGAGTGAGTGAGTGAGTGAGTGAGTGAGTGAGTGAGTGAGTGAGTGAGTGAGTGAGAGTAGAAACAAGCTAACAGTGGAAGAACGTCAAAACAGACGGACGGATCAGCCAACGTAGCGGGCTTATGAATTATTGTAACTTGTGTAACAGTTTCGCGCAAGGTCGTCTGAAATAGGCACGAGGCATGTCCTTTCGTGTCAATACTGGATTCTGAGATGTGGACTGTTCCCCACTGCAGGCGCTATGAACATTATTAAAACTTCAAGTATACAATAGAACAATATGCTGGATGACTGTACCAAATGTCAAACCTCACTGCGGACACAGCTTCCGCCTTGCAATGGGCATGCGTGCAAGCGAGCCCCCTAGCGATCAAAGTGTGAACACCAAGCGGAGAGGTGATGCTGTGCAGTCACCAGATGGCAGTCAACGCGTTTCACACAATATGTGACGAGAGGGCCAGATAAGATTTTTGTTTAGCAAAAAAGTACGTCATAGCGAGAGGACTGCGTTACGTGAACCCTCTGCGCCCTGGGGCACTGCAATAGAAATGTTCATACACATCAAGTTATAAATCGCTTGGCAGCAATTTATAACTTGATGTATAGAAAATTATATAAAATTCAACCACAATATATAATATGACGCACATCTGAAAAATATCATATATTTTGTGAAACTGTGTTTACAAAGGCGCGTGCAGCACCCAAAGGGTCAACCCACTGCTTGCTAAGGATTCACCATGTTATCTTCACATGCGATGTCCGTAAATTAGGAAAATATTTTGGAATCCCCCCTCCACCCCGCAGAGGTATGTCGCTCGCAGGTGAAGTGGACGGGGCGTTTCGGGGGATAAAAATTACTCATTATGATAACCTCGGTCATTAATCAGAAATGGATTTTTATAAACTAATGAATCCGACATATAATCACCCCCCCCCCTCACACACACATACACAAAGAAAATTGGATCATTGCTGGTTAAAAATTGGTCTCCGACGTCGGCCTAGCATTGGGTCGACGTCTCATGATGGATAATTGTTTGCAATCCTGTTTATTGTCAAGATAGATACAAGTGCAGTTTCACTGCTCAGCTTTTACAATGACCTACTTCTGTTTTACGTCGTTTTGCGCATTGTGTCTCTGTTGGTTTAATGTTGCGCCAGCGTCTGGACCTGCATTTCACCAGCACAGTCGAAAAGCTTCGTGACTTTTATTTAGATTCTGAAAGTGCAAAACACTTTGTCTGTCTATCAACATTTTAAGTGCCAATGAAGTTAATTGCGGTTTATGTGTTTAAAGTTTTATGGGGACATCAACTTCTTAGTTTTTTGGTGAAATGTTTTTCGTCAGCAAATACTGCAAACTCTTGGTCACATATTAACCCTGTTTCAAGATGACATGTCTCTCAACGTTTTAATATTTGTTGGCGCGCGAGCCTCATTTATTAACTGAAAAGGCAAAACCAAGAAAAAACTATTCATCGCCTTCTTTCTCAATACATTTTACACTGTCATCCGCAAAAAAATGATGCTCAAGAAAACTGTAAACGTGAATTCCACTTGCACGACCGTATACTAATGTGTCTCGAGAAAACATGTGACGTCGACCTAACATTGTATTAATGTTGGTCGTCTGTGACCATCGCATTTGCATTCAGTCAGTCTGTCTGGGTGAGTTACGTGCTTAGTCCATAATAACGAGGTTATAAAGATGAAAGAGTCAGACGAGATAGATAGGGAGAGATTAGGATGTTATCCTGAGAGGTGACACCTTAAGCCCTGAGCTATTCTCTTTCCATTTTGAGCCGGATACGGAGCTGACAGTCGAGTGGATATTAATGTGCATTTTTGTCGGCGAGTTATCTTCGACCTAAATACCGAGGTTTTCTACGGCACGGGATACGTATTAAGGGTACGTCTCCATATTATTTTAACGATGAATTATATTTGCGAACTCAGCGCGAGAAATAATAAAACATCACAAATATCACTCGTTTAAAAAAAACAAGAATATAAAATACCATTATGTTATATTCTTGAAAAGTAAAGAAGCGACAGCGAGTGTGATATGTTCGAAAATCTGGTGAAGAGATGCGTCGCTCGTATAAAGCAGTTACCGTTAAGATATTAATATTCAGTAGGACTCTGGGAGTGATCATTTTCGTAAGAATTATACATATAGCGGGAGATATATAAATTATAAGTTTGATCTCGAGCATCCATCAATCTATGAAACAATCAATCAATCAACCAATCAATCAATCAATAGATCGATCGATCGATCGATCGATCAACTAATCAATCAAATGATATCAATCAATCAAATGATATCAATCAATCAATCAATCAATCAATCAATCAATCAATCAATCAATCAATCAATCAATCAATCAATCAATCAATCAATCAATCAATCAATCAATCAATCAATCAATCAATCAATCAATCAATCAATCAATCAATCAATCAATCAATCAATCAATCAATCAATCAATCAATCAATCAATCAATCAATCAATCAATTGCAGAACTTTTTAACTTGTCATACCGAGCAAGAACTTTGTCTATATAAATTTCTTGGACCAACCAAGCTCAGAGGCAGGTCATGCAAGCTGGCAACAAAAAGACAGATACATAGTTATGCATCGCTCACCCTACATTACGGTTTGGATGTAATCAGGAAAAACAGCTGTACATCTATTTTTACAGCCGGTACTAAGATGAGCGAGCAACGTTTGTCTGCAGACAGAGCGGTCTTGGAATGCTAATTATGTAACGTGCTGGTATTGTTACTAGCGTTAGTAGTAGTTACCAGCTGGTTACGTAGGAAGAGAATGTTTCTTTTACGTCAGATAATGACGTGAGGGTGACGGGGGGGGGGGGGAGGTGATGGTTGGGTATTAACACATACAGCACTGAGCTATTCAATTTCAATTTTCAGTGACTTGAAGCTGTGCTCGCTACCGCGACACACAGCTTCGAGTGACTGAAAATTATGTGACTTGTAAATTTGCAGTCCCAATATATATCAGTGCTCAGAAACTCAAGACACATTTTATTTTTAACAACTAGTTATACAGGGGCTGATAACAGTGAGTGAGTGCTTATTGCTTTATGTCGCTTTCTGCACAACCATGGCAATATCGCGACAGAAGGAAGCCCGAAATCGGGAATATGCCCTACTCTATCGAGTTCTTTATAGTGCACAGTACCATAGACAGCACTGCACACTCCAGGCCTTTGAACAGTTTGGAGAACTGCATATGCACAACCTCGATGACAAATATCCGAGCCGGTCGGGATTCGAACACAGTACCTCTAATTTCGAGCCACAGTCGGATTGAATAATCCATCGACGCCGGTGTGCTTATAACAGCACAGAAATGAAATGAATCGGGCTTTATGCCACCTTTGTGCACATATAGGCTAAACTGGGCCAAGAGAACCTCCTGAGGATGGTGAGATGATTGAGATGACACTGTCCTCCAGACACAGGATTCGAAATTCGAGCCCTGGCGGTCTGAGGCCGAGCACGCTACCTCTCGGTCACGGAGGCTCCCCACAATACTAACTTTCACACGTGAATGGGGAAGAAACAATTTTTTGTTTCTTTCAAACCGCCGAGACCGGGAACCGAACCCCGGACTCTGGCGTCAAAGGCAGCGGGGCTAACCACTACCCTAGGGCCCCCGCCCTATAACAGCACAGAATGACTACTGTAGTCGACATCAGTGCTCTAGGGGCTAAAAGTGTGTTCTTCCGCTCACCATGCATTGTCAACCGAATATATTTAAGGGACGAGTTTTGTTCGATTATTATTCTCAAATGTGGGCTCCATATATATGTGTCACGCAAGAGAGTGACACATATACGGTACGTGGCTGCTGGGGGACGTACTACTGTGTTCCTCATCTGACAGGGATGCAGTAATAAGATAACGCGGTCTCAGATTGAAGCAGATGCTGCTCTAAGCATTTTTATGGTGGTGATATTTCTCTTCTCAGTAAGCACAGTAAATGCTAGCCCAGACTCGGTCAGAGACTTTCACCCGATGTGTTGTGTTATTTGGGGTCGCTATGCCCTTTTTATACTCATGTACGCATGTTCATATCAGTTTTACCAAGAAATGTAAAAAGTTCTTGGTTTTACCTTCTGCGCAGTAAGGCACAATTTGCACTTAAAGGTACACTCCCCGACCTGGTCCATCGAAAAGTACAGAAAGATAAATGAGTAAAATAATGATTCACGTGGTTCAGTCACATCATCACGTTGGTCTTATACGGTCGTATCTGCCACTTCGTAAAGTATATTGTAATCAGAATAAAACATAGGCTGATCAGTGGACATGTAAACTAAAATGAGTATTTAGAGATTGTATGTAATGCGCGGTGAGGATCTCTATTCACGTGGCCTTAGATTAAAGTAACACATTCACCGTGCTAAAGGCTTGGGAGATAGAGAGGTGAATTATCCGTTTTGTATGTATTACAATTACACAGCAAACGATAATGTAATTAACCATTGCTTTGCTGAATTTACAGAGGATATGTTAAATACAATTGAAGCTGTTATTGCTAACGTGATTTCCAGCATCGAATGACTACACCATAGTCCAATTTATAAAATGGAAATCACCAAAATTAGATTGCACCTGTCACAAAATATTTCTCTGGCATTTTATTTGCTTTGAAACCTTCTTGAAACCGTTAACCATGTTTAAATTATTTGAATTTTTCACTCACTAAGTGAAAATTACTCATATATCTATAATTTGACATCAATAAATCGTAAGGATCATTTCTCCTTCGTAATTTTTATTGGAAGGACCAACACAAATGCCTAAACGATCAGGGTCGTTAACCAAGAGCATAACACCCCAACAAATAAGCAATATGAAGATCAACAACTACAATTGATCACCTTGTAATGCCGAGTATTGAAATTGATCTCTCACTGTGGTGATAATTTGATAATGCAGTGAGTGTATCAAAACTGATCACTCATCGTGGTGATAATTTGATAATGCCGAGTAGTACAATTGATCATTCGCCGTGGTGATAACCTGATAATGCCGATTATTGAAATTGATCTCTCACCGTCGTTACAACCTGATAATGCCGAGTAATGAAAACATAAAATTGTTTGCTGGGAATGCCCAGTATTGTAATTGATCATTCACCGTGGTGATAATCTGATAATGCCGAGTATTAAAATTGATCACTCACCGTGGTGCTAATGCCGAGTAGTACCAGGATTCCAATGTGTATCATAAGGTCTCCTGTCCTGCGGACATGCGGACGTGGCAGTCTGAGTGGCAGGTGCATGTTTGTGTGTAGTAGTACTCCAACGTAACACTAACAACGGTCTGACTGAGTATATAGTAGTCCGGGAGCGGACCCCCAGGTGACGATCCCTCCTCGGGGAGGATCCAGGAGGAGGGGGTGGGGATCCGGAGGGTGATCCTGCGACGGGACTTGTTGCTTCCCGTCTGGAGCACCAGGTAACCAGCTGGGAAGAGAGGTGGGCAACCACCAGACAGCTGACAGATGGGTGACAGAACAGCTGTGGTTCCGACTGACTGATTTACTAGCCGACTGACTATAGTAGCTGACTGACAACGTAGCCCTGGCAACAACAGTTAAGATGACTTAGACATGTCTTCATGAAGCAGCAACAGCATCCACCATCATCAGCAGCAGCAACAGCTTGCGATAGCAGCATCATCCCAGAAAACACAAGGCATTGACCCAATGGTGGGTCATTGTTGGACCAACGTCGTAGACGGTGGGCCAACAATGACCCACCATTGGGTCAATGCCTTGTGCTTGCTGAGTAGTAGCAGCAACACAACAACGGCTCAGCAGGGGTCCAGTTGACTGCACAGAAAACACGAGACGTAGAATCAATGCTGGGTTGATGTTGGGACAGCGTCGTAGACGATGGGCCAGCATCAACCCAGCATTAATTCAACGCCTCGTGTTTGCTGACTGATTCCAAAACCCAGACAGTGGCCCTAAGTTATGACTAGATGGATACAGTCTGGAGCACCCTCTGGTGTCAAAATAACCCTGTGGATTACAGTAATTTTGCCAAGCAAAGCAAAAAGTCGTAACTGCTTACTTAGGCGTAGTAGTACTATAACATATAATTCCCACACGTGCATTATTCTTGTGTGCATTGACAAAATAACTTCACAACAAAATTTAGCCAGTAGAATGTAAATGTACATGTACGTAGTACGTTAGGCCTATACGTAGTACGTAAAGGTATATGCCATACGTGGTGGCAAGGACTTTCAATAATCTTACGTCGGACGTGTATTTCAATTAGGAATCTAAAAATAATTTATCGTCGAATTTAACCAGCAAAACGTCAAAATCACCCCCAGTAGAAACTCAAATATTATTAGGCTTAGGCCTGTATCGGAATCACAGAGTCCCCTCAGCTTTTCTATCACTGTGATCAGGTGATTCCACGCAGCGTGGTGAACACTCTCACCGATAGAAGTGTTGAGCGAAGTTCTAAAGTGAATAAGAATCAGAACTGGTACCTGGGTACCCGCCGTTAAATACATGCGAATTGCGGGGGTGGGACGAACTGATAATAACATTTACCCACCGGTACAATTCTGGGCCGGTCTCAAATCTGTTGGCCCAGCATTGAGCCAGCAATGGACAGCGGGTGACAGGTCAGAGCGAGAAAGAAGGTATTTTGTTGTCTTCTCCAGCAAACACGTTATACGTTGACCCAATGTCGATTTAATTCTGGCCCAGCGTCTGCGATGCTGGGCCAACATTGAAGCGACATTGGGTCAGGGTATTACGTGTTTGTCCTCGCGCGGTCCGCTATTGTACTTGGAGAGAAAATCTGAATATTACGTCACCGGGATCATTGCAGGATTGTATATCCTCCAGACCGACACAGGCGGAGGGGGGGGGGGGGGTGTTATCGTACATATTTGAATTTTTTCGCGAGTCTCACATTTTGCGAAAATTGGCATTTTACGATCGTATTGTCGGGAATGGGATATAAGAGCATTGCAATTACACGAAAAAATAGAAATGTGAGAAGGCAAAGAGAAAACCGGCATTTTACGGTCTTATTATGAGGAATGGGATAAGACCATTGGAATTACTCGAAAACATAGAAATGTGAAAAGGCAAAACATGGCTAGTCAAAATTATGCTTTCTGCTGATTTCTGAGTCATTTTTTAATCGATTGTCATGCACAATTTCTAGTCCTAAGTGAAATGACTTTTAACTCGCCTAAATCCTCGGCGCCTTGAGCTTAGAGGCGCTAAAAATCCGAATCAGGTCCATTCGCATCGTCCATTTATCGTGCCGTTCTGTCAATCGAGCATGTCGGGACATTGGAGGATTAATGATGGAAAAGCTTGGTCGAAATATATAATAACGTTTTTAACTTTTTCCGAAATGCCTGTGGCGATTCAGAATTTGCTATTTCTAAAGGGAGACGATTCCAAAGCTGGGGAACCGCAACCGAAAATATTCATATAACTCAATAATTCAACGATCAATCAGGAACAGGGCCTGTATTCTTGCACCAGTAATTACGATATATCTCATAGGTTTCGGATTCGTCCATCTCGACCAATCCAAATCCTACGATATATCGTTATTCGGGCCCTGGCATGGGCAATATGATTTTTACTATAGCGGCGAAAATTAACTGATTCACGGTCCAGACCTGAATCGGTGCTGTAGCGGTCTGCTGCCAAACCAGGTTTGCAGGACAAAGAGAATACCTCTGTGGGTCATGGACCTAGATCGCTGGCTCAATGGCGGACCAACACATCGAATGCTGGCCCAGAGCTGAGCCGATGCTGGAATCCGGTGAAAGCAACAGCGCGTATCAGACCACGAATCCGGAAATAATGGTGATAATTTAATAATGCAGTGGGTGTATCAAAATTGATCACTCATCGTGATGATAATTTGATAATGCCGAGTAGTACAATAGATCATTCGCCGTGGTGATAACCTGATAATGCCGATTATTGAAATTGATCTCTCACCGTGGTTACAACCTGATAATTCCCAGTAATGAAAACATAAAATTGTTTGCTGGGAATGCCCAGTATTGAAATTGATCATTCACCGTGGTGATAATCTGATAATGCCGAGTATTAAAGTTGATCACTCACCGTGGTGCTAATGCCGAGTAGTACCAGGATTCCAATGTGTATCCTAAGGTCGCCTGTCCTGCGGATATGCGGACGTGGCAGTCTGAGTGGCAGGTGCATGTTTGTGTGTAGTAGTACTCCAACGTAACACTAACAACGGTCTGACTGAGTATATAGTAGTCCGGGAGCGGACCCCCAGGTGACGTTCCCCTCTCGGGGAGGATCCAGGAGGAGGGGGTGGGGATCCGGAGGGTGATCCTGCGACGGGACTTGTTGCTTCCCGTCTGGAGCACCAGGTAACCAGCTGGGAAGAGAGGTGGGCAACCACCAGACAGCTGACAGATGGGTGACAGAGCAGCTGTGGTTCCGACTGACTGATTTACTAGCCGACTGACTATAGTAGCTGACTGACAACGTACTCCTGGCAACAACAGTTGAGATGACTTAGACATGTCTTCACGGAGCAGCAACAGCATCCACCATCATGATCAGCAGCAACAGCTTGCGATAGCAGCATCATCCCAGAAAACACAAGGCATTGACCCAATGGTGGGTCATTGTTGGACCAACGTCGTAGACGGTGGAGCAACAATGACCCAGCATTGGGTCAATGCCTCGTGCTTGCTGAGTAGTAGCAGCAGCACAACAACGGCTCAGCAGGGGTCCAGTTGACTGCACAGAAAACACGAGACGTAGAATCGATGCTGGGTTGATGTTGGGCCAGCGTCGTAGACGATGGGCCAGCATCAACCCATCATTAATTCAACGCCTCGTGTTTGCTGACTGATTCCAAAACCCAGACAGTGGGTCTAAGTTATGACTAGATGGATACAGTCTGAGCACCCTCTGGTGTCAAAATAACCCTGTGGATTACAGTAATTTTGCCAAGCAAAGCAAAAAGTCGTAACTGCTTACTTTGGCGTAGTAGTATTATAACATATAATTCCCACACGTGAATATTATTCTTGTGTGCATTGACAAAATAACTTCACAATAAAATTTGGCCCGTAGAATGTAAAGGTACATGTACGTAGTACGTTAGGCCTATACGTAGTACGTAAAGGTATATGCCATACGTGGTAGCAAGGACTTTCAATAATCTTACGTCGGACGTGTATTTCAATTAGGCATCTAAAAATAATTTATCGTCGAATTTAACCACCAAAACGTCAAAATCACCCCCAGTAGAAACTCAAATATTATTAGGCTTAGGCCTGTATCGGAATCACAAGGTCCCCTCAGCTTTTCTATCACTGTGATCAGGTGATTCCACGCAGCGTGGTGAACACTCTCGCCGATAGAAGTGTTGAGCGAAGTTCTAAAGTGAATAAGAATCAGAATTGGTACCCGCCGTTAATTACATGCGAATTGCGGGGGTGGGACGAACTGATAATAACATTGACCCACCGGTACAATTCTGGGCCGGTCTCAAATCTGTTGGCCCAGCATTGAGCCAGCAATGGACAGCGGGTGACAGGTCAGAGCGCGAAAGAAGGTATTTTTTTGTCTTCTCCAGCTAACACGTTATACGTTGACCCAATGTCGATTCAATGCTGGCCCAGCGTCTGCGATGCTGGGCCAACATTGAATCGACATTGGGTCAGGGTATTACGTGTTTGTCCTCGCGCGGTCCGCAATTGTACTTGGGAGAGAAAATCTGAAAATTACGTCACCGGGATCATTGCAGGAATGTATATCCTCCAGACCGACACAGGCGGAGGGGGGGGGGGGGGCTATCGTACATATTTGAAATTCTTCGCGAGACATTTTGCGAAAATTGGATTTTATGATCGCATTTTCGGGAATAGGATATAAGAGCATTGCAATTACACGAAAAAATAGAAATGTTAAAAGGCAATGAGAAAACCGGCATTTTACGGTCTCATTATGAGGAATGGGATAAGACCATTGGAATTACTCGAAAACATAGAAATGTGAAAAGGCAAAACATGGCTAGTCAAAATTATGCTTTCTGCTGATTTCTGAGTCATTTTTTAATCGATTGTCATGCACAATTTCTAGTCCTAAATGAAATGACTTTTAACTCGCCTAAATCCTCGGCGCCTTGAGCTTAGAGGCGCTGAAAATCCGAATCAGGTCCATTCGCATCGTCCATTTATCGTGCCGTTCTGTCAATCGAGCATGTCGGGATATTGGAGGATTAAGGATGGAAAAGCTTGGTCGAAATATATAATAAAGTTTTTAACTTTTTCCGAAATGCCTGTGGCGATTCAGAATTTGTTATTTCTAAAGGGAGACGATTCCAAAGCTGGGGAACCGCAACCGAAAATATTCATATAACTCAATAATTCAACGATCAATCAGGAACAGGGCCTGTATTCTCGCACCAGTAATTACGATATATCTCATAGGTTTCGGATTCGTCCATCTCGACCAATCCAAATCCTACGATATATCGTAATTCGGGCCCTGGCATGGGCAATATGATTTTTACTATAGCGGCGAAAATTAACTGATTCACGGTCCAGACCTGAATCGGTGCTGTAGCGGTCTGCTGCCAAACCAGCTTTGCAGGACAAAGAGAATACCTCTGTGGGTCATGGACCTAGATCGCTGGCTCAATGGCGGACCAACACATCGAATGCTGGCCCAGAGCTGAGCCGATGCTGGAATCCGGTGAAAGCAACAGCGCGGATCAGACCACGAATCCGGAAATAATGGAGAAAATCCAGCAAACCCGAAGCATACCCAATGCTGTTTCAATGTTGGTCCACCGTCTTTTACGCTGTTCCAACATTGAAACAGCATTGGGTATGCCTCGTGTTTGCTGGGACATCTTCCAATTATTATGACGTGATTCTGGGCCAGTGACTGGTACGCCAGCTCATCACTGGTCTAACGGTGTGCCAACGTACGTCACATGTGCTGAAGGCGATGAGGTCAGCAATGCTCCGCATTGTGTTGGTACCCTTTAACCGCCGGTGTAAAGATAAAAGGTGACATCAACCAGCAAGATTTGAAAAGAGTTGACCTCCATTTTGTCAAATCTGAAGAATTTTCACTCACTTGAAGTTGTGGATCGCGTCAGCGAGACACAACTTCAAGTGGGTGAAAATTCTAATTGAATAATTTGGCGGTTAAAGGGTTAAAGCGTCGTATCTGCCACTTTACAAAGTGGCAGATACGACGTTTTCATACCAACGTGACGACCTGAACTAACTTTTACTCGCACTCTCGTCGCATATTGCTGTTTATATTTTACTTGATATTTTTCAGTGTATCCCCCCCCCCCCTCCGCTTCTTACAAGGTGCGAAGTCCTCCAAAGAATGAGCGATCCCGAGATTGACTGTTAGCTTTTTCATAATACTATAGGGCCTATGACGAGGCTCCTAGAAAAGATAGGAGCAACAAAACAGATTACTTATTTCAGGACAGTACGAGTAACAATTTTATCAGAAAAACTATACAGAAATAAATCACATTATGATATGTCCATGGTTATTTAAATAAGTGAAAAAGGCCTATGTAAAGAGACGATACAATAATAATATTACAATTATTTTTCGTGGATCGCTATGAGCGGATGATATTGAAAGTCATAATACTTCATTGTTCCAACGCTGATTCAATCAAGAAGTACACGCTATATATGCGGCTGGGCCAGAATAGCCTACCTACTTCGATCTTTCGTATACATCGGTGAAATGTGGAAACAGTGACCTTTTAACCCTTAGAGCGCGGGGATAGACTTTAGACGTCAGACTCTGACGTCTGGAGACGTCAGAGTCTGACGTCTAAAGTCGATCCCCACACTGTAAGAGTAAAAAATATTTCTAATGATCGTAGACCCATAACATAGGTAATCAAATGAATCGGAAAGAGCTATATAAGACATTTATGATGAATTCAAATTGAAAATAACCCTCTGGTCTCCATGGATTTTATAAAAAGAATTCAGCGCTTTAAAGGGTTAATCAAGTAAGCAGTCACTGTATTTTGCCTTTACAGAGCAGTTATATAGCATGACGTCATCAATGTTCCGTCCGTGGACTACGGTCGTCACTCATCGGCCGTATCCGGAAAATATGTCGCCCCCTGCGTCGGGTTAAGGTCAAGGACATAAGTCAGGGGAGTTCGGATCGCCTTGAGACATCGACTCTGGCAATCACATGTTTAACACGGATCTCGGCACGGGCGAGTTAACCACAGTTGATAAGCGGACCTCCATGAACTCGGTCATCTACTGAGAAGCTGCTATAGATTGTCAGGCGTGAGACAAGGTTTCCTTCGAAATATATACTTTGAGTATATACATTCTTAAAAAACGTTGACGAGTCCAACGTATTTTGAGGTTCAGAAAATGTTAATATAATGTTTTTGTTCTAGGGTGCATTCATGTAGGCTGTGTGAATGATGAACACTAAAAGTGCTACATTTTGTCGTTCTACATTTAGTCCCAATGGAACACTTTTGCAATGAAATACTATTATTTAAATTATTAACCATATGCATTTATATACCAACCTAGAACACTTTTTTGAACCCAGAACACTTTGAACGCTTTAGTATTATTATATTTAGAGTGGGCATATATTCTGTAAGTATACCCCAGAACATACTAGCATACGACAGAACAAAGGGGCCTACGACAGAACATACGACAGAACATACGACAGAACATACAGTACATTTTTTCACGGTGCACTGGTAACAAGGTGTCAAGGGATCGAAGCCCAACCAGGGTGATTCAGTGTGTCTAATACAATATATGTACGGTATGCAGGGGTGGGCAGGCGAAATGAGTCCTGTCGCCACAAATGATTATTTTTATGTGCTCTGAATGGTCATTTTTTAATATTTACATTACAGATCTTTTGCTTCTGTCGCCACATGTGGCGATGTGGCGACCACTTGCCCAACTCTGGTATGGGATATTGTCTGCACAGTTCACCTTCTCATTAGTCCGCATGCGGACTAGTGCCTTGCTTAGTTTAACTCAAGGAGTAACCTGGTATCAACCTTATACAACGGGAACTTAAGACAGCGTCCTTCCATTTGTAGTTGTTCTATAACAATGGACAATCTTCGAGTTTCGGGGTTTAAGAAACATATAATGTTCGCGACTTGCTTTTTATCGCCCCGAAATGGCGCTATTTTTTATGCGCTATGTGGTAACAGTTAAAAAAATACGAGATAAAATCTCAGTTCTAGTTATTTGTTTTAAAAGATTTTAAGAATATGCTGATAAGAATGTAATGTAAGTAAGTTTTGCACCGCGAAAATTTTCTCTAATGTTGAGACTCGAAACAAAACCAACATTCGAACACGGTTTGAAAAATAAATGGGTCAAACACTCCAGGTGAGCAGTTTAGTTAGGTTCTAGCTTAGAAGACAAAAGCTGGAGGCAGTGGTTTTACAGCCTATATCTTACTCCTCTGAGAATGATCTCATTATACAAGTCTGAAGCGTTTTCGTGTTCACTTCTTGGAAATTTGTGCAGCTTTCACGCCATCTGGCTCAGTCACTTCTCTGCTCTCATGGTATAGGATGGGGCACTCTCGAGCAGGTTGCAACACATTGGCCTCTCCTACTATTCCGACAATGGAAGGAGGGGTGCAATTTGTCCAAAAAAGCGTCAGAGAGGGTGAACCGAGTGCAAATACAGTCACAAAAATGATGTTTGCACCTGTCTCCACTCCGACCTATAGTTTGCACCTTGCTGATTTTTTTTCCTTATGTAAGCCGTTGACCCAATATTGGCTTGATGTTCGGCCAGGCTCAGTTTAACGGCTCATCAAACACGAAACAATGAACCAGTGTTGTTTCAATGTTGGGCCACCGGCGCAACATTGAAGCAACAGGGGTTTATCGCTTCGTCTTTACTAAGGGCTGCTCCACGTTCGTTGAAACACACACGCACACACGTCAGTTTTCATGTATGGCTAAGTCAACAAAAATAAGTTTTCTTCTATGGGAAGAAACACCACAAAAACAAACGAGAAGAAATAAAAATGTTTTTTCTATTATATAGAAAGTAACAATGAAAACGAATGAAAACACAGGAGCAAAATCAGCTAAAATGTGAAGGTGAGTGCTATAGCATTGGGGGGAGTATTCTACTCCTGACCAATAATTATTGACAGCGGCGAGTTTTGACACATGTCGGAAGCAGCTAATCGCTGAGGGTCTTTTCGTTTTTTTTTTTTTCAGATAGCGATAGGGGAACATAATCGGGCCAAATTTTCAAGCCACTGAGGTACCGCTGCTAGGAATTATTCAACTAATTCATTGGGTACCCCATTCATCAGACTGCAAATTCCCTTTAAAGAGAGTTTTATCATTGCAATGCATATTTGCGTGGATAGCATATTATGCAAAAAACGACATCCAAGTGCAATTCACGGTACACGTAGCATTGTTTTTAGAATTATTGACACAGGAAGGGTATTAGTCGAAAATAAACAGCAGCATAATATCACCACTATCAAGAATATATCGTCGCCTCGGAGCTAAAGGATCCTATCTGACACTCGTTAGAGTGGCAGATAGGATCCTTTAGCTCCGAGGCGACGATATATCCTTGCACGCATGTATTATGCAAATTTAAAATGCTCCACTCATGCTTACGATCGTCGAAGGGACAGCTTCTCTTCCTGTCTTGGCATTCATTGATCTCTCGATAATATTGCAGAATGTCTAATGCGCCTACTTCTTAACCCTTTCAGCGCGGAGACCGACATCAGACGTCCCCGCACTGTAAGAGTAAAATATTTATAATGGCCGTGAAGCCATAACATAAGGTAGTCAAATGAAGCAGAAAAAGAGCTGACTGAGACATTTATAATGCTTTCAAAATGAAAAAAACCTTTGGTCTCTATAGTTTATACACGAATTATTTGCCATTGTGGGTTATTGAGAGTGCTTCCTTCACTCACCCGATATGGGATTTTCAGCATGCCCACGGTTTGATCACCCCCCAGATATGCCCAGATACTTGGGTTCCGCTGTGCAATTTAATGCTGAAACGACTTACCGTGGCAACAGCGTCGGCCGCCAGGTCACCAACACGATAGCTGCATTGGCTCCGCTGCTGAATGGATGAACTGAGTTCCACCGCTGCATGAAATCAGCCCATGAAGATTCTAGCAAGACTGGAGTAGACGGGGCTGTAGTTACTGTTGAATTATTGTTGCAGACTAGTGATTCCGTACCATGTCATGCTGCAATAGACGGAACATTACCTTAATAAGTGAGGACGAAGAGTAGGCCTACTACCACTATAACAACTATCCCAGTACCCCACACTAGGTGAAAAAAACCCAATACTGAAGTATATAGGTTACATCAGTTGCTGCTCAGACATAGCAGCCGAAGGTACGGCATCATTTTATGATTTGAAAGCTCTTGGTTTGTATTACTTCAGCGATTAAATTTAAATCCACAATTTAAATCTACCAGTTGGGCGGACAGGGTGCGACACACGGTATAAAATTGATGGAAATAACAAGATAGCTACCACAATCAAGTAAGGTACCTTTCAGAAGCGCTGATAGATGGAAGCACCTTCAAAGTTTGACTGCAAAAATTCGACTGAACTTGTTGATTCTAAGCTCACAGAAGCAAGATTCCGGCACAGAGTTGGGCCAGCGCCTTTTGGAGCTGGCCCAACGCGGTGCCGGCATCTTGCAACCACGATCCCGGACGCCCGTTGTCGTCAACAGGTTTGTTAGTGGGGCGAGGTTTTCAGGCAGACGATTCATTATAGCGGCCTGCGCCGCCGAGCAGACAAGGCCGACGGCGCTCTCAGCTCCCTGCCAGCCATTACCGTGATCGGCAAAAGGTCACATACCAGCTTAGGGCATCGTACAGGCCTCCGCGAAGACTGACGTGGGACACTAACGACATTTTTTGCTTTAGGAAAACTGTGGAAATCGCGTAGAAGTAAACACCATGCAAAAATATGGTAAATCCGTTTTGAAGAGGTACCATGCGAGTTGTATATAGCCTCTGGCGGTCTGCTGAAATCGGTCCAATAAGTTGTAGGGTGGCGAAACCCTTGAGGAATAGGCTCAGCAATCAAGAGTGGTAAATTCTCGGTCTGTGACCAGCCATTGATAAGACTTAATCTCATTATGTCACCAGATGTTACTTGTTGATCTTGGTGTCATCCCATCTGGGCGAGGGGGATCGGGGCGTATGGTATTTTCACTGGGTGTTCTAGGCGATGTGTGATTTGGAATCTTTGATAGTCATGAAATTGTCATTTCAAATGAAGAGCTTACCATTATACATACATATAATATATCAGCAAGCGCACATAACTATACATATGAACGTAATGGACATTGTATTAAATAATACAATATTGCTATTGTAGTTACGCGTGTGTATATCTGGGATAAATTGCACATTATCACCCAATAATGCAATACTTCGTACTCCGTTTATATACTTAATAAAGAGAAGAAATTCAATATCCGTGCCAACACTTTTGAATACGATTAATGTTATAAATGTTACTCTAAATATTCTTACTTTGATATTTGTATTTGTCAAATATTATATTTAAGCTTTTTTTAAAGCACTTAAACAGAAAATTAACCCCATTGTTAGACAAAAAACAACTTTGCGTAAAACATGTTGTCTGAATTTATTTATTCTGACTGATATTATTCAAATATTTTCACAGCGCCACCTAGTGGTAATTTTTTATACTTGTACATATATCTACACCATTTTGTATGTTCATACATATTATATGCAATATACCTTTTAAGGGGAGTGTTTAAGTCGAAGTATATATTAATTATACGTAGTTATATACATCATTCGCCCAGATCACACATCGCCCAGATAGTCACGTCAAAATATCATACGTCCCGATGCCCCGCGCGCAGATGGGAATGATCAACGATTTATTCCCATAACCAAATACATTAATACACCAAAATGTTGTTAGATTATACACAGTTACGTTGACGCCATCTGTGTTCCGCAACTTTTATGAAGAAGTAAGCTGTTCGATTTTGAGCTGATCTTTCTGGTACAGGGCTGCGTCAGGGTTTATTGCGTCAGGGTAGTGAAGATTCTCACGAGTGAGAGTGCCCTTGTGATAATCTCACAGATAGTTGAAAAAGCGTTTTTTCCTCAAGAGAATAGAAGGTTTATCAATGAGCTGAATTCCAAGGAGACATCGTTCTATCAGTATTACGTATCCTTATGGCAGTGGCTATTGACAGGAACACCCCTGTCAATAGTGCATTTATACGCGTCATTGACAGGGAGATGATTAGCCAATCAGTTCTTCCCACACATCACGCCTCCATCTTCCAAGCAAAAAGCACACATGTTGTTAAAATAGATGCGAGAATAGAGGCTGGTGCTTCCTTCTCAAAGTGGGAAAAGTGAAATAAGGCGTCGGAGTGTACTCTGCAGCAAAATCGCCGGAGATTGTGCATCACCCATAGTATCACAAATAGGCGCACGCTCAGTATGGCTGAACTCATTCGGGCAAGCCGACGAGCCGAAGTTCAGGACTGCGCCCCAATCAACCGAAATTGGGGCTATTCAAAACCGTCTATTATCACCCATACACTAAGTATCCTAGGATATGAACATCCACTGCTGACAGGGTCGCTTTGTCAATAATACATCAACAAACACTACTGACAGGGTGACCCTGTCAATAAGACATCATCACCCACTGTTGACAGGTGACCCTGTCAATAAGACATCAACAAACACGGCTGACAGGGTGACCCTGTCAATAAGACATCAACACCCACTGCTGACAGGATCACCATGTCAATAATACATCACCACCCACTGCTGACAGGGTCAATCCTGTCAATAAGATATCAACACCCACTGCTGACAGGATCACCATGGTAATAATACATTAAAAAACACTGCTGATAGGGTGACCCTGTCAATAAGACATCAAACCCCACTGTTGACAGGGTGACCTTGTCAATAAGACATCAAACCCCACTGTTGACAGGGTGACCTTGTCAATAAGACATCAAACCCCACTGTTGACAGGGTGACCCTTTCAATAAGACATCAACACCCAGTAATGACAGAGTGACCCTGTCAATAATACATCACCACCCACTGCTGACAGGGTCAATCCTGTCAATAAGATATCAACGCCCACTGCTGACAGGGTCACCCTGTCAATTATGCATAAATGATCACTATTGACAGGGTGACCCTGTCAGCAGTGTTCGTTAAGGCAGTATTGACAGGGTACTGCAGTTTCAACTGTTATTGACTAATGCACAGGGTGACCATGTCAGTAACATTTGAAACTGCAGTATCGACAGGGTCACCCTAGCCTCCGCCATCTCTTATACGTGATTCAACTTACAAACGAGTGCCACCTGGTGAACAACTGAGCATAGAGTGTCTATGAAGCGATCCTGCTCAGTATCGCTGGGTGACTGAGACTTGAATCCAATTTAAAGCGTAAATTACCTTTAAAGGTATATTGGGCAAGTTAAAATAAACGAATATAATGTATCCAATGAATACTCGGGACGTCTTTATTTTTTTAATGAGTTCGATTCTTTCAGAATATTCTGCGGTGCAGTGTTGTCTTGCGGTACATTTATGAAACAAGGGTCATTTAAAGGATCCTGATCGTTAAGCATTACGCATGTCTGTAAGAAAGAAAAAATATGCCAACTTCTTCGTGAAAGCAGCGATCACTACTCAAATGATGTAGGCCCTATTGCGCGCCGTGGCGTGTGTGCGAATAGGGCGTTATGAAGATCGGCGGCGTGAAACACGCGGGGTATACACCCGTGCGGGGTATATATTGTCTAAGCAGCAATAATTGTTGTTGGTTAATTTAACCCTCTGCGGGCTATACTCCAGAGCGGGCAATACCCCAGAAAATACGGTAGATGTGATTGAATATAACTCCTAAAAACAGGAGGTTACAATAAAGGATAAATGGTGTGACGTTGAATAAAAATCCAGAAGGGGGTGATACAGGATTTCACAGAACAAAACCGACCGACTGACTCCAAACCTATGTTGTTTTAATGTTGGGCCAGCGTCACAAATCACGACTATAGCCGTTTCTAAATCTTTTTTATAAAAAATCGGTGCGAATGTGTGTTTAAATATCAAGATTCCCAAATGTTTGGTCTCAAATTATTACAAATAGGCCCTATGAGTAATTCTCGTCGACTTGAGGTTGTGGATCGCGGGTGAAAAAATACATTTTAATGTAGCGCTTTATATATGATGGTTAAAATATTTCTTGCGATAGTCAGTAATTTAATTATTATTTATCTGTTTATTAAATATATAAAATATATTACAACAATTTATGACTGTAATAGTTCATATTAGTTCCTATTATTGGATTGTCTTACCGGCATGAAGTTAATTTCTTTTTTTTACCGAAGTCACACTGCACATCGATGCCACTGCAGTTTAATAGTAACCGTTTCTAGTAGTTTGAAAGTTGCTGCCATCTGGTGAATGCCTCGTACCAACAGAACACCTATTTGGATACAATACACAAACATTAATTTTGTTGAAATAATAAATAAATTATATTTGTAGCGAGATATGTTATGCATTTTCCTGTCTCACCAGGGATATTAGGGACTACATGCGGCTCTTATTATAATTATTAATTATGTGGGATATTTAACAACTTATCCTGAAATGTTTAAACCTAGCGTTTAAAGTCGGGTCAGCGTCGTAGATGTTGGGCCAACATGATGTGTCTGCTGGAATATAGGCTATATTAGGCAGCTAAGTCTATGATAATTATATATCTATAGTTCTATATATATATATATTACCAATCTGGTAAATCGCGGTACCTTCGACGCTGGCCCAACATTGAAACAATAATGACTGCCCCGTGTTGTTGCTGGGTGAGGACTTCCATATTGAAAACAAATGATTATTTAGCTTTGTGTGAATCCATTTCACTGAGAAACCGCGATTGTTTTATCGCGTGTTTTTTTTTAAAAAAGAGTTGCTAGTGAGATGGTATATGAAGAAAGCAATGTCTGGCTATAGGCATAGCTAGGCTCTTCTTTTATGAGCGGGACATCTTAAATTTCGTTTTTTTCAAAAATGATGTTCTCTAGAGTAGAATGGCTCAATTGTTTTAATCAAACGTTATGTCGTATAAATATATTTTCGCTCAGTTTATTACAAAAATATTTGTCAATCTAAATTAGTCAATAATTGCAGCAGCAGTTTATTATTTTGAAAAAATTGTTTTTTGATTGTTGTGTATTAGTTGGATATGATCATTATTATTTATCCTAAATAAAACGTCTTACAAGGATACGAGAAATGAAAAAAATGGGGCTATGTACCTCTTATCTATTGCCAACAGTCCAGCTCAGCGACGATAAGAGGAATTCTGGAAAAAATGCGTTTTTCTGCGATTTTATGGGAATCAATTTTTCGAGATGCATAACAGACTGATTATACTACAAGAACGGAAGAAAATTGTACATTGTCATGGATACCACCTTGCCTATTTATGGATCAACTATTTTGCACCCAGATTGTGCACATGGACAGTGGACATTTAAATTTGAATTAACCTTTATAATTTCCCTTAATTAAGGACGACTAATTGAATCCCTATACTAGATTACTAGGGGGACATGATACGGAGTACCGTGATAGTTGTCACTAAGGCCGCATTTGTGACAACCGCATTTTAGAGGGAAAAGCATATGTGAGTGACAGGTTATCTAGTTGTGCACAATAAATCTCATATTAATTGAAATTTGCACACTGTTACGTGTGACTTCAAAAAGTGACAATGAGAAGTAACTCCATTGAGATTTACCTACCTAGAGCAATATATGTCTCTCAACCCCCGAAATTTGTATTATTTTGTAATACCGATGCAACTCGAAACAGCATTAATACAGAGTTGGCCCATCGTCTCGCTCAATTTCCTGTAATCATACATAGACCTACTATTAGCGCACAACAGGCCTCGTAGAGACGGCTAACATACTGAATGATACCCCGAAAACAAAATCCACCAGCATGCGAAAATGTATACATACAAACAATCCACAGATGAGTGTATCGCAAGTTCACAAAGTGTACAGTTTAATCTGGCTATAGTTGCGTGTGATTGTTCACTCACCCGTAGAAGTGTAGCCTACGCTTGTCACCTTGTTTCTCTGATTCATCAAGCGTGACCCGATGAATTAGAGTGCACAGACCATAAAAAAGCCTTTAAAATGGGAGTTTGTTACACCCCCTATGTTGTGGGTTATCATTGGAAAGATGAGCATCGTAGGAACAACTTTAGCACTGGTGTGTGTTTTTATGTACATCTATAAGAAAGTTATCGGCGGTTAAAGACATCGGGGTCATTCAAACATAATTTATCTTTTGTACTATAGTCAGGTAATGCAGATGCAATGGAATTGGTAATTGGTAAAAGGACCGATAAAATATAACATTTTTGGAGAAAACACCCTAAAATGTAGTTATGTATTTCATCAGCATATGCTACCGTATTGAAGTTTTATATCATAATATTAATTAATTGTCATTTTCCAGCTCAAATACATATAAGTGTGCTATTTGTGCGCGTGTTTATAACCCTTCTATCATGATTTATGGCCGTCATAAGGGATGTATCAGTACATAAGCTGGGGCCCTTGTTGTTTATAATTAATGAGTAGGGTCACGTAAACGTCTGCCCTTGTTTTTTAGTTAACCAATCTGCACATGCGATATATCATATAACAAGAGAATAAAATTGTATGTGCGTTCGTATGATATATCACACATGGCAGTGGAGTAAATATTCGTCTCTCCACAAACGTTCAAGCAAGTTTTATTACAAAATAATCAAAACCAACAAAAAAACAAGTCAACATGGTCAATGAGAAGGACTTAATAAAACATAATTATTTGCCATATTTATATTTTACCTATGTTTTCTGAACCCAGATGTGTAGGGCCTATGTTTGAACCCGAGAGGTATTTAGATTTATAAATGTCATAGATTTTTTTACTGAAAGAATTAATGTTGCGACATTTTATAAAAAAATGTGTGTATTTAGCCTGGGCTGAAATCTGAAACATTCAATTTTGATCTGTATTCTAGCGTTCAATTTTTTACCCATTTGTTGTTACATAATTTGGGTGTGCTGAATGCGAATCGGTCGGATAACATTCTAGATTTGGTGCCCTTCGCCTTCAAATTAGCAAAACAAAAAATGGGCGCCAAAACCACATTTTTTCTATTTTTGGTTGCCCATAAATGAAGAGTCAGTATTGTGGAGAGCCTCCGTGACCGAGAGGTAGCGTGCTTGGCCTCAGACCGCCAGGGCTCAAATTTCGAGGAGGACAGTGTCATCTCAATCATCTCACCATCCTCAGGAGGTTCTCCCGGCCCTGTTTAGCCTAGGCCTATATGTGCACAAAGGTGGCCTAAAGCCCGATTCATTTCATTTTCCATAAATGAACAATTTCTGGTTTCTGCGTGATTTGCAGTTCATAAATTTATATCTCATGTTTTTTATCAAAATAACTTTTATTTAACCTCTTGACGTCAAAAATGGTTACCGCCACAACATAATTTAGGTGTTTTCAATGCATCTTATTACATACTATAATAAAACAACTTATTTTATGGGAATTTAAAAAAGATAGCCTATGTAATATGGCAGATTAGGTTACAACGCATTCGAAACTAGGTTTAGGCAAAGTATAGTCTAGCATGCTTTGTGCTCAACGTATTTTGAAGGAAGTCATAATTTTAGTTGTAAATGTGTAGAACAACGGCCATATTGGATTTTACAATGAAATATAGGTCGAACGATGAAAAATAAACATCAGAAGTGAGTGTTTCGGCCCCCAAGCCATACAAACACAATTAATTGAGCATTCTCGTGCGTAAAAAAGCAAAAAGGGGGGTTAATTTACATTTTGATAGCCATTTTGTTTTTTCTCATTTGAAGGTGAATGCCCGGGCCATTATATTAAATTAACGCGACAGAAACGTTCATTGATGGTCCATTTCAAATAAGTCGATCACTTAAGTTAAGCGACGTCGCGCCCGGTTCATACGTGGATGGGTGACCGTCTGGGACTGCCAGGTGCCGTAGACACTATCGTGGGGCTCAGAGAACCACGTAAATCAGATGGCTCGTCTGATTGACTTTGAGTTGGACGTAAAAGAACCTCAATGGACGTAGGCGCTGTTTCCATCCGGCGAGACCCCAAAAAATCCACAATATAGAGTACTTGGCACATATATAAGGCCATGAATGATATCATGAATGATAACAGGCCTTTCTAAGTTACTCCCGTGACGCGATAGCACAATAGTGCGTACTGCCACGTAAGAAACAGATACAGATAAGTCATTATCGTCATGATATTTAGCGGTAGAATTGTAGTAACAGTAAATAGATAAAAGCGGCGGACGTCTTGGATTTAAAAGTCAAATTAAGGTCATTTTTTTCAAAGACACTAAAATCCAGCAGAAGCCATTAATGTGCGACCAACCATAGAAAAAAACGAAGTATTCTTTACATGTTGGCGGCCATTTTGTGTTTTGCCAAATTGAAGGTGAAACGCGCTAAATATAGAATGTTGTCCGACAGATTCGAATTTAGCACAACAAAATTATGTAAAAACATGTGGATACAAAATTATATACTAAAATACCGAGCAAAGTTAAATGTTTCAGATTTCATCCTAAATAAAAAACAAGCATTTTCATAGAAGGCCGTAATATTCTACAATTTTAAACAATATATTGCATTTATGATTATAAATAACACTCTGTTTAAAGCATGCACTAATCTAGGTTCAAAAAATATAGGCCAAATATGGATATGGCCAGTAATTATGTTCATCTAGAGGTGTTTTAAGCGTATGTTGGAATATATTTTTTAATAAATGACAGAATTGGTTGGTTTAACAAAAGTGACACATGGCTGTAACCATAAATACATATGCCTTTCTGAGCATACAAATATATAATTAATATTATTGAAGCAGTAAGTGTGTTTGCAGAGAGTATATACAAAAGTAAAATTACAGGATAACATTTTCATGCTCATACATGGAATATAAGTGAAATGTTTTAATATAATTTCCCGCACCAAAACCAGAGATGAAATAGCTACAATGTGTTTTACACTCTGTATTAAAAATACAGTCTGGAAAGCGTATAAAACATATTCAAGTCACTAAACACTGCTGTGGTTTATACATGTGAATAGTAACTAGAGTAGACATATACGTAAGCCCACGTACATCCTAAATAAAAGTATTGCAAAATGCTGACGCCAACAGAATCAAGCTATATATAGGCGTACCTATATATGATTATCTGTTAAATGCACTTTTTGAGACTTAGATAAACAAAACTATATAATCAAATAATTTCTAGGTTTTTCCACCAACATTTAAACTAGTCTATATTATGTGTGTTTCACTACTTTTGCAAGCTTGATGACGCTTATTTTTTAATATGATACAGCAATGACGATGTGGATTGTAATTTAACAGCAATATCACTAAGTTATACCAGAAATAAATAAATACATTTATCTATTTCTGGTTATACTTAGTCTTTAATTTAAGTTATGTAGAGCCACTACACAAATTCAAAATATGCCTTTTGACTTAACTACAATAAAATAGATGTATATTTATATTAAATAAGGCGCTTTAAGCGTATGCTGGAATATAACTCCCTTAATAAAATTAAGATAAAAATTGCTGGCTTAACAGAAGTGAGATGGCTGTAACAGAAGTGATAATGTTTGGTAGCAGAATTGTAATTTTACGATGAATAGTGAAAATATTATATTATTTATCTACACAATAATATAGTGGTATGTCTTCTACAAATCGGTATGTTCATTTTCTTTCACATTACCCAGATACATGACGTATGTCATTTATTCTGACTGGACCACAAGCTTTTCGGCATGTGGTGGTAGTGTATAAATAGTAGACCAGGAAAATATCAGAAATATTTGGCGGAACCCGCCAGAAATTACAACCCAAACTTTTTAACTTGAATGCCCTTTATATAGCTCTCCTGCACAACATATTAGACCTATTGTTGAAATATATTTTTGTCACATTTAAAAACATGAAATATGTTGAGAACAAGGGCGTAACATCAATATAACGCATTTGGTGAGAAATTTTGGCGCATGATATATAGAAATGCAAAATATTCTCTCTAAAAGTATAAGATAACATATGGAAGCATATCTAAATTCTGTAATGTCACGTTGACACCAAATTTATAGTGCCAACCCTTCATATGCGTCGTTTGCGGTTTTTAAATAAAATTAATTCAATAGTCTATTTAATATGCCACTAGTCATTTATCTATCAGTTACACCAATCACATTTATGAAAAAATCGAAACAATGTCTCGAACGTTGAAAGGGGACAAAAATTAACAAAACAGGGATTGAGACCGAACGACATGCCTAGCCAACTTCAAAACGCCACGCTCTACCATTGTGCCACGTCCCTTATGGCAACACAATTGGTTATAGGATAATTGACACTGCTAGCATTTTTATTTTCTCAACTTATTTTTTAAAGTTTGTGGTTCAACCGCTCAAGGTGTGGTGAAACAAATAGTATTAGGTGTATTTAAAAAGCTTGTCCTTGATATTTGTTGTCATACTTGATTTGAAGAAAACATCACAAAATACAGTGGAGAAAAGCTAATAGGACTACATACGACACTGATTTTTAAAATATTATATTGCGGTGCAATTTGTGGTGGGACCATGAACAATATTACTGGACAATTGTGTATTTACCATGTACTTTCACAGATGTCCAATCCCAGTAAACACGGGATGTTGGCTCAATGTTGGATAGATGTTGGGCAAGCATCGCAGACGATAGACCAACATTGATCCAACAAAGGGTAGATAGTTGAGTTTGTTTGAGGAATTGAGCAACTCATCATATTATCCTGCTAATAAATCAAGCAAAAACACATTAATATTAAAGAGGCATTTATTTTACAAAAAATCTGATATGATACATGAAGAGACACCATCAAATATACAGAGCGCTGTGTCTTTCTAAAATTATTTACAACAAGCTGCAATGCCTTGCAAACCTAAAGGCAGTATCTGCCAACTTTACAAGTAACCGGATACTGCTTTTTGACTTTCCAGAGCAGAACTCCACAGTATCTGACAACCGTCGTTTATAAAACATACCCGGCAAAATGAAGTATTGACTAAACATTGGCTGTATATTGGGCCAGCATCTGGAGACATTGGTCCAGTACTCAGCTGATGTTTGGTCAAGCGCATCACATTCACTGGACATGCATGCACACTGTAAACGCTTAACGGGATTAAAAAAATATATGTTTCTCCTTTGGTATGTACAACAGTTGTCTAGACAAAGACACTGCAATTGTAATAAAAAAGTCAACTACTATTTTCTACTGGGTACTACCATATAGGTGTCTGTATATCGTCCCCTTGGAGTTAAAAAGTGCTAAACTGCCACTTTACAAAGTGACAGTTTAGCACCTTCTAACTCCAAGGGGACTGTATATATATATATATATATATATACAATGAATGTGTGCAATAATATACAAACTTTTGGACAACTTTGATGTTCAACTTTGATATTCAGTTGGAAAGTTTCACCAATAAATAATCACTCAAGTTGTTTCCAACCATTGTTTGTATGGCAGGTGAAATATTGGTCATGTATATTCAAATTTTATGATCAATTAATGATTGGAAGACCACTTTATCAGAAAATTAGGACATAGCTCAATCTAAAAAAATGTTGTAACGAGTAATAAATGAAAAAAATTAGTTCAGCAAAACCAACCTTCCAATGTGCTATTGGATTATTTCAACTGCACAATATATTTGTTGGTGTATAATTTTCAGGAAGCTGAATCATTATTAAAAAATAAGATTTCAGCATAACAAATAAGCACAATGACCTAATACACAGATTTTCTGCATTTCAAAGGAGATATTTTAGTGTTAGTCTTCTCATCATGCTCATAGCAGGGTATGTGTATATTCATATCATAATTTCATTAAATTTATAGAATAAAATTTAAATCAGATTGACTCGAATTCAAACTTAATCCAAACTTAATTCAAACTTATATTACTCATAAAAACTCTTTTGTTTCCACAAAACAGTTTTCATACTTAAAAACTTTAATCAGTAACCATTATCATGATTCTTGTGAAATGTACAAATTGAAAATTGCAAGCAAACAATCGTACACTGCATATGACAAGACAAAACGGAAATCGTCATACAAATGTAAAAGACAGTAACTACATACTTTTTAGTTGAGCTGTTACTGCTTGTCACATTTGCAGGACAGAACATAATCCTCATAATACACATAGCAGTCAGTTTTACAACTGGTGTCAGCAAAAAAGCATAATTTAATTTTAATTTTCTATAATTATTTATTATTACGTACCGGTACCACATTGATTGCAACCCTAAGTGGAAGCCATAGCGATGTTCAATTTCACACAGAATGCTCAGAAAAGTAACATCAATTAACTTCTATGTGAAAATTGTGATTTGTTGACATAAATGGGAGACGTACAAAGATTCAAATATAATTTTCACAGTGGCCATATTGAATTTGGATTGAATTAACATGATTACCCCTTTAAGCCCCCACGATGCATTAAAGCATCATTTTACATCCCTGAAAACAGACTTCATTTTCTTACAACCAATGGTTTTAGAACGAAAATTTTCATGAAACTAGTTTAACAATACATGGTGATTTTCTTTAATTTTTAAACGACATCAAATCATCTTCATCCACTATAAGTCGAGAATTGCGACAGCAATTCCCGGCTTGTAGTGGATGAAGATGACTATGTTAAACTCCGGCTTGAAAGGGTTAAATACAAGACAGAATGCATATAGTAATTAAGACAGTAGGATGGCAACAATAGCATTCTCAGCCTTTTGTAATTCAATCCCACCAGCATGAACCATATACCTTGTGTGTGTGTTACTTAGATACCGTATTTATTCTAATAAACACCTGGGACCTTAATTATAATACCCCCTGAGATTAGAGGGCAGATGGGCACTAATTTTGTTAATTATCATATGGAGTACTTAGCCTACATGATCTTGGGTTTATTTTTGAAACAGGGGGGGGGGGTAATTGGAATATGGGCTTTTTTAGAATAAATTATATGGTATGTCAATAACAAATACGACTTTCAAATTAAATCTTCACCATACACATATACTTGGTAGTATGCACGATCAGAAGTTGGATGCATTTTACATAAATAACAGGAATGTAGGCATTAAACATGGTAAATACAATCATTGATCAGTGCTACAGATCAGCTGCATACCTAGATATTTATATACTTTTAAATTTAAAATTTAATGATATTTATTGCATTGCATAACAATACTAAGTAAATGATAATAACACTTGAATATATGTATATACGTATATATGATGCTCTGTATAGACAAAAGGCACTGTATCTACTGCCTTTTTGACAGTGTATGTATGTATGTAGGCTATGTATGTTTTATTATCTGATAATCACCGTTATTGGGAATGAAATAATTGTTTAAACATCAAAATATGGAAATCTTTGTTCTCAAATTAAACAATGAATAATTTTTAACCACTTTAGGTTGTGGATCGCAGTAGCGAGACAACACCAAGTGGTCCAAAATTTAAATAAACTAACTTAGCAGGATAAGGGTTGATTTAAATGTGTTTCATGCAAAAGTTTATTATTCTGACATGTGTAATGAGGTTTACTACATTTTCACCTTTTTTGTGTTAAAATACTGAATTAAATTCAAATCAATGCATGAGTAATGAATTGTGATACTCAACTATTTTTTTGAGCACTTGAATCATGTAAATTGTGTTTAGAATGAGAGGTAATACTCAATTGACATTAAAAGCTGATCTGTAGAACTGATTGATAACGGTAGGTCAACATCATGAGCAAATTTATTTTTTCATCTATGCTCATTGTTTCACGCCATCACTATTGGCCTATATCCATAGCTGGGACGTGGATGAAAATGTATATTCCATGCAAGATTTGACAATGATTTTTCATACACATATTATGATATGCCTATAATTCTTTCCAAACAAATAATTGAATGCAAATAATTTTCATACATATCAAGCCATTTAAAAAGCACTGATTTCTCCATATGTATGAAAATTTGATTTAAATCAGGCACAATACATAGGGAATGAATAGATGAAGACCTAAAGCATCACGGGGGGGTGAATGTGATGCTTATATCAGGTACCGGTATACAGTATAAAAAAATCATATGTATGCACTCTCTATGAAAAAGTTACAATGTTAAAGCTCATGTGAGTATCAGGTCCTTGAACATGCTAAATTATTTTTTTAAAATATAATTATTTTTATAAGAAAATAATCATGATAATCTGAAGCGATGTGTTTTAAGAAAAAAGTACTTTCAAGTTGTGATATACACATGTTGTATTCCATACAGTTGATTCCCGTGATCAGTTGATTTTATCCCCAAATCGGGAAAAATTTATATAAAATTATGAAACCATTCTAACATCAATTTAATTTTCATTTTAGTTGGTTTCATAAAGTTCCTCGCCAACTCATCATGTACCACAGCACAAACAGGCTTACAGTCACTGTCAGGAATGTATTATTGGCGGAGATAGGCGCTGTATTACAGCCATCTTTGTTATCACAGTGACAGTATTTGACTTTCACTCGAAAGTTTCCTGTCCTCTCTTTGCACCACCGCCCTTCCTGAGGTCCCACTTCTCCTCTTGTAGCACACTGACGTATGTAGCGGATATCCCACTGTCCATCGTAATATGCTGCAAAGAAAAAAGATCAAAATAAATATCGCATTATTTATAATTGCCGTAATAATTCAATTCAATAATTTCATTATATCTCTATATTGAATTATTCAACATTGCCATTAATATTTTAATGCAATGTTTTTTCTATTCCTTAGAGATTCATCTTCATCATGTTCATCAACTGCAACAGCAATTCGCAGCTTGTAGTGGATGCAAATTACAATTCACAGCAATCTGTAGCTTGTAGTGGATCAAAGTTACAATTCAGGCTTGAAAAGGTAGGCCTATTACTTGTACGGTTATTATTTCATGATTTCATCCATCCTAATATTCTAACAAATAATACAGAATAAATTTTAAGGTTTCTAGAACTTACTTTCTTGGACTATCTTTCTGCACATTGTCGCCCCTTCTTCACATGGTATAAGAGGATATGTTCTGTTGTCAAAGAAATCTGCACAACCTTTGTCATAAAATGAATTACACTGGTAACACTTGATTGGTCTCCCGTCATATTGTGCGGCAGCTGATAAGAGAAACAAGCAAAAATAGTATCAGTACGTTAAGAAGTTATGTCTTATATATTTCATTTTGAGATAGATATACCTCAAGATTGGGATCAAACACATAACCAACTGATATATGCTAAAATATCTTAATTAAACAAAAAATTCCTAAAAAAAATTTGATCATCATAGGCTCACATTTAGGCATTTGTAGGGCTTTAATCTTAAAATCAATCTGAATATGAGTAGAAAACAATTCTCAAATACATACTATGTGTAAATCTGTAGATTAAACCTTGAAGCGCTGAATTATTTTGCACAAACCATGAGGATCAAAGGGTTTTTTTCAATTTTTTTTATTCTTTTAGTGCGGGGACTGAGATCAGAATCTGACATCTAGAGACGTCAGATTCTGAAGTAGGCCTATAAAGATGGTCACCGCGAACATCAGATTCTGACGTACAAAGACGATCCCTGCACTGAAAGGGTTATTATATCTTTGATATACTCCTATCAGATTGGAAGGGAGTATCAGGCTTATACAGTGTTATAATAGTTTATTCTCTTAAATAACATAAGTAGTAACATATCGAAAAATGCATTATTCTATATTCTCAAATAAATGAAATAAATAAATTTAGTTAGTTGATTTATACAATTACCAGTAGTATAAATACATGTTGTCAATAATGGACAATAAATGTTTCTATAACACCTGTATTTATAAACTATAAATATGCAGAGTAATTTTCTGGTAATAAATGAATTAGTTAAATTGGTGATTATAAATTTTAGATTTAATCAGGCCCACATAAAAATACTTTTTAGGAGTCAATAATTTGATAGAATTTTTTGTATCAAGTTTCTGTAATATTCAGGGGAGGATCCATAGCATGTGTGTAGTGGGGGCTGTCCGTCAATAACTAAGGTAACCACATTATCATGATTATCAACTGCATTTTTAGTTATCAGTCTGTGAATATCTATCAATGAAAGTCACATAATAAATACAAAAATATACAAAAATATAAAATGTGGTCATATATATATATTGAAAACTTTATGATAGTATGTCATCAACTTATCAAGAGTTTAATATCGATAAATAGGTACATTGATACAGGTAGTCTAATGACGATACAGTCATGCAGTGACACGGCAAGCTGAATGTACATCATTATCACGACACCTGTATACATTCTTATTTCGTGCATATTTACTTTTCATAGCAACAAAATCAAAATGGATAATTACACACCTCCTTCAAATAGAATGAACAGAGCTATCGCCACAAGACAGGCGATGAATTCCTTCATATTTCTAAACTTCAGACAGCCACATTACAGAAACTTGTTAACTTTTTAGGTCATATCGGTCCTACAGGTACCCTACGGCTTCAGTTGACAACACCTGTATTGAGGGGCTCCGATGGGATATTCGCGAAGCACATGTACACGCAGCCCACCATATATTTTACCATTTTCTGTTGCGTGAGTCCGGGTGATTTATTAACAATTGCAATACAAATTCAATATTCTATTTAAATTTTTACCAAATAGGAAAACGATAACCATCTTTCTTATTACCTAATTAAGTAATTTTAAATAGTCTATGAATTAACGGCGACCAGCAATCATTTGTCATACCGAATATAGACCTAATCACCGTTCCCCGTTAATACTTGAACATTGGTTTAATATTGGGCCACTGTCTTCGACGCTGGACCAACATTAAAATCAGCTTTTTGCCTAGGCCTAAATATTGAGTCTGCGACGTTGGTCCTATTTTAAACCATCATTACGTCCATTACCATGATTATTATTACGCCTACATCGCATGTTTGTTGGGACGCCGGCAGATATCTAATTCTCTATCTGGATACAGTCTTGTAATATACTGTTCTGCAAAGCCAAAAGGCAGTATCTGCTCACTTGTAAAGTGAGCAGATACTGTCTATTGGCTTTGGACGGTATAGTAATACATGATTCTTCTGTGAAAACTCTACGCCAATCTAATAAAATATTTTAATAACATATCATGCCAGATAGATATTGGGGTATTTGTTAATCATAAAAAATAAACATATAAATTATATTCAAGACATTTTCACTATCTTCGTAATATCGGTTGGTATTTCTGAACCCCCAACGGAGCCCTATCACCCACCTTTCAAAGTACCGCCTCGATTCCATACTTGGGCATGTACTCACCACTTTGGATAGTGCAGGTGACAAATTCCAACGTGCGAAAATGGACTCGTCCCTTTAAGGAGTTCAGCATTATTCTGTTTTCACACCTTTTGTATTTTTAAGATAATGTATGTTGCTGGTCGCGTTAAATACAACAAATCAGCTTTAAAAATTGTATGAAAACTAATCATTTGATAAAAGTATAATTTATTATAGATACATACATTTTAAATATTGTAACCACACCTATATCTTTACTTGATAAACAAGCAAGTGATACAGTCCATTGTCGACCTACATCACTGCAGTATATTGTTTAGAGCCAACAAAAATGAGGAAATCTTTGATTTTCTCGATTTCTTTTTTTCTTTTTATCACTTTATACGAAACAGGTTTGTGAACATATTTCTTACGGAACGATATATATAAAATGTATTTTTGCAATAACATTTTATCAGTTAATATGGTCACTTAAAATTGACATCAATTGGTACCCTACTCACCTGTGTTTACAATAAACCATGTAGGCCTATACAGATACGCTGCGCTTGTCATGCATGCTTGTCATGAGACCTTAAAGGGACCCCTTGGGATGAGACATTTTCAATGTTGTCAATTTTGAAAATTTAATTCATATGAAGCTATATAGCCTACTGATCTTAACTGAAAATACGAAAAAATCGAAAAACAATTTTAAAGCACCGAAAAAGAGTGAAATAGTTGTATTTCTAGGTCGTGTATTGCCATGTAAACAAAACAAGTCAGCAATATTCAGCACTTTACATCACATATTCCCATGTATCAGACGGTAAGATCAGAGCAGTCGCCGCTAATTGGTGTCTCATATTCAGGACACGGGAGGACACACCTGCAGCACTGATTGTTTACCCAACGCTGTGCCGATGCCATCAGCATGTGGCCCAATGCTGTGAAAACATTCAATCGTCCTTCAGGTATACAAATAGTTTGTTTGGGTTACTTCTGGTTTCATGGAAATGTTGATTAGAAATATTTGAAAAAATATGAAAATTCTGAAAAAAATAAAAACATGATCCGTGGGATACACTACTTCAGTGCGGAAATAAAAACGAAAATTGATGTCATCCCAAGGGGCTGCTTTAAACTAATATCGTTTCAATGTTGGGCCAGCGTCTCAGACAATGTCGTTTCAATGTTGGGCCAGCGTCGCAGGGGCCAGCGTTCAAAACCAAGGAGACCAAAGGGTTTTTTAATTTGAAAGCATCATAAATGTCTAGCGCTGATCGGCTAAGCGTAGCGAGTCGCCTGGTCCACGGCTACATAAATGGCTTCGTTATTTCTTTCCAATTCATTTGAATACCTATGTTATGCATGTTATCATTCGATATCCATTATAATTTTCAATTTCTTTCAATGCGGGACTGACTTTACAGTGCTTAGATGGCAGAATCTGACATAGACGTCTAATGTCGGTCCTCGTGCTGAAAGTGTTAAACACCCATGCCCCATGCAATGTGTCATGTCTTGATTGGAATGAGTCATTTTTGAAAAAATAAGGGAAGTTTTCAGTTTTGATTTGATCAGGGTGGCTGCTTTTTTCCTGAATAATTATAAAGTTCACTGACTTTTCCCTGACTTTCCTTTTTAAGTTAGAATTGAATTGAACTTTTCCCTGATTTTCTGGGTCAGCAGCCATCCTGTTGGAGCTTGCATTTAACCCCCTTTTTATCCAATTGGGTAAATTCTATTCAATGTAAAATGATAATTGTGGTAGCAATTCACATCTCACAGTGACCTAATTAACCCTTGTGCTGCTAAGACCGAATACATGTTTTCAAGCAAATTTCAGACTGAATAAAATACTACTAAAACTTGAAACAACTAAACTATAAATGCTCAGTTAATCAAATAATTCAATTTGGGAAATGTCTATATTTAACAAAAAATATTATTTTTCATTCATTTGAAGCTGGAAATTGCGTTAGCAATTCCAGCTTCAAATGAATTAAAAATACTCACATAAAATTCAGCAGGATAAGGGATAAAATACAACTGTTCAGTTGATTGGAAACTGAAATATGACTACAACTATCTTTCTTTTTTAGTTCTTGCCATCCAGTGCTACCAGTGTGACAGCAATGAAGATCAGTCATGTCCAGCAAGTAGACCATTTGACAAAAATCTCAATGCCTGGGTAGATTGCAACAGTTTTGAGGCCAGAACGCCGGGGACATTTTGTATGAAAATTACACAACAAAGTCCAGGATGTGAGTAATATGAGAAATGCATAATACATTTTATTATGCATTTCTGGTAATATACATAACCTTCGGAATCACATTGTGGCCAGTACTGCAGCTGAAAACATATTTTCTTAAAATATATGTTGCCACACTAGTTCCAAAGAGCATGAAGAGTAACCAAGTAAAATATCACTAACATTAAATTAAATATGCTTAGTTGATCAAATAATGCAATTTTGGACATCTATTTTTCATAAATATTAATAGTGTTTGTTATTTGAAGCTGGAAATTGTACCAGCCATTTCAGCTGGTTAATCATGTAAAAATGGTAATGCCAAAGTTACATTGTTAAAAAAAGATGTGCTCTATATGTAGACTAATGAAAAATATACTTTGGTGATAATTATATATTATCTGATTATTACCATGATTAAGGAATAATGCATGTGAACATTTTCTAAAAATGTATCACAGAATTATAAGAAAACATTTGTTATTTGGCACACCATGCACATGATGTGTAACCTGAGTAACCTACTCTACATGTATGTTTAGGTATACCGTATGAGAATCAGTTATTTACTGATGTCTGTTACTAGTATGCTACTAAATTATCAAACAGCTATGCATGCATGTCATGCATGTATAATAAATTAAAATTATTAGGAGTGAAAAACTATGGTTGATATATCATGTAGATAAAATGAAATAATTCATATCAATGCATTTTTTGCAGGGAGATCATGGAAGAAGGTCACCCGACGCTGTGGGTCAAGATCTGATACAGGTAAAGCAAATATTCCCTTGATGCTGAAGCAATCATTTTTCACACATTTGACATATTAAATTGTGCTAATCATGTTCACTATTGTATAATTTGTTCAATAGACATTTTTAGAGCAGCACACAGGCTATGAGGTAAATGGCGGATGCAATCCTTTTTAAAAATATCTCTGAGAGTATACTTTACATGTTGTGGCATAGTTTTGTGCATTAGCAAATTGTTTCTTACTGTACGCCCCCTACGTTGTAAAAAATACAGGTTGGCCTACCTAATTTTATCCTCGCAAAATAATAAACCGTTGAATTCATATTTATCACCTCGTCGGTGCTCATTTCTATGTTTTGTTTTCAGGAGTTGCGTGGGGTTGCCGGTGGGATTATGAACCCAATGGCGTGTGGATCGAGAGCTGTTACTGTGAAGACAAGGACGGGTGTAACACGGCCGCCACAACAAGCTGTAATCTGATTCTCCCCCTGTTCACAATCATAATCACCTTGTGCTGGCAGTTGTTACGGTAGAGCTAGATGTGATATCAAGTCGGCCTACTCTGCCATGCAAAGCCAGAAGACAGTATCTGCTTACTTTACAAGTAAGCAGATATACTGTCTTTTGGCTTTGCAAAACAGTAATCTCTTCTGTAAAGCCAAAAGTCAGTAACTTGTCATGTTATTGCCTTTTGGCTTCCACAGCATTACTTCCTACCTTGCACAGACCAAATATTTTGACTATAGGGCCTAGATAAATATATAGGGTATATTGAGAACACTACCATTTTTACCAGCTAATAATTTTATATATTGACAAACCATTCTTTTTAGATTAAAGTAGGCAAATATGGCCTTTTAGTTTTAGTATGGACAGTATGTACAATGATGTTGTACAGTTGTATCCCCTGTCTGTTCATGTGCAACTGGAGAATTGTAATATCTTTATGAACTTTCAGTTCATATACATGATACAGTGTGAATTGTCAAATTAATAAAAAATTAAGCATTGTTAAATTTCAGTAGTGATTATTTTTCCCATGATGTTTTTATGTGTTCTACACTGATTATACAGTGATTTTTATTCACCAAGACAAACAACATTGAAACATTAGGCCTATCAGTGATGATTTCAGTTTTTATTTGATTGAATATCACGAGAAATATTATGTGTAAATAAACTTTTGTACTTCACAATTGTCTCACTTATATGAAATTAGAGCACAAATACATATTGACCTGGTTACATTTTCAACATAAAATTATTTGATATTTCCCTTCCTAAAATGCTCTGAAATAAGCGAGATATGTGGTTGTGCTGACAGCAGAAAGAGTATGCTTACTTGCTATTGTGCAAAGTATTCTATAATTATTATACATTAAGTCATACAGTGCTGTTGTTAAGGAAATATTCAAATTCATTTTCAGTGAACATCATATTTGATAGAAACAGTGAAAAATAATGTCTTCCATCAAGCTTCAGTTTTTCGCTGGTCAGATTTGAATATTTTCATTATTGTTGTCATAATTTTGAATTATATAAAACCAACTGTATGCTGGAACAATGTTAAACCAACATTGCTTCAACATATTGTGCCTGCTGGGATTGATTTGCTTCACTGGAAGAGTTTTTATAAACATGATAAAAATGTAGATATTGTACAGATAGTCCAGTTGGACAAAATCATTCCAATCAGTGTAAATATAGAAGACGATAGATCATATTTTTCTAGTTCTATTTCATTTTGTGTATTTCATTCCCTCTGGTCTGTTGTCCATTCATCTGACAAATCTGCATGTACACCCATGTTTAACCTGGGTGCCAGGATTGTATATTTATGTTTGAATAATTAATGTACCAATAGAGCTAATACAATATGTTTTGGTAGATGTATGCTCAGAAAATTAGACAATTATTTTTCATGAGATATCTATTTTAGTATTTTTTAAATTGAAATGGTTTTCATCATTCGAAGCTGGAAATTGTGTCAGCGGAGTAAGCAAATAGTTTAAAATGATTCAGCTTGTATGCACGTGTAACAGCAATATATGTGGACCATAAAATGCGGGGTCATGCATCTACCTTAATAATCATGGTGTAGTAGTGTATATCAAAAACTGAAATATTAAAAGTATCTAAACTACCTTTTTTAAAAGTACCTTAATTTTCACTTTTGTTTCTTATTCTTTTTTTAAATATTTTATATAAAACATTTAGAAAAAGAATAAGAAACAAAAGTATATGATGCTCTTCCGTTTTTTAAATTGTATTTCTCTATAAGTATAACACTTTTCTAATGAAGAAATCAACACACTTCCAAAATTTCTGACTGCCACGTTATTTTATATTTGAAAACAATTTTTATTGCCAATTTCAGTGTATATTTAGCTGCACAACAATGACCAACAATGGGCCATTATTGCTCCAATATTGGTGCAACTTCTCTCACATGTCCCCAACATTGAAACACCATTTTACAATATATTTATTTAAGTTGTAGTGATCACTCTTATATAGTAGATTTATAATGAGATGAGGGCCCAGTTTCACCAACAGACTGATTTCTTAACCCTTTCACCGCGGGATTATATATGCATCATAAATTGCCTGAGCGCTGAATTAATTAATTTTTTAACTGAAAAAAGTAATTAATGAGGTCGCATCCGCAGTCTGCCAGGGGGTCGCCTTTTGGTGACATCCGCGGTGAAAGGCTTAATTTAATTCCATGCTAGGCGATATGTCGGATTAAGTCTTGTCGTAGATGGTGGACCTCAGCCCTGGATTACTATTATACATGTTATTATTGAAGTTATATATCGTATCTTTCGACTGACACTTTGTGAAGTGTCAGATACACCCTTTCCATTCTAAAAAAACTATATGGATGGAACATAATTATGGACATATACAGTGCACACATGTATACAAAAAAGTCATCTGTTTGAGTACTGAAATGTTATTATATATTTTTTAAATAAAAAAATGCTGATTAAAATGACTTGTTTTCCAGTATTCTAATTTATGAATTCAAATCAAGAAAAAACTTATGCGTATTAAAATGTAGTATTTTCAAATCAATGGCCCAGTATTTCCAGCTTTGAATGTTATTGTGTGTGTGCCTAATACTATAATTTTTATCTGAACATAGGCCCACCGATAAGAGTTCCAAATATAACTGTATGTCAAATTTAAATATCAGTTAGTATCCCTGCAAACACGAGACATTGAACCAGAGTTTGTATGATGTTGGGCCAGCGTCGTAGACAAACATCATACAAACTCTGGGTCAACGTCTCGTGTTTGCTAGGATAGGCTTACATGTATATATGAACCCTGGAATTCGATACACAAACTTTTGCATTATAGCCATTGTACAAGACTTAACACCGGTTATTTTTCTGCCATATCGAATGAAATGATTGTGATGGCTGATAAGTAACACATTCGTCACCTAGTCAATAGATGGGAATTGGTAAGGTCACCTGGTGAGTCGATGTAGGCTATGTGGTGCCACCTAAAATAATAGCGTCATCTGTTGAGTGAAACAAACACTGTTTATCATGTTTATAAACTTACTTTTCTTTATCCCAGCCTACACGATGCATTCGTATAATTATTCCGGTGCAATGATGGCCCAACATTGTGAATCCATAGGTTTAACCCTTTCAGTGTGGGAACCGTCTTTATACGTCAGAATCTGACGTCTGTAGACGTCAGATTCTGAGTTATATAAAGACAATCCCCGCACTGAAAAAATCTCAATATTTATAATAGCCGTAGACCCATAAAATAGGCTTAGGTATTCAAATGAACCGAAAAGAGTTAACTAGGACAATTATGACTATATGAAATAGAAACAAACATTTAGTCTCCATGCTGTATACACAAATATTTCAGCGCTCTAAGGGTTAAGTACACACAACCCGGCTGAATTGCAGGCCTGCTTAAGACGCACAAAGCGCTACAATAAAGGGACCCCGTGGGATAAGACATTTTCAATTTTGAAAATTTTGAAAATTTAATTTATATGAAGCTATATAGCCTACTGATCTTAACTAAAAATACAAAAAAGTCAAAAAACAATTTAAAAGCACCGGAAAAGAGTGAAATAGTTATATTCCTATATTGCCATGTAAAGAAAACAAGTCAGTAATATATAGCACTTTACACCAAATATTCCCACGTCTTGGACGGTGAGATCAAAACAATCGCCGCTAATTGGTGGTGTCTTATAGTCGGGACATGGGGGGGGGATACACCTGCAACACTGATTGTCTGCCCAACGCTCGGCCGACGGCATCAACATGTGGCCCAATGCTGCAGGAACATTCAACTGTCCTTTAGCAAGTGGTTAGGTATACAAAAAGTTTGTTTGATGTCATCCCATGGAGCTGCTTTTGGAAAATAAATTTTCACCCACTTAAAGCTACCGCGATCCACAACTTTAATTGTGTGAACATTGTTCATACATATATTTAACTTGGGTACAAATATTTGAAAATCTCCATGTTTAAACACTCTTCGCTCCCAATAACTGATTTGAGCGGCTAATAAAATGGATTGACAACTGCTATTACTATATCGTCACCTTGGTATTAAAGGGTGGTATCTGCCACTTGGTAAAGTGGCAGATACGACGTTCTAATACCAAGTGGACGATATAGTCGCACTTAGCTGTGTAAGGGTTACCATAACATGTACTCTGCTTCGCAGAGCAAAATAAGAGGGATCGATGTTATGTTTGATAATATTAAATAGGCCTATATTTAACCCTTTCAGCGCGGAGACCAACTTTAGACGTCAGAATCTGACGTCTAAAGTCGATCCCCGCACTCAAAGAATAAATATTTATACTGGCCGTAGATTCATAACATAGGTATTCAAATGAAGCGGAAAGAGCTAACTAAGACATTCATGATGATTTCAAATTAAAATACAGATCTTTGATCTCCGTGGTTTATACAAACATATTTCAGCCTTGTCAGATTTAACATGTTTAGTGCTCTAATAAACTAAATTTTAAGTTTGCGTGGCCTAAACTACTCATACCCCACAAACATTGAATAAATGTTGGCTTAATGCTGGCTAACCGTATTCGACGTTGACCCAGCATTAACCATTTAGTCGATGTAGTCTTGTGTTTGCGGGGTACAGTCTCTTTCTGCCATGCATTCTCAGCTGTTACTCGGTTCTGTGCTTAACCCTCTCTGTGTTATAGAACCAGAATTAAATAATTAAATTACCCTTTACAACGCTGAAATATGTTTATACAAGCCATCGAGAACAAGTTTTTTTCAATTTGAAAACACCATAAATGTTTTTTTTCATGATTCAAGGGGAGGGGGGGGGGGGGGGTTAATAGTGAATACCAGTGGTAAAACTCCATTTTATTAAATACATTTCTTGCTCTAGTTTATTTTCTTGAATCAATTTAACATTAATGAGTTTCTCGGAGTGTATAATTATATTCACATTATATGTAGATGCAGTTAAATCAACTTATTAAAAGAAATAAATAAGTGATTTTGTGGAACAGTAATTCCGTTTCACGTGACCATAAAATAAGACAATTATAACAAATAACATTCCAACCTTTAGTTGTTCAATAAAAATGTGTTGAGTACGAAGGACAACGAAACATGACCCTGTACATACAAAAGAACAATACACCAGCTGAAAATCGTAACAAAACACCTGACCAGCTAAATTGTCAAACAACCATAAAACATCAAATGGGGAAAATAATGTTTAAAAAATTCTAATGGAGATCCAATGAGAGGAACGGATTGCGCTTAGCTCTATTAGAAATATCATCAAAGTAAAATTATCCTTTGGTGTTGAAATGTTTGACGATTCTACTGGTATTAAACATACCACCACTATTCAAATAGTTGCTACGCATACAATATCATCCTCTCTGCATGGATAGTCGTATGATTAAGTTACTGAGAGTGGATCCAGAATCCACGACTGCAGATATAATAGTAGCCTACAATACACAGGCCTATGTGGAGTACTAAATTGTTAGGGATACCAGGTGGAACAGAATATACTTATGTACAGAGAGAGCTAACACGAGCAGTATGCCGCAGTGCAAAGGCAAACAGCAGTAACTGCTCACCTTACAAGTGAGCAGTTACTGCTGTTTCCCTTTGCACGGACGCACGGCGGTAATAGCCCACGCTTCCTACTGTGTATTCCCGCCGCATCCCCACGTACAATTCCTGGCAGTGCCGCAAGTTAAAATTAGCCTGTCGTAATCATACACCCGTCAGAGGCTTCCTAGAAGTAACAGCGGCCATTTATTTTGGCGGAGGCTGCCGTGGATGTGTTAGTCCCGGTGTGGGACAGATGCTCCCGGGACCATCCGTATGGGAATCAGTTCAAAATAGCCGGATCCGGTGGTGAACGGCGTTGTTTCAATGTGGAGGGCATTGGAGTTATAGTGGAAAAAACAAAACCTTACAACACCAAACCATTTAATTGAGTGTTTCAATATTAGCGCTCATTATGGGGAGCAACAATTGGCCATGCGGCTGTTTGCAATCCTGGTTAAATAAATTAGGTTGAAACAACAAAATTATCGCTCATTGGATAAAATGCCAAATTTTTGTATTCATATGATATTGAGATAATAATAAATAATACTAAATGTCGATGGACTATGTATGCTACTGCCTTTTTAATAATTCAGACCACACAATATTCAGGATGATTGACAAAAATTAATAATCTTATTGATGCCAAAATGGGATATGTCTACATTGTGTACGGATTGGCTTAATTGTTCCCCATTGTTATATGTCATCACTTAGTTCTGTGAAACTCAATAGCCTTGACCTGCAATGTTTTCATCTAGCAATCCTATACAATGAAGTATGGGGGAGGGGGGGGGGGCTTATATAACATTGTTTTTACCAAGTAGCCGTTCAAAAGTGTTTCCGGTAGTGCCACTGCGTTCCACAGAATTTGAGTAATATTGCTTGGCGTCACTTTGCGACTTGCATACGAGCGTAGGTCCTATACATGCAGAGTGTTTTCAGTCATGTGTTCTGAGCATACCTAGGTGAGTGACCCCCAGACATACCCAGAGTCTAATGACTGGAGACTTAAGTTTCGCTGTGCAATTAAATGCTAAAGATCCCAGATCGGCTATCCTCGGGTCGGTTGGGTCCGAAATGACGACACTTCAGGGGTAACACCATTCGTCTAAATGTTTGGCCTCATTTTAAATAATTTATTGCCGGATTAGCTCAAGGCTCTAGCGCCGCAATATCACTGATACCAGGTCTTCATTAGCATCGTCATTGAACAGAGGAACCAGGGTAAGTCGCTGCATGCATGGTTGCCGCTAATGGATGATGATATATTCTGCAGTGAAAGTGAAAATGCAGTATCTTCTTACTTTTCAATTGAGCAGTTGTAAGCAGTTACTATTGTTACAAGTTTTATTCTAGTTAGATTTATTTCTCAAATGACAGAATCAAATGATTCAGAAAACTTAAAAGCTCTAACAATGTACATTGCACAATACAAAGAATGTGTGTAGTTCTCAGTCGTATTTCCTGACAAAAAAATGATACATCAATTAACTTGTTATCTTGTTTTGGATGGTGTTATTATATAATATGATGATATCAAAGTGAATAATCAAATCCAGCTTATTATTATTACTCGCCATTTTATTTATGCTAATTAGATAACTTAAAAGTGAAATTGAGGAAGGCTAATTAGATTTACCATACTTTAATGATGTTAAAAACTTACTTTCTCCACATTTTTGATAGGATTACCCAATAACAATGTCTATTTTACTTGGTATGGTAATGTATTTCCTCACAAAATGCTCAAAATCGTCAATTTGGCGGCCATTTTGTATATGCTAATTAGACAACCTAAAATACAAAATTCATGCTTGGGAGCCGGGCTAATCATGTTCAGCTTAGTTACATGTATGCTAAAATGTCAGGTCTCCAACTTTTGCTCAAAAATGCTCTAAGAATTTTAGAGGAGTTGCTTTTCAAAAAATACGTCTAGTCTATTACGAGAATACACGTCATACAAGTCCATTTTGAAAAGGAAATAATTTCATAACATTCAAAGTCTTAGTCCATTGTCAGATTTGTTTATGACTATGGTTATTCACCACGTATGTAATCCGTGCTGTGATTTCCATGCTGTTGCATAGTGGACTACTCCTTTAACGCATTGACCTTTTTAATTATAATTGTTGACTCTTTTTGTTAATGAAATAGCACATTTAAAGTGGAACACGATAGCCTACCATTGTTTTTCGGCTTCAGCGCTTTTCTTTGATAACTATTTGTTGAAATGAGAAGTGACGGCAAGTAACATGTTTTTAACAGTAATCATTCAGAAGATGACCCGTGAATGTAACCTATGTGTTTAAAATATAATCAACATATTATTAGCAATAATAAATATTCTAGTTACCAGCACCACTGTTAGTACAAATACTCTGACGATAAGGATATATTAAATATCAAATTGGGTTAGACACAGGCATATGAGTGTTTCAATAACAATATTTGCAAACGTTTGGTTTTACAAATTTAACAATCATGAGTAATTTTCAGTCACTTGAAGTTGTGGGTCGCGGTAGCGAGACACAACTTCAAGTGGGTGAAAATTTAAGATATAAATTATGCAATTTAGGGATCTAAGGGTGAAATAGACTGGTTTCACATCAATCCCGGAAATGGCTGCCATGAAAATAAGAAGCATACCAAGCACTTATGTCACCCTTTTTTCTACCGCCTCCCAGCAGATAAATATTATATTTTTTTATTTTTGCTCTGTTACTGGACACCGTGTCCCATGACGATCGGTGATCCCGGTGCAATCCCTGAAGCCTGCAGATCCCGGCAAACGCGAGACGTTCACACGAAGCTGGTTTAATGTTGGGCAGCATTAAACCAGCGACGGGCGAACGTCACGCATTCGCTGCCTGTATGTTGTTAGTGAACTGTACACACGCAGTTAGCCATGTTAACCTCTTGTATGTTTGGGATCCAATAGCTATACTGCTCTGCTAAGCCAAAATCTGGTAACTTTTAACTTTACAAGTAAGCAGATACTGCCTTTTGGATTTGAAGAGCAGAGCTGTATATACTGCTCCGCAAAGCCAAAATGTGGTAACTTATTAATTCACAAGTAAGCAGATACTACCTTTTGGATTTGCAGAGCAGAGCTGTACTGCTCTCCAAAGCCAAAATGTGGTATATTACCACCTAAAACGTGAGCAGTTACTGCATTTTAACTAATTCGCAAAGCAGGGCTGTACTCCTCTCTAAAGCCAAAATGTGGTAAATGAACACCTAAAAAGGTGAGCAGTTACTGCTTTTTGTCCGTTCATATCAGTATATTGGTGTACGGACCATCTGACTGGATCAGTCCGTATCCCGTTGGCTGCAAGATAACTTCTATATTAACCCCTTGAAGTCCAGTGGTAACCATGGTAATCTCAGTGACTCAGTTTCCAACCACCGGATCCGTGTACAGAATTTGAGAGTACGTGGAGGGACATCGACTGCAACAATGCTCTGGCTTCCTGTCATTGTTAAATTTTGTGCTGCTGGGCCGTATATCTATGCTGAGATGAAATAAACCTTCTATCTATCTAAATATCTTATCTATAATTTTGGGAATTTCCAGTCCAGTAAAAAACGACGAGCACAAAAGTTCACTATCAAATTCCTCAAATTCCTCTTAGATCGGTCCGCTGAGGATTTAGGCGCTATAAAAGAAGTTTTAAAAAAACTGTTTCTTCTAGAGAGGTAGCGTGCTCGGCCTCAGACCTCGAGGGTTTGAATTTCGAATCCTGTGTCTGGAGGGCAGTGTCATCTCACTCATCTCACCATCGTCAGGAGGTTCTCCTGGCCCAATTTAGCCTGTATGTGCACAAAAGTGGCCTAAAGCCCGATTCATCTCATTTTCATATTGTTTCGTCTACAGCACACGCTTTTCCAGCAAAACTCAATTCATTTGAAGTCAGCATCTTTAAAAATAAACAAACAATCATTAACCTTTTCACTACCATACATGACGGAAATTTCCGTCGTCATTCGTCAATGAACGTAACCATAAAATGACACAAATTTTCGTCAAATATATACTACATTTATGTATTTTTCGTCATTTGAAGCTGGAAATTGCGTTAGCAATTCCAGCTTCAAATGACGAAAAATAGAACTCCTACACCAGTATATCTGGATCCTGGCATGCACCCCGGCCTGGAAGTCAAAGGGTTAAGACAATGGTTGTTTCTATATATAATATCACCACAGGACGACTACATTTTCTGGTTGGCTACAATAGCACATTTAACCCGTAAAGCGCTGAATTAAATAATTTAAATTTTCACACACTTAAAGTTGTGTGTTATTTGTTTGATATTTTAATTATTTGTTTATTTTGAAAACAAACGTTTGCAAATCTTGATGTTTAAACACACATTATTGAAACAGATTAAAACGACTATGGTCGTACTTAGAGGTTTAAGGGTTAAGCTTTTCGTTGGTTCAGCATTGGGCCGACGCTTGACCAATTCATTGTAGTAGCTTCAGAATCTTCACCCCAGCAAACACACGACATTGAACCACTATTGGTTTAGTGTTGGTCCAGCGTCGTAGACGTCGGTCCAGCAATAAAACAACATTGGTTGAGGCTCCTGTGTTTGCTGGAATTGCAAGGCGGATGTGGACGCGATCAGTTTGACCCCTATCCCAGGCCGGCGATTGGTCGTCCTGGTATCTGGACCAATCGCTGGCCTGAGATGTGGGTCAAACTGACGGGGCATACCGGCACGGAAAAGTTAGCCACCGCACAACTTCTCGGCCGTGTATTAATAGCCCGACGCTATTTCCTGTGACTACGAAGGTAACTAAGAGCAGAAGCAGAAGCAGGAGATATTTCAACAGCAGCTGCAAATACAAGTCGCTGATGCTGCCATTGCTGCTGCAGCAGCAGCTGTTGCTCCTGCTACTGCAGAACCTGCAGTAGCAGGAACAACAGCTGCTGCTGCAGCAGCAACAGCAGCATCTGGGACGTGTATTTGGCGCACGCGCCCATGCTCCCCAGTCTCGTCCGTTTTGCCTCTTGCACATCAGCCATCTGCCAGCAAGAGAAGGAATTCTCTCTTCTGGATCTAAAGCCATTCAACACTATCTTCTTTATTTTAGCGGATTATTTCGACCCACTGCATCAACATGGTAAGTAGAGCTGTTTTCTTTTATATCCTCTTTTATAGTTAAAGGGACGTATCTCCATTTTGTAGTCATCGAGTTGTGGCCATGGCCATTTAATTATCTAATGGAATAAAGAAGCGTTGGCATTTTTAAACTAAAAAGTCCTGCAATTGTCGGAAGAAAGGTATGTAAACTAGCAAGTGGAATCTCTAAAAGTTTCGCTTTTGAGATTTCAAAGGTTTAGATTGGCTAAAGCTCGACTAATATGAGCACGAAGTAATGTATTTAGTTATAATAAACCATGGTGTAATGAATGTGCAGAAAATCCCAATAATTATACATCTTAACCGCTACGTATAATATGGGAATTTTCTCAATAGGTATGTCAGTTCTGTAAAGTTCAAGGCGGGCAGGTATAATTATTTTATGATTATTTCTGAACGGGGAGTCACATTCACAGATACAAGTTATTATGAAACTGTACTTGTAAATGTACCATTGCAATTATTGGAAAAAACGTATGAAAAAAAAACTTTGTCTAATTTTTCCAAATATAGCTATTTTTAGCTGATTTACTCAACACAGCCCATCACAGTTACTGTAAATTTTGTACAGCGATTGTAATTATGGCAGTCATTATATTACAGTTAAAAATATCCATTCTTATTAATATTATGAAGCAGTATTATAATATTATATACCTTAAAGCGACACAATCAGGCCAAATATCATCCAAAAGCTAGATTTGATTTCAGCTCCTTGATATGGCTATAATATTTGAACATATTTGAACATAGACTAGAATTGTCTTTTAAATTTTGGGTTGCTGTGGCATCATAGTAAGTGTATCGGAAACCCTGTTTATCAGGTATATTTATATTTCTTATTGTGGACATGCATGTCTGACATTAAATCTCGTCCTTATTTCCCTCAACTGGTAAGAAAACAACACAAAATTTAAAAAAAAACTAGTTGATGGACATGTTGACATATTATGGCCATATCAAGAAACCAAAATAAAAATGATGATTTTGGCCTGATTTTTTCGCTTTACCATACATAATTAATCTTCGTTTTTTGGTATTAAAACATTAATTAATCAGGATTGTCTATAAGAATCCACCTTCTTCCTTTTTATTCCCCCCTAAATTGGCGGTTGGTTTTTAATTTGGTTTTGTAGGATAATAGAAGGTGCAAAACTGCCCCTTTTAAAGTGTAAGTTTAGCGCCTTATACCTCCAAGGGGATAATATAAAGGACAATAAATGAGATTCTCTAAAATTGCTCATGTACTTGTAACATTCGTATATCTATGTGATTACAGAGTGCCAAGAAAGTCAAGCTCACCGCTACCCAAGTTAAAGGTAAGTTTCTGTCATTTACTTTCGGGGTTATTAATCCTTAACCCCTTAACCGCCGGTGTCGATTATATTCGTTTTTCACATTTTTTATTAGCATATTGCATATCAGATTTTAAACAAATTGAAGATTTGAAGTGACATAAATCGGCAAGAATTTAAAAATAGTTAACCTCCATTTGGTGAAATCTGAATAATTTTCACTCACTTGAAGTTGTGGATCGCGTCCTCAAATGGGTGAAAATTCCAATTGAATTAACTGGTTGTTAAAGGGTTAAAGCGCTGATGTGTTTTTATATAAACCATGGATACTTTTTTTTAATTTGAAATCATCATAAATGTCTTAGTTAGCTCTTTCTGATTCATTTGAATACCTATGGTATGGGTCTGCGGCCATTACAAATATTTTAATTCCCACAGCGCGGGGATCGACTTTAGACGTCAGAATCTGACGTCAACAGACGTCAGATCCTGACGTCTAAAGTCGCCCCAAGAATCTGACGTCAACAGACGTCAGATCCTGACGTCTAAAGTCGCCCCCAGAATCTGACGTCAACAGACGTCAGATCCTGGCGCTGTAAGCGTTGAGAGGCGCCTCAACAATTCTGCCGTACAAATTCAACTGCACCAATCATGCCAATAGGCAGCAACTTGAAAAGTGAGCTGTTACTGCCTTTTGGCTTTGTAAAATTGTACATTAGCCTACTATTATACAGTTGAACTGCCAGTATATAACTACTTGTGTTGTTCACCCTTGTGATGCTGTAACCCTATATATATATATACGGTTGCAAAAATGTTTTAGATCAATTGAAATATCACTAAATTTGATAAAATAATTTTTGATAGATGATTAATTAATCCAATAATTCAATATTGGAGATGTCCATTAAATGGACATTTTTTCGTCAGCAGCACAAGGGTCAATGCAGCATAAAACAATGTCACTCTCTTAGTCTGGTACATAGGTACATAGGTAGGACCATGGTAGGACTATATGTACTGTGTGTACAGCAGTATAATCGCCATCATTCAAAGCTTCTCTGGTGTTACAACAATTGACAACTCGACGAGAAGCTGGCGGTCGAGGTAGCCGGCAATAAGCGGTTAGTGCAGCCCCACTTGCCGAGAGTTATCTGTGCTTATCAGTGAGGAGAAACGTGATAAGACAACACTGCAGATAACAGGTTTCACCTGGCAGTGGTGCTACGTACACCTTCAACGCTTTGTGGTGGTAACCATGGCAATTTCTCTGACTCAGTTTCCAAACAGTATCGGATTCGTGTACAGGATTTGGGAGTACTGCAGTACTTTGAGGGACACATCTGCCATGGCAAAACACAGTATCTGCTTAATTGTGAAAGTAAAAGATACCGCTTCTTGGCTTTGCACGACAGCATAGGCCCTAAGTCATGTCATTGTTAACCCTTTAAATCCTAAACTAAATAACTAAATAATATAAATTTTCACCCAATTAAAGTTGTGTCTCGCTTCCGCGACCCACAACTTCAAGTGGGTGAAAATCTTGTTAATTAAATTCACATTTCGTTCCCAATTTAAACGATTTGAACGGCTAAAAGAAACGGGTTTTAAACGATTATAGTCGTTCTAAGCGGTTCAAGGGTTAAATTTTGTGATGCTGGGATCGTAGATATACGGGTTCAAGCAAAGTACATAAAATACCAAGAATTAACAAATAATAAAATATTTTTTTTTCGCAGATGATTGTTTTTCATTATCAGTAATATTTTTCGTAATTTGAAGCTGGAAATTACGTTAGTAATTCCAGCTTCAAATTAATGAAAAATAGAATCATACACTTTAGCAGGACAAGAGTTATTGTGACGACATTTCTATTTTGGCATGTTGGCATTTTATTCTAGTTAGGAAAATAAGGATAATTAGTTATATCTTGAATAATTTATGTCATACTGTTATCATCGTTTTATGGATCAAGGGACGTACCATTTGATAATTGAGGGGTGGGGTTGATTTTTTGATTTTTTTTATGATTTTACCAACAAGAAATTGTATAATTTGTAGAAATGTCCTGCCAAAAAATTGCGGATACATATCGGCGGGGTCCCCTCCCTCCCCCCAAAAAAAAATGTTTGAGGAAGAAACATAACCAGGGTAATTCTCATTTGAAAAGCAGCTTTTTAGGAATCGAAAGCCTTGTTTTCAAAGTTTATGCGAAGAAATTGTGCCGCTAATTTCTGAAAAAAACATTGCATCATAAACCTCGAGTTATATGAACTATCAACTGGCTAGATGTCTATGCATTGCATGACCATGACGACTGGAAGTAAAACTCTAACACCTAACATAACCCCCCCCCCTCCCCTCACCCACACACAGATATTAAGTTACTTTTCTCTTAGGTACATGTATCTCATCCGCGACTCAAATTAGTTGTGAAAATGTTCCTTTATCTCTGAGACTTACAATCACATTTTGTAATGTTACATTTTATTATTCACACATCAGTTGTGTCCCTAGGAGCTAAGATGTCCTCGGAGCTAATTTTGTGTATCTGCCGGTCATCAAGTTCCGATATATTTTAAAGTTATGGCTATATATCACGTACAGTGCATTGAAAATTATCTGAAATTAACCCTGTAACCATCTAATATTTAAAATGAATTTTCATTTACGCGATCCATTATTTCAAGTAAGTGAAAATTATTAAGATTTGACAAGATGGGGGTCAACTTTTTTTAAATCCTGTTTGTTTATGTCAGGTTTGCTAGGATGTCTAAGACGTCTGGACCAAGAGTAAGAGCAAGAGTCCATCTGTATCCGGTTGAACCCAAGCTTAGGGGCGTGTGTACACGTTTAATTTCTTGATTAATTCCCTGATAACCCTGGTAACCAGGTAACTGGTCCTGGGGTGGTATTAATGCAATGCGATCGGTTTATAATAATAAAATAATTTTGCGAGAAAATATATTCCTGGACTTCAAACGTCAGAATGTACCGCGTAGGCTCACATGAAATTCCCATCAAACTATCCGTTGCAACTCCGATTCAAGGGCGGGCCGACGTCGTGGACGGAGGCCCAACGTTGAAACAATATCTTGTACACGTCTGCAATGTAAATAGTAACTTGAAAAATAAGCGTGTACTGTTGTGCAATTGCTGAGCCAAAAGGCAGTATCTGCTCACTTTACAAGTAAGCAGATACTGCCTTTTGGCTTTGCTGGCAATTGCACGGTATGCAAAGACAAACAGCAGTAACTGCTTACTTAAAAAGTGAGCAGTTACCGATGCTTGTCTTTGCACTGCGCACTACAGACAGCTGGCCGGAGCGCCTCCCAGCATCAGCAGCAGGATGGATGATGCAGACGCTGTAGCAGGCGGCGGATAGCCAGCCAGCCAGCCATGCAGCCGGCGGGACGGCCAGAAGTTTCCAGGATTATTCCTGGGGTTGCCTTATTTGGTGGAGCCGCTCCCGATCACGAGGTCCCACCTGGGCGGTGGGCGTGGCTTATCGGCAGCCCCGCTATACAGACTCGACCTGCCAATCACGGCACCGTCGCCTGGATACCGACCGGGATTTGCATATATTGTATACTGTACACGTATAGTATACATGGGTGTGTTTACCGGGTCTTTCGCCTGTGTTGTGCAATAAAAAAATATGCAAAATCTATGTATATTCTTCAGTGGAATGTTTTAGGGGACGATACATATTGTTGTGCGATTTATATTAGGAAGTCTATATAGACTCTTATATGCGTCATTCAAATGAACAGTACTAAAGATAATGTACAAGAATATTCAACAGGGTTTGTTCTCAAAAATACCATAAAAATCGACATTATAATTATGTAAAACAGATATCCCTTGCTCAATATTAACTAACGTAGAAAAAATGACATCGCAAAAATAACAGCGACTATATTGGCCGATATATATATATGTCAGAGAATGTGTTATGCACATATCCATGTAGTCTGTCTATAAGCAGTGTGGTAAACTATGTGGCTGATAGATAGTGCTGTACCTGGTCTTTCGATCCAGCAAATACATTACGTTGAGCCAATGTTGGTATAATATGTATATAATGTTGGTATAATGCCGAACCATCGGTGGCCTTCCCACCCAACACGGCACGTTGACCCGACACTGTTTCAATGTTGGGCTATAGCTGCTGGGTTATTGCATGTGGTCCTACCATCATGGAAATAGTCTTTACTATCTCCATTATCTTCATGCTAATACTCTACCATATAGTTAACTTCTACTGACTCGGGATCGGTTTGCAGTCAGTCGTAGGAACCTCTCAAAACTCAAATTTTGAGCCGAATACTTGTTTATATGATAGTCGGAACGATTCATTTTTACCGGTGGCCATTTTGTAAATATGCAAATGGGCTGGTTTCACTAATAAAGCTTTATCTTAACTTTCAGTTTTTTATCATTAAAAAAGTTAAGATGATCATAATTTTTTAATGATAAATGACTGAAAGTTAAAGACCAGGTAATGTAATTTTAGTTTAGCAAAATAATTGAAGTAGCCCATATGTCACGGTCGATGACCTGTTCTGTGAATTCGCATATCATTTTAGTCCACTGACTACTAGTTATTAGCACAAATTAATACTGGAAATGTACACACTCTCTGGGCTGGGGGGGGGGAGGCGGTTTCAATAGAAGATATTACGCACAAAGTCCGCCCTTAAATAACATGAATAATATTAGCCAAATATAGTATAAGTTCTTGTACCACGGTCTGTGGTGGTTATTTTGGCCAGGAGATGGCGCAGTGACGGGCCTTATTATGTAGTGTTGTTCCCGACATTCTAGCAGCGCTTGCACAACCTTTGTGTTGACTTGGGTCGAAATTTTGAAGATATGTTGTTCATCGACATTCACATAAACATGTGCAAGAACTAAAACCAAAACGACAAAATTCCCCCAATACTGCCGGGGCGGGGGCTCTAGGGTAGTGGTTAGGACCGCTGCCTTACACGCTAGAGTTCGGGGTTCGGTTCCCTGTCTCGCCGGTTTGGAAGAAACAAAAATGTTTCTTCCCCATCCACGTGTAAAACTCGGTATTGTTGGGAGCCTTCGTGACCGAGAGGTAGCGTGCTCGGCCTCAGACCGCCAGGGCTCGAATTTTGAATCCTGTGTCTGGAGGACAGTGTCATCTCATTCATCTCAACATCCTCAGGAGATTTTCCTGGCCCAGTTTAGCATATATGTGCACAAAGGTGGCCTAAAGCCTGATCATTTCATTTCCCCCAACTGCCTTCAGAAAACATAAGCTCCGGAAATCTATCCCAGCAGTGGGCTAACTCGCAAAGACGAAGCACTCTCTCAATTAAAACTTTACTTAAAATAGAATGGCAAATTTCTTTGTGAGTAGCTTTGGCGACTAAGATTTTCGTGACACAAGCTCCAATTGGTTTCCTCGGTAGCTCCCTCTCTTGGTTTGTTTGTCCCTTGAAGTGCAGAAATATTTTTGTATAAATCATGGGGACCAAATTTTTTTTTTCAATTTGAAATCATCATAAATGTCTTCGTTATCCCTTTCATGATGATTTCAAAGCGAAAAACCTTTTTGGTCTCCATAGTTTATACAAAACCTTATTCAGCGCTGATTAAAGCGCTGGATTGTATGTCGTAATAGTTATTCACCTATATAGCACAGAAGCAACAAGTAATCAAAAAAAACCTTCCCATAAATATATGTCTATAATGCAGCTTTATACCAGCTCGTTGTCTAATATGCCACTGGTATGAGCGGTACATGTGACATTCTGCACGTTCAACGCTTAGAGCTCTGAAATATCTTTGTATAAAACACAGAGATCAAAGTGTTTTTTTAAATTTGATATCATCATAAATGTCTTTGTTGGCTCTTACCGCTATTTTAATTTCAGTGTTGGGATCGACTTTAGGCGTCAAAATCTGAGACATCAGAATCTGACGTCTATCGACGTCAGAATAGTGGTTAGATTCTGAGGTCTATGGACATCTGGCGTCTAAAGTCGCTCCCCGCACTGAAAGGATTATTAGTGGACAAGATGTACAACAAACGTTAGCTATGGAATCCAAACAGATACAAATCGTTGACACAATGTTGTTTCGTTATTGGCTCAGCAACCGTTGATGGACTAATATGATTGATGACCCTGCAGATTCTGTTCTATTATGAATAATAATGGGTTTGAATCAGATTTTCCATTAGCCGATATGGAAACGCTTGAGAAAAAGTGTCTCTTTGATCTTGTCAGCAGCAACGTCAAACCAAAACACCCATGTGTTCAAACCACATGAAATTGTCATGTAATTAACATTTCTTCAGATAAGTTTTAAGGGATGATGGCTTAACTTGAAAATATTTTTCTCATCCAACATGGATCTTATAGGATATTATACAAGTGAAAGTAGGTCTACAGCAAACACGACACATCGACCCAACGTTGTGTTAAAGGTGTGGTCAACTGTCAAAATTCGCGGGACAAGGGTCCCCCAGAAGACAATAGTGCCCGTGGGTAGACCAAGGCCCTATACCATAATAATACTAAATATGCGTTTCATACCCAAAGCCTCATTAAGAACAAGTTCTCAAATCACAGCAAGTTCATATATACTTGAGCGACAACTATGAGTTAATGATTCAAAGCTCTTTGCCCTTGCCCGTACTTGGTCGCTGGCTTGCAAACAAACTGACTGTATTACTGTGGGGATGTTGAAACTGCTTGACCTCAAGCTTGTATTGGCATCCCAGTAAACACAAAACATTTGTATGACTTTATGAAATGTTGGTCCAACGTCGAAGACGCTGGGCCGACGTTGTATAAATGTTATACAAATGTCCTGTGTTTGCTGGGCCAGGAGCACTTTCTCTCAAACATTGTACATTTATTCAATGTTGGTTCAATGTTAGACCAGCGTGGCAGACGTTGGCCTAGCATTAAAACAGCATTGGATCAATGTCCCGTTTAAGTAGTATCTTGTAATCAGTTCAATGGCTATTTTAATGCCGTCAATCTGTACTCAATAGGCTACTGTTGGCCTACACTTGACCGTCCCAGGCATGCGCGTTTTGCAGTTGAATAATTCTTTAATGCTGGGCCAGCGTCGTAAACGGTTGAACAATAAAAAAAAACATTGGGTCAATGTGTCGTATTTGCTAGGCTAATAATTATAGGCCTACTGCGTGCCAAGCAAACTTGGAACGTTGAACCACGTACAGTTGGCTTAATGTTGGTCTAAAGTCTGCAACGCTGGCCAAAAATTAAACAAATATTGGTTGATATCATGGAGATCGTCAGTAGGCTTATATGTATCACCATCTCTTCTTCTGTCGGCGCGGTGCCTCATTTGGCTCGAATGTGGACTTGTAATCCGGAGGTAACGGGTTTTGATTCCAGTCGGATCTGGTGTCCGTCATTTTCGGATGACTACGTGCAGTACTTCTAACTGTTCAAATACATGTAATGTTCAGCTCTACCCATGGTTTACTGTACACTATGTTGAGCCCTTGAAGTTAGACAAAATACTGCTGTGCAAAGCCGAAAGGCAGTATCTTCTTATTTTCCAAGTAAGCAGATACTGTCTTTTGTCTTTGCAGAGAAGAGTGCTGGCCAAGGGGTACTGGGCTCGAATCCCGGCCGGGTCGAATATTTGTCATCGAGGTTGTGCATATACAGTGCTTGAAACTGTTCAAAGGCCTGGAGTGTACAATGCTGTCTATGGTACTGTGCACTATAAAGAACCCTTGAAGTCATTAGATAAGAGCAAGGCATGGTATTTACTCGTGTCACCAGTGTCTCTACTTCAGATTGTGACACTCACTGATATACCCAGTGTAGGCATAGTACCGAGTACCATTGTACAAATGTTATACAAATGTTTTGTGTTTGCTGGGTTGCAGAGAAAAATAGGGCATAGTCCCGACACCGGGATTCCTCTTGTCACATGTCACATTCCCTCGCTTTCTTCAGCTATTGTTATTCACATCATTTCCCAGATAAGGAAAATCTTTGTTTATCGTTCATCCAACACCACGTGTTTATGTTAACACAATATCAGGCGATGTTTTGATCCATGCAGGGGATTGTTCCACTTGTGATGTTTAGCTCTGATTCTGCTTCAGCTGATAAACATTTATACTCGATATCGACCACGAAGAAAAAATGAACGTATCTAGCGCATCCTTCATCAACGCAAAGTTCAAGTATTGTATTCAAAATCACATCCGACACATGTTTACATGATGTTTGTTATATTTGGTGACTTCCAGTTAAAACCATTATTTTTATAGTTACGCTAGAACGACAAAAAATTAGTTTGATAATGAGGAAAACTAATTTATATGTTAATAAACTTTCATTTGAAAAAATCATTTTTTAATATGCATCTCTGTCAAAAAGATGACGATTTTTCAAATTAGCAGTCTCAGTAGGCATTAAGCTAACGATTACGGACAGTGTGTAGCAAAAATAGAAATTGTAGGGAGAGTTTGAAATTATATTATATTCAATTAGTGCCGAAAGCGCGTGGACGTTCCCATTGAAAGATTCGCACCATTTCAGCTGCCGGCGCATGCGCGTGCCTATCACCGGGGTTTGTTTACAGCCACGTGACCGCCCACACATCTCAGAAAATACGTCCACCCAACGTCGGTTCAAAGCTGGCCCACCGTCTTCGACGCTGGCCCAGCATTGAACCGACATTGGGTAAAGTCGTAATTCGTCTATTTGAGGCGGACCTCAATGACGTCATTCAATCCGGTGGAGCATTCCAATGCGTTCTGAGGCATTAAATCATCAAGCTGCGGCCATTGCTCCTCATGATCAGAGCATCCATATCCCTGCAGCAAACGCGACACGTTGAATCAATGCTGGTTTGATGTTAAGCCAGTGTCTCAGACGGTGGACCAACATAAGGCCAGCATCGGTTATACGTGTCGCGTTTGCTGGGATAGTACAGCCTGGCAAAGCCAAATTGCAGTATCTGCTTACGTTACAAGTCAGCAGATTCTGCTTTCTGGCATTTCAGTGCAGAGTAAATATATCTTAAAGAAAACATGTGTAGCGCGTTTGCCTGATTTACTCTCACATAAATCGCATTACCCCGTGGAAAATGGGAGATGTTGGGTTGGCGTGTTTTTTTGATATCCAATGTATTATCCGAAGTACCACCGACATCATTATCGCTCTGCAAAGACAAAAGGCAGTATCTTGCTTATTTATAAAGTCAGCGGATACTGCCAATTGCATTTGCACGGCAGAATAGGCTACGTACGTTTATTTGAGTCACCCCACCCCGTAGCCCCCCCCCCCCGGAGAACATTGTAGATTTATTTCAGGAAAATTATTGTCATCTCAGAAAACACGAGACGTTGAGCCAATGTTGGTTAAATGTTGGGCCAACGTCGTAGATGGGGGACCAACAATAACACAACATTGGCTTAACGTCTCGTGTTTGCTGGGATGGTTACTTTTATCAGTCCAGCAGCATGAGGTAAGAAACATTCATCTTACGCTCACTTACATGTTGGACATTATCAAGAAGATCTGTTCACATGTCCCAGAAATATTAACAACAATAAAATAAATACGTTTGACTTCCAAACTTTTACTATGCGCCATTTTACACAGTGTTCAATCAAAACCTATCTTGGCTGCGCAAAAGGCACTACCTCCTCCCTTAACCCTCAAAGAGCTGAAATATTTTCATACAAACCAAGACACCAAAGGGGTTTTTTCAATTTGAAATCAGCATACATGTTTTAGTTAGATATTTCCACTTCATTTGAATACTCGTTATGGGTCTACGACCATTATAAATATTTTACTCTTTCGGTGCGGGGATCGACTTTAGACGTCAGAATCTGACATCTATAGACTTACGTCTATAGACGTCAGATTCTGACGTCTGAAGTCGATCTACGCGCTGTAAGGGTTGAAAATAATGTATCAAATGCCATCCAATGTTGGTTGTATCAGCGTTAAATTAGGATTGGGTCAACGTCGTGTGTTTGTTGCGGCTGTACATTCGTTTAATAAATGTTACATTTTAACATTTTTAACTTTTTTACATTTTAAATACATGTTAACATTTATTTCACTTGTGTGAAAACGAAGGCTGATAATGCAGGTATACATCCTTAAAATTGTATACTTACTAGTAATGTGTAATGCTGCGTTCTAATCGTTTAAAATGGTGTCATAGAAGGATTTGTGTGCAATTTAGTAAATTAGAACACATGCTGTGACTTGTGAACTGGTGTGCAATATGGCATAATATGACACAGTTCGCTGGATTTCAATATTACACAGTTCGCTTGATATCACACAGTGACGGGTCTCTGGTGACATTATATTTCGTATCACAAGCCGCACCTCAAAATATCCGTGATATAATGGGTGCCATATATTTTATATTACACACCAAGTGACCAAACCACACAATATCATGGAGTGGTCTGATGTGCCATAAGTCTGGCCCCGTATTCTCGTACAAGTTTTGCTATATCGTAGGCTTCGGATTGGACGAGATGGCCATCTTGACCAATCCGAAGCCTACGATATATGGTAACTTGTAGCAGAATACGGACCAAACCATGTACACGATATTTACCTTATCAGAGATAAGCCAAACGTGGTTCTTCCAGATTGATACTAATTATGGTTTTGCTCTTTCGTCACCGATTTACCCTGGTAAACATCAGGCGCGACAGACATCGGAAAAACAGTAGTCAGTTTTTTATATTTTTGTTTGTAGCAACCATGCCAGGACATTGATACATGTACTCTGTCGTGCAAAAGGACAACGGTGACTGCTTACTTTAAAAGTAAGCAGTTACTGCCGTTTACATCGACATTCCAATGATGTATCCCATTTATCACTATTGTCAGCGTACGACATGATAAATAGGCCTATACATGGAACGTTTTTTATTGTCGAAAGCATGTTATTGTCGAAAGCATGTTCAGAATGATATTAATATTATATCAAATATGCATGGCATATCATCTATGCTACAGCAACCCATATGGCTGAGTTGATGGGAGTTGATGGGAGAAAGCTTTTCGCTATGCTTCCTAAGAATGGAGGAGCCACCAGTGCAACTAATATTATTATTTTCTTATAAGATAGGTTAATTTACGATTTCTCTGACAGCTATTCCTAGCAGGCGCGAGGATAATGCCCGGTGTTGGGTGACTGCCGGACTTGTGCATGCACAGGGTTGATATTTCGTTTCAGCTGGACATGTGTGATTATATGATGTTTTAATACATACTTCAGCAACTTTGCATGTTTTTATAAGTGTTCTACGTGTATCTATCTTAAAGGTTTCTACGCATTTTAATTAAAATATAAAAATGTACAGCTAAGGGGTTGTGTTTAAACACCGGTGATTATGTTACAAGTATATTTGTTTACGTTATGAAATATTTTATATAAACCATGGAGACCAACGGGTTTGCTCAATTTGAAATCACAATAAATGTTTTAGTTAGTTTTTTCCCGACATTATTGATATATCGCTCAAGCATTTTATTTTTTTGTGCTCTAGTAAAGCATAATTTTGTTTCATTTTATTGTAAATTTTTGTTAAAGCATTGAAACTTGTGAATAACTTTGCAGTATGCCTGTCAGCGGTACGCAAGTATCATTTAATTAGGTCTCCCTAAACTAGTCTCCCCCCAATTCCCAGCATTATGCTGAAATGCTGTGTGAGCTATCAAAAATGTTTGACCAAATCTTTAGTATACTGTATATCTGGTAATTTTGGCATACTTATTTGCTTACTTATCAAGTCAGCATTTACTGCCTTTTGGTTTTCCACGGCAGAGTTATTAACATGAACACTGATTGGATTGGCTGAACCTTGGTTATCATCAATATAATCAACGCCGTCGCATGTTCACACACGTACGTGGAATTGTTATATATAGCAGCGCGCAGCACGTGGCCCTGCGCGAATCTAACGTCGATACACTGGCTTCAAACTTATCTCCACGAGGCCGCCATTACCGTGATCGCCTAGTCACGTTGAGAGGGGAGACACAAGGATATTTTCTGAAAGAATCACGCAGGTTAAGCTGGGTTCGAACCCGGGACGCATACATGACTGGTGGCGAGGCAGCCAGGCGCCACGCCCCCTCTCTTGGGCTTGTTATGATGCCAACAATTTGGCGGTTAAAGGGTTAAAATAAGAAAGTTGTTAAATTCCATTTGACCTAATTATTATTCCTTGATAGTTTTACCAAAGCGTTCGAGTTGTAATCTTCGTGAGGTGGAAATTGCGACAGGTAACGAACAAGACGGACAAATACATCAATATTAAGCAGATTATAGTACTTCTTTATTATACAATCTTGAAAGAGCGGCACAGGTATGGTATTCTACCCCTAATTTAAATAACAACTGAATGACGGCCGCGATGGGTTGATTCCGTTGTTATTATGGATAATGATCCCATCGTGGAGATTATGATAAATACTGGTTTATTTCACTCAAACTTGGGCGAATTAACCCTATAACCGCCGAGGTATTTCATTATAATTTCCACTCCATTGAAGTTATGTCTCGCTGACGCGATTCACAACTTCAAGTGAGTGGGAATTATTCAGATTTCACAAAATGGATGTCAACGATTTTGACATCTTCCTGATTTACTTAATGTTTAACATGTTTGAAAGCTGGTATTTAATTGTCTAATGAAGAAAATACCCCGAATATAATCCTGACCGGCGGTTACAGGGTTAAAAAATATCATGAAAACAAAACTCTGTAGTCGCCTGTGGCTGATGCTATGGTGTTGCGTGATCTACAAAAAACAATGTCACTGTTGGTATATACAATTATGTTGTTTCTACCAAGTGATGCGGTGTAGAAGTGTAATAATTTTGTTTTAAATCAAAAGCCTGAAAGGTCGTTATGGATTTAGAAACACATTAAACGAGTCAATAATTTTAGCTTATGCCATATACATGTAGGCTACTGCCCTCTTGACACAAAATTCGAAATTGAATTTTTACGAGTGAGCGAAGAAGAAACATTAGTTTCTTTAAAACCTAAATGGCAGAGCGGGGGTGTACCCGCGAGCTCCGCTTTTCCCGGAAAGTAGCTTTACCCACTATATACTTGAATTAAAATAACAACTGAATAATATCATTAGTTGTGTTTTCTCGCAAACAACGCGATCCTTGATTAGTTATAGGTAAACTTCAACAGTTGAGCCGTAGTCTGTTAAGCAAGCTGCAGGTTTATATTCGGATACGGCGTTCAGATAAAATTATCCAATGGACTTCACACCTGTATTTGAGGAGCTCTTAAATCTGTGACTATATGAATCACCACTAATGAAAAACTGTATTAGGCCTAACACTGAATTTAATGGAGGTTTGTGAGCAGAAAAAACGAGTCGTGAGGTTGGGATATTTGGCATTTACCCATGGACTGCAGACGTCTCTAGCATGGCTGCCAGAAGTATTGCCCGCCTGTATAGCCGGAGGCATGTGTCTATACTCAGCCACTGTAGCCTACGCCTCGCCAGTACACCATCGGGGTGTGATAAAGTATCACCAGGAAACTGGACGCAAACGCTGGCCCAACGCTGAACCAACGCTTGCGCGAGAGATTACAGCTGCAACGCAGGAACCGAGCAATGCAGTGCCAGATTGCTGCCATCTGGCCCTGGTTGTTTTAAAACAAGACGCTCAATTCTGGAAAGCGCCGATCAGCACGTGTCTTCAAATGCGCCACATTCCGCTTTGATTGGTACCGTTGCTTAATCATTTGTTCTCTTGTAATGGACTGTTTATTAAAATAGGAAGAATCTGGAGGAGGGGAATTATAAATATAACCGCGACCATGTACGCGGTAGTCTAGATATGTTCCGTAAATAGACATAGGTGAGTCGCATCAGTGACAGAGAGGAAAGAAAGTCTTTTCTCGAAGTATTTTGGAAAATTTTTAGGGGAGGGGGGTTCATTTTAATACGGAATTCAATAATACGGAATTCAAGTGTTGCCTTAATTGCCCTTTATGAACGTGTTCATTAAATGACTGCATGACTGACCCAAATTACTATAGATTGGAACTACGTTATTGCAATACCCGACCCGTATTCTCGGACAACTTAGATGAAGCATAGGCTTCAGATTGGTCGAGATGGTCATCTCGACCAATCCGAAGCCTACGATACATCGTAACTTGTACGAGAATACGAGCCCAGGTATTTTGACTGGCGTTTCAGGCTGCTGTGTTCTGACGCATCCACGTCTTCCAAAGTTTCCAGCCAGCACCCAGCTTCATAAATATACCAACCGATATCCCCTCGCGATACCCTAACTAATGCGGTGTACTGATCCAGAGCAGTCTCAATGTCGAGCCATAATCTACAACGCCGTCCAAGCATCGAGCCAACATCCCGTGTTTACTGGGACGAGGGTCTCCGTGCGATATGCCACGTTCTTACCGTGCCATCCCAGCAAACACGAGGTATCAACCCAATGTTGTTTCAATGTTGGGCCAGTCGAAGACGGTGGCCCAACATTGTAACAACGTTGGGTTAATACCTCGTGTTTTGCTGGCCATGCACCGCGGAATGATCTTCAGGAATGGCGATAGCTCCGAGCAGACACAAAACGTTGTAACACAACGTTGGCCTAATTTTGGGCCAGCGTTGAACACAATGGGCCAATATTAAGCCAACATTGGGCCAGAATTGGTGGCTGGATGCTGCTCCATCGAAGTTTCTTCAGCGGCCGATCACGTCAGGCTGGTGCAATGCGGGCCCAATGATGGGCCGGCGTCCGTGACGCTGGTCCATTTATAAAACAACACAATGCCAACAAGCTGGGATTTTGGTAGCGAGCATTCTTCCCAGCTGTCAGCTGTATCAATCTGTGTCAGCTGCTGGTACGTATAACTCATAGCTGTATTTATCTGGGCCCAAAATGACTGACCCATATCCTAGCCATATGATTGGTCGAGACAGCGATCTCAACCAATCAAATATCTATGTTCTCAGACCATCTGCTGACGAATATCGAGAAGTGATTAACAACCAACGCCGTTGTAAAAGGATGCTATTAACTTATGTTGCAAGCCCCCATCCATAAAAACGACCTAAATTAGTTCACTTAGAAATGTTAGAAGATTTACAAATAATTGTGAGCTGATAATACTCCTGTGTAGCAGTATGGTGGCAATATAGGCAGACATGTTTAGAAAATGGGAAATAACTTACTGTGCTTGATATCGATACATAATAAATAGCGATCTAATTTTGCAATCACCCATTCAGGTTATGCCTGTGTATCCGCAAATTCCTTATGAGATTTTGGCGAAACATCTGTTCTACCAAGAACTTTGTTCTGCTAACCACACCACATTTTGTGTTATAATTTACTCGCCCACTTGGACCGCTGTGCCAGAGAACATAATATTATTATTCTATAGTTGATCGATAAATGATCATCATGGCGCTTGCGATTTGTACGTTCTCAGCAATCACCTAGCCGGTGAACAGGTAGACGATGGACCAACGTTACAAGAACATTTTTCAATGTCTCGTGTTTTCTGGGTACTTGCTTATGTGCAAACTGTTCACCGGCTAGGGGGCCACCATTCAATCCCCAGGGAGGGGGGTGGAGCATTTTTGAAATAAATATCTTGAGGCTGAAATGTAGTGACATAAAGAATTTTCTGAAAGACATGTTGTAAATAATTATTTAATGGCACTTAAAAAAAGCCCAGCTTCGCTTTGCTCAACATCAAGAAATGGCCCTTCAATTTGTGAAGCCTTGCTTCGCTCCTCTCCTTAACCTCCAGATCAATACTAAGCCGCCGAGGGATCCAACTTTGTAGACAATTTTTTTTTTAATAAAGTGGAATAAATATTTTTCTGGAGGCACAGTGTGACAAAAATCAGGTATTGCAGATAGGATGTGAAACAAATACTTTAGCCAGTCCAAAAAATGCAGACCCCCATAGTAATTGAATGGTGCCCATCTTATGTATATCTGAAGACAGGGTTCCCCACAAAAAAAATCATCTGGTTGTTCTCCCAAAAATATTAACTTAGCGCGCGTGAGCAGCTTAACCCTTACACTGCTGCATAAAATTTGCAGCATGTGTGGTTGCCCACTATGTAATATCTGGCACGTTTATTTTCCAAAAAAACATCTGATGATCAATTGATACTAAAAGCCAATAAATTACAAAATCAGTCAGTTAGCCATCTTTAAAACGCAAATGGGAGGACACCACAAAACGAAAAAAAAAAAATTCATCTGGTGCCGGCACTGTGGTGAACCCTGCTGTAGAGATAGGGCTGCATCACAAAAGCAAACATGATATGATGTGTTTGTAGTAAAAAATATAAATTAATTAGGTAATAAGATAAAGTTGAGGCTGCTCTTGAAAATAGGCCACATCATACATTTTATACCTATACCTGGCATATCACTATGAACACTTCCCCGAAGTCTATTTACAAATGCTACAAACAAGCCTGGCATGCGCGTCAAGGTCAAACAAGGTCAGGGTTGCCCAAGTTGGCCGCTGGTGAGCGCCGCCCCAGTTTGTCTGGTTTTCTGTAAACACAACCCACCCTAGGTCGACCCAATGTCTGTTTATTGTTTGCCCACCATCTGCGACGCTGGTCCAACATTGGGTCAACGTGTTTTATTTGATGGGATGACTGTGTCTGCTCACGGATCGCAAATTCGCATAACGCCATTACATGGATAATCATCGAAAATGTAGACAGAAAAATGACAGTAACTACATATTCAAATATATGAGAACAGATCTGTAGCTACAAAATTGCTCAAATCTTTGACCACGGTTGTGATGATATCTAATATGTGGCTAAGACCCAAGGCTCTTGAGCCCACCCGACTAAACATACTAAAATTAAGATTATATTTTATATATTTTTTATATATATATAAATTAAGATTATAACGTTCTCTCATTTCCATTAGAAAAGTTAAGATTTATCTTAACTTTTCAAATGGAATTTTTTTCTAATCAAAACCTTGGATATTTTAAGCTGTGGCTATACATTTTAATTTTTAGCCGTGGATTGTAATCTATGGTCATATATTTTAATCTGTGGTCATATATTCTAATACGTGGCCATGACATTAATTTGTGGCCATATAGATTCCAATTTGTGAAATTAGAATATATGACCACAGATTAGAGACAAATATCTATGCCATTATTCTATGCTGTGGCCATAGATTCGAATCTGTTGGCTTAATCTGCGATCTTAAATTCTAATTTGTGGCCACATATTCTAATTTTGGCCATACATTTTAACATGTGGCCATAGATTCGAATTTTTGACCATAAAATAAAATTTCTGGCCATGATTTTATTGTGTGACCATAACTTGTAATCTATGGTCATAGATTATAATACATCTGCGGCTATACATTTAATCTGTGGCCATAAATTATAATTTGTAACCATAAATTTTATTTTGTGGCCGTAATATTACTATATTCTAATCTGAAAACATATGCCAATATGTGGCCATATTTTCTAATATGTGGCCACATACATGTATTCTAATCTGTGGCAGTATATTCCAATATGTGGCAATATATTCTGATACATGGCCATATATTCTAAAACGTGGCCATATATTCTAATACGTGGCACTATATTCTAATATGTGGCCATATATTCTAATCTGTGGCAGTATATTCTAATATGTGGCCATATATTCTAATACGTGGCTATATATTCTAATATGTGGCCATATATTCTAATATGTGGCTATATATTCTAATACGTGGCCATATATTCTAATACGTGGCCATATATTCTAATATGTGGCCATATATTCTAATCTGTAGCAGTATATTCTAATATGTAGCCATATATTCTAATACGTGGCTATATATTCTAAAATATGTGGCCATATATTCTAATACGTGGCTATATATTCTAATACGTGGCCATATATTATATTACGTGGCCATATATTCTAATACGTGGCCATATATTCTAATCTGTGGCAATATATTATAATATGTGGCAGTATATTCTAATATGTCACCTGTGACTATACATTTTAAAGTGCCATCTGATGCGAATATGTACATAGATTAGAACTGCAATTTTTTTAAAATTTTTGTGTTGCGCATTTACCAGTTAAGCGAGATATAAAGACGAAATTCCAGTGTTTCTTATTTTGGACATACTTAACTGGTAAATCCGCAACACAAAAAAATAAAGAAAATTGCAGTTCCGGTCTATGGACATGTTCACTTTATATGGCCATATTAAAAAGTGAAAATAAGATACTGATTTTTATATTATTTTAACCTGATTGTGTCGCTTTAAAACGATTATTAGTTATAATTTGGGGCCATAGATTCTAATCTGGGGTCATAATTACATTTTAATATGTTGCTATGGATTCTAAGTGGCAGATAAGACAAATTAGCTCTGAGGAAATGAATGATAAATCAAGTTATTCAAATGGAAGAACGTAATACATGATATAATAAATAGGCCACTCATCATAATAGGTAATATATGATGTGTAAGATATTAAGAAGATATGTCAAAATTATCTTCTTTTGTGAAAATGCCATTATTTTATATGAATTTGAAGCTAAGAATTGCACGAGTGCACAAAATGCAGGATTATGGGTTCAGCGTCGATGGTTTATATTTGATTGTTTTGTTTTATTTAATTTCAAGGCATTTAAAGGGATTAAAGCCAGAAATACACTGTGTCATCTAATTATATTTCATATTCCAGGATTATCAAGTTTTTACAATTTTTGACAAAAGTTATTCTTGTAATGTTCAAAACTGAAATACAGATCAATTTTTATAAGCTGTAGACACAAGACGTTGACCCTATACAGCTTAATGTTGGTTCATTCTCTGCAATGTTGGTCAAACACAAAACCAGCGTCATGTCAATATCTTTTCAATATCTCAAGATACCACAGTGTAGTATCTCAATGATTGTTTTGTGAGATAAACAACTGGTCGGTTTACCACATTATCATGAAATTGCGACTTTTATTATTAGGCGAGATTGTTGTTCTTAGATAATATCAAAGCAACCACAGTATAAACGTAAGCAAGCACATAATACATGTACGCAGGAAACTTTTTATTCACCACATCTGATCAATTCACCACAATGTCATGATATTTTTCACCATGATCTCATGGTGTTTCCCAAATACCCGTTACATCGTGGTCTATCTTCATATTGAAATCACCGACATGTTCGAAATCAATTGTTCAAATATGGTAGCCTATGTAAACAACACTTCCGTTTTACATTAAATTTGTTCTAACCTTGGAAGATATATATTGATTGATGCGATTAGGATAAATATCGTCTTGTTTTGCGAACAGACTGAGATGTGTTCAGGTGTGAAAAGGTACATAATAAATTATTCATAGCAGGGGCTGATCCAGTATATAGGAAAAAATGGCTGGTCTCCTGCAATTTGTCAGCTGATTTATGCAACAAACAATAGAAGTTGTCTTCTCAGTTAGTGCAGAAGAATACATGCCTTACACTTCTGATGAGAGGTCATTACAAAGTAGTTATGATCTATTGCATTAATGGATCACATTACGGTGCTTTTATGCAATAAACCTAACTAAAATTATGCTGAATTATCAACTTTAACCCTTTCAGTGTGGGAATAGTTTTTAGATTCTGACGTCTAAAGGCGGTCCCCACACTGAAAGAATTGAAGAAAATATAATGACCGTAGACACATAACACATGTATTCGCAGAACAACCTGACGAATACATTTTATGATGATTTCAAATTGAAAAAAACACCTTTGGTCACCATGGTTTATACATTATGTGATGTCTTTCTTAATCAGATGCTGAGAGATGCTTCGAGTCGTTCGCCAAGGACCGTGAGAGCGGCGAAATGAAGGTGTCAGACGTGGGATCGGCCATGAAGGGCGCACTCGGTCACGGCGTGAAGCCAGAGTGGCTGGAAAAGATGGAGGACATCATCGACGACCTCACCGACGGTCAGTTCTGGATCCATTTTGATCATCAATGAGGCAACGTCGACCGACCTTGCCTCATTGATGATCAACATTGATCCAACGCATATCGAAATCGCATCACATTTGCTAAATTTAGGTGTGGAAATGAATTGCAGTAACGTTTCTGTCAGGTGTTTTTGTGGTGTAATTACTCATCTTCAATCAATGTTGAAATAATATTTCCTAGTTTGCATGTTTCATACTTGCATTCCTTACGCAAGTAACCTACCTACACTCTAAACAATATAGGTTCTTTAGAAGGAACCCTTCAGTACTATTACCATGCAATCCCAGGAAAACCCGTGCAGGGCTCTCCTGGGGTTGCATGGTAATAGTACTGAAGGGTTCTTTTTAAAGAACCTATATTGTTTAGAGTGTAATTCCCTTTTATTTTCTCTATTCGTCAGTGTGTAATTACTTTCCCGATAAACGATTGTCATGATCCTCTTATAAGACGCCTGTGTCAATGACGTAAACATTTTCCCCGATAATTCCCTTTTTTGACTCTGTCATACTTGCATTCTTAGAATAATATAGCCCAAGTGTAGTACTCTACTCCAGATCACACCTACTTCGTTACTTTATTATAAGGTAACGTGAATAAATCATACCTGTGATTTGTTGGAGTATAGTAGTACAGTATGCTATTTATACTTGGCCCACATTATGTTCGATAATTCCAGTAATCAAATAAGTGGAATATTATACAATAACATATTGCAAAACAACATCTAATTTTATAGTCATACGGATATGTATTTTTTTCGGAAAACCAATCTACCTGAGTCTATCCTTGGCAATAAATTGTAACATCAAGATTGGACTTATTCTCTTATTCTACACCAATACAATGTTGTATCTGGTCAATAGCTTTTCAGTAAAACCCAACAGCTTTGACCTGCAATGTTTTCACCTAACAATCTAATACAATGAAGTATGGGAGAGGGGGACTTATGTAACATTTTTTCACCGAGTAGCCATTTAAAAGGGTTTCAAGGTGACGTCACCGCGTTTCACAGAATAGGCTACCATAATTTTTTCTAATCTGAAGGCAAATTACATTATTTCCTTAAAACGTGAACGAAAACGAGACACATAAACATACGAAAAACATGATCAATTATATCCGGCAAATGGGACAAATAGAACCAACTATGAAACAATGTCAGGACAAAAACGTTTGATGAATGTTTAACAGCATCATTTTTCCTGTTTTTTTACAGGAAGTGGATACTTGGCCTTGGACCATTTTAAGGAGATCCTAGAGAGGAAACTTCAAGATGACGAAGACGAGAGGGAACTGAAGGACATATTCCGTGTCCTGGACAAGCAGCGTAAAGGAGAGGTCAGAAGCTCTTTCCGCTGGGCACACGACGTTAGAGCGACGTTAAATAAACATCAGTGACGTTTATTTAACGTCGTTCCAACGCCGTGTGCCCAGCGGATTCCTGCATGATGAAAACGTATTATTTTTTTACGAGTAACAGTGAAATACAGGCACAAAAAGCGAAATATGGTATTTTACATTGAATATCACTAGTAAAATGCAAATCTTGTTAGCATAGCATCTAAATTAAGGTACATTGCTATTTTGCCTAAAATATTCTTGTTTTGATCTGTTATACCATTTAAAATTCAATAATTTATTTTCAAACTCGCATGACTGTGGTGAAAATATACGACTAAGGTTCTCAAAGAGTTCGCTCTTATAGACCAAGCTTAGGAGGCGAAGGGTAGTTTTACCACATGAACTCGAGTAGGGCCATAATATAATTGTATTAATATGCGTATAAACTATTGTCACATATAACTGACTGAATATTCCAGGTCAACGTGAACGACCTTCGCTGGATCCTGAAGGAGCTTGGTGACGACTTGACAGAAGAGGATATTGACGACATGATCGCTGACGTCGACACTGACGGCAGTGGATGGGTGGATTACGAGGGTAAGTGTCAGAAAAGAAGATGACGCTATCAGTGGTACAGACAAACGACACACAGACAAATAAATTATCATGCCATGCAAAGTAGTAACTGCTCACTTTTCAAGCAGAAGGCCTATTCCCGTAAACACAAAACATTTGTATAATATTTGTACAATGTTGGACCAACGTCGAAGACGTTGGGCCGGCGTTGTACAAATGTTATACAAATATTGTGTGTTTGCTGGGATACTGTTCTGCAAATGCCAAAATGCAGTATCTGCTTACTTTACAAATAGCTTTTTGGCTTTGCAACGCAGGATAGGTGTATTGCCTTTTGACTATGCTCAAATTGTACCTTTTTGGTTGGCTTGTCATTTAATATGCAAGACTAGCCCACTATTTTAATTACGTTTGCATACAGACATACTTCAAAGTTATATCTCTAAATCTACAGGCTATTTTTGATGAAATGACGCTTTTAATAGCACCAAATTGTTATGTATAACGTTTAAATATGTATGCTCCAGTTAAATTACCAAACTAAGCATTAAGTGATCCTTTATTTTTCTGATATTGATTATAAATTGTAGATTATTTTATCTAAGATATATATCTCTATTGCAAGATTTTTTGTAATCTATTCACGTAATACTCAGCTATAATGTATTGTCATACGCAATTTTATTTTAGCATATCTGATTTTCTGATACTGTCGATTACTGTAGATCTGGTAATTTTCGCGTGATTAGATGTTCGCGAATATGTGATTTTGGGACATTTGCGAAGTCTAGAATTCGCGAATTATCGATTTTGATGATAGGTAGCGCTCATTTTAACAATGTTCGCAAGATACCTAAAATCGCGAATTTGTCCTCCTTGCGAAATTCGCGAAAATTAAAACCTCGCGAATATCACCAGATCTACAGTATATAATATATTAAAGCAAATATTCTAACAGTCCTGTGTTGTGATATTCTTATTTCAATTAGAGGCACTCGTTTTGTGTGTGTGAAATTTGAGTAAACCTAATTGTGCACAATTCTAACAAATATGTTGTACCTCATCCTCCCCAAACATCCCTGCACTAAATACCCAGCAAACACGAGACGTTGACCAAACGACGGTTTTATGTCGGGCCGACGTAGAAGACGGCGGACCAACATAAAATCGCCGTTTGGACAACGTCTCGCGTTTGATGTACACCTGTATCGGTGGTGTTTTTGATCGTTTATGTTGTCACGTTTGACATTTGAAAGATTGACTAAAAATCATGAACAAAAGAGAAAGTTCGTAACGTAATAAAAGATATAATTATAACAGTCAAACAACAACCCAGATAAAGCAATAAGCTACACATATTGTGTGAATCACTTCAGCCCATAGTTTCTGGCGATATTTAAATAAGAAAAGACGTGTATGACTAAACAATTAACATAAATGTAGTATATAATTTATGCTGTTAGAAAAGACGTAACATTTTAGTCAACATTAATAATCTATTTTTAGCAGAAACCCGCATAAAAATTTATTATTTTTTACAATCGCATTTTATTTAAATAAGTTACGTGTCACCTGATATTAATCCCCTTAGTCTGGTTTGTTCTCTAAATATTTTACATTTATGCAACCTTTATTCTTGAAAACACAAGCCCCCTTTCTTTTTTATAATCGTCTTATTATCACGTTTGTGTATTTGTGTATTTTAATACAAACTCATTGATGTTCTTACCATGTAAATAGGGATTTTGGTGTATGCTGCTAGAAATAAAAACTAAATCCAAATAATACGTTTTGAAATAAAAGATACATGTGATTGAATCTTAGGCATGAAAACTAAATTTATTTTTGCAAAGTATACATAATTATATTGTTACTAATTAACATATATTATTTCACAACTTAATTTTGTCATATCTAAAGATTTCAATGTAGCACTTTAATTGTATCCTTTAAATTTGCAAAATAAAAAAAATGTAATGTTGTGTGATATGGATACAACAAGACAATGTCTTGTATGTATAAATAAAACAAATGTATATATTGATATATTCTACAACGCAATGCCAATCGAGCTACGTATAGAATGTTAACTAATCCTTAATCACGTTGCTGTAACAAGGTTAAACCTGCTAATTTATCCGGTGCTGGTATACAGTGTTCACTTTACAATCTGAAGATATGACATTTACTGTACATTAGAATCGATATGCATAAATATACACTGAAATAATAGGTCATATCTGATAAACGCGACTCGCACAATCCTGAACCTGGCAGTCCAGTGCCCTAACACACAGGGCCCGTATTCTCGTACAAGTTACGATATATCGTAGGCTTCTGATTGGTCGAGATGGCCATCTCGACCAATCAGAAGCCTACGATATATCGTAACTTGTACGAGAATACGGCCCCTGGGAATCGCCTTGTTGAACCCTGCAAACACGACACATATACACAGTGTTGGACCAATGCAGGTACAACGTCGACTTGAAGCCGTGGCTCCCGTCAGCGGGACACAACCTTAAATGGGTTAAAATTCTACGACGTCGGCCCAAAATTAGACCTACATTGGATTTCTGTGTCGTGTTTGCTGGGAGGCATGCTTGATTTTGTGTGTGATGTTTCTATGGTTTTGTGTTTTCCTTGCAGAGTTTTCTAAGTTGATGATGTCCTGAAGTGCCAATGCAGGTTCAATGTTGGGCCAGCACATTCCCGGTTTGCCATCTCACTGCACGCCTTACGACTCGTGTGTGCACCCCTGCCCTGGGCTTCAGAGGGCTTCTGCAATATTACCTTGTTGACAAAATGACATGTCCAAGCAAATACATTACTATATTTTGGGGCGCTCAGTTCTGTTTGTTATTTGCATCACCCGATGAACACCAGTGGGATTATTAATATATTAATTTCAGACTGCTTGTAATCTTGCCCTTTTAACAGCAAATTTTGAGATCCAAAGAGTTATTGATTTTGTTTATGCTGTTATTAAAAATACATGGAGATATCGCATTGAACACTCCAACGCTCAAACAGCAAAATTAATATTATTTAACTTTGTTTTGTGTCCGTAAATTTAATTTTACATTGTCAGAGTGGGAATACGGCTTAATGACTATTGTAACGAAGGTTACCATATTGTATACCTGTAAACTACATTATTTTGTTATTGGAGCGGCACATACTATCCAAGATAGGAATTGAGTGTTAGAGCTAGGAGCTGTTTTTTTATTGACGGGGTTGGGAGCACTTAACAACAAATAACCATGCACCCTGACATTGTCTTGTCCAGGTCTTAACTTGTTCTGTGTGAACATTACTTGTGGTGTTCGAAACAGTTGAGGACGCTATTTAACGCACCGCATAGTGTGCTTTAAATGGACAGCGTTGAAGAAATTTCTGCTCAAGTTGCGAAGAACAAACCACAAGTAATGGCGTCGACTGCTAGTTCTGCTAGTTTGGGTTTTACTCCCTTTGTTTTATAACTGTGTTTGACCCCCTCACCCACCCCTACACTTTCTTACCATCATGTCATCTCTGCCTCTTGCTATCAGTTCACCCTCACACCCCCTCCCTGTGTTCTACTTCTCAAATTCAGATTATCATTTTTCGTTTTATTTTAGGTCGCCACAGCCAAACGCGACTTGTTGTGGTAAAGTTATTTTTTCTTTGTTCTTTCAGAATTTAGCAAACTGATGTTGGGCTAAATGAACGCGACCACAAACACCCACAGCCTGTATCATTGATCCATTCTCTCCACGTGTGTACACTTCTTCCGGGTGGCCACTTCGCAATGGTCACCTATTGTCCCAGTTGTATAAATAGCTTGCCATACTCATGGGAGCTTGTTCTTAAATAATGTCTTAATTTATTACGCAAGCTCCACTTCAAGAAAGCAGTGTGCAGCAACGACAATGCACAGCACATAACACCAGCTTAACAAAAAGCCAAGTCCACACATCGTATACCAGCAGTAATATCATGTAAAAGGGTGAACATTGCTTGTTGCTGTACATTGCTGCTTGAAGTCTTGCCACAACCATATCCATGTAATGAGTGTCCTCAAAGAAGCTAGTAAATATGCTTGCTGCAAACCGCTAGCTGGGCTCTTTAAGCTCAAGCGAACATTAAGTCATGTTTTGTATTTATTGATTACGTTTATTATTTCTATATTTACGTTGAACATTTATTTTCGGATGTAGACATTGCTGTGTAGTACCTTTATAATCGGTGGGCAGATGATCTGAGCAGAGCGATAGTGTTTTTCCAGAAAATGCCACACTGAAATATTACTAATCATTTGTCTGTGGGTGACAAATAATTGTGCCGTGATACCGCAATGAACTGTAAAACGGACTTCGTGACATCGATGAGAAAGTTTTTGGTGAAAGGCTACACGTTTCATGTATTATAATTTTAAACCTGAGTCTTAGCGCAAATCTTATTTTTGTGCATAGTTCTGGAAAAAATGATTGAATAAAACATTGTTGTTTATAATGCCTTGTTTTGTGTCATTAGCTCTGGTAATGTATAAATGCAAGAATGTTATATTGTAAATGTCCTTCAATAAAATATATAATAGATTGAAGTTTTTTTTTAATTAAAGATGAAATTATAGTGTAGTTAATCTGGTAGTAAATCCACGGATATTTGGAGAAATTGCTAACAAAGGTTTTATGATTTAATCCTGTACTTTAGAGATATAGGTCCCAACTAGCACATCGAAAAAGTCACAAGCTAAAATACTCCTGATCAATCCCGAGAAATCGACTAGAACTATTACATAATACCATGATCGCTAACGAAAATCGATTTTTTCAAGTTTTTTTTCAATTTCACAAATGTTAGGTATTGTTACTTATGTTTTGGATATCAGAAATCGATTACAGCTATCAGTTTTACTTTAAATGCACAGAATGATTGACTTAAAGTCGATTTAGCTATTTTCACAATTTTGTTTAATTTTTAAGTGATTTTAATTTTTCAAACCATGTGAGTATACTATATAATATTTTTGTTGACCTAGATACCACATGTTCTCGTTTTAAGGTGTAGGCCTAGTGTTTTTGGACACAAGCAATCTATTGTAGCTATCAGTCGTACCATAGAACATTGCGTTCGTGATTTAAAGTTTATTTAGCGATTTAAAAAAACCTGATATTTCAAGTTTTTGTTTGTTAACTCTTTAACCGCCAAACTATTTAATTCGAAGTTGTGTCTCGCTGACGCGATCTACAACTTCAAGTGAGTGAAAATTATTCATATTTGTCAAAATAGAGGTCAACTCTTTTTCAAATCTTGCTGGTTGTTGTCACATTTTATCTTTAACATATTTAAAATGTGGTACTTAACGTGCTGAAAAAAAATGAAAACCCGAATATATGCGGTACCGGCGGTTAAAGGGTTAAAAGGACATGAGTTAATTGTGTGTCCTTGTAGTCAGTATTGTGGGGAGCCTCCGTGACCGAGAGGTAGCGTGCTCGGCCTCAGACCGCCAGGGCTCGAATTTCGAATTCTGTGTCTGGAGGACAGTGTCATCTCAATCATCTCACCATCCTCAGGAGGTTCTCCTGGCCCAGTTTAGCCTATATGTGCACAAAAGTGGCCTAAAGCCCGATTCATTTCATTTTATTTTTGTGTGTCCTTGTATACTATTATGGGCCTATTCCAAATACTCTTGCTTTGATTGACAATTTGTGTGATGAGATCATCAAACAATCCCAAGCAAAACCTTTGTCCAATTTAATAAATTGGTCGAGCTCTTTTCACGATCGCTAGTGTTGGGTATCGAAAACTATGTTTATTAATGTTTTTTTTAATGGTTAAAGCATGGCAGAATAAGACATGGATGCTGTTCTGTTGTGATGTCATTATTATATGTAACATTGAATTGTCAGATTATAGCAGTATGATGTCAGAATAGAGCATTGAATGTGAAGAAATACATTATGATATCAAAATATGACATTATAATTCAGCATTCAAAATTACAATATATTTATTATTATAATATAGACGTATAATAAAACATATGGATTTTGTGATATCAGGATAAACACTTTTTATGGCAGCATATGTCATTACAAAAGCGTCAGGATAAAACACTAAAACGTTAGGGTGTGACATAATCAATCTAAAATGTGATATTGCAATATTACAAAAGTTATTATACTATCGACATTATATTTCATATTATGTATGAAAGCATATGCGACGCAATAATTCCAATAATGTGACATTATGTTATAATATGATACTGCAAAGGCACAGTTTATCTATAAAATTAAGAGTCTAATTCAAGCCTCGACATTATAATCACGTGCTAAATCGCCACCACTACACATGTTGAATTTGACTTTTTTACTTCTAAATTACTCTCTATCAATGGCTTTGTATACTAAAAATGTTGTATTGATATCTTGCATAGATAATCAATAATCCAACTTTGACAAATATTGTATCTGTCAAATCGGGGGTAAATATCCAAGCAAAATACCGTAACTGTTAATATTAGACAGGCAAAATGCCATGAGTGACATGATGTAGATACGACAGTTTTCATAGATAAGCTTATGCTTTACAGTAAGTACGTTAGTATGATTGAAATTACTTTGGCCCGCCTTTAAATTTTAATTAAAAAAGGTAGGCTATTGCAATTGAAGTTCGGTGTCGTCGATGTCGGCGCTGACGTTAACTTTTCATATGTAACCTGCTCAAATAATTATTTGTACTGCATGTTGCTAATGACCAGTTATCGGTCAATAAGCTCAATAATGACAGCGAGCTATTGTCGAGTGTGCTCTTTTTCAAAGGTATAAGTATTTGTTGGGTCAGGGGATAGAGAATCTTGGTATGGTGTAGATGGTATAGATAGTTCATTTTTCGAGCCTTTTTGCCAAACCAGGCAGAATGACGTAACTGCAACAAGTTTCCAGGCAACATGCCATATTTGCAGTTATTTACCAGACAAAATATTTCAACAATAAGATCTTTAAAATTGGCAAATTAGAGGAACCTTATATTTTTTTAAATTACAGCTTAATTTGGAGATGATTTGCTCTTTATTGTATGCAAAATTCGATTTAAGAAACCGAACAAAACATGTACTACAAATATAAAACCTTCTTTTTCTCAATTCGACCGAACATGTAGTTACGACATTTTGCCTGAGTATAGTTTAGGCATGTCAGCACATGTCACTAAGATGTTAGAATAATGACGACAATGTGTCATGATATTACGCCATAGTATCAGTATATAATCATGATAATATATGACACTTTAATGTGAATTAAAATTTAATAATATTATACCATAGTGGCATAATAGATCTACATAAAAGGTAATGAAAGATTCGACATTACAATATTATACAATGTTAGTTATTCTAAAATTGGCATCATACTGGAACAATACAGTGCCACGAAAAAATGGTACTATATGTAGCCCCCTCCAAATAAAAATATGGTGACATTGACATATTGTGTGACACTTTCATGACCAATCGGTTATGACAGGATGTGCTACAATAAGTTAATTATAGCACTGTAAATTCAGATTATAGAGTTAAAATGTCAGAACAGTATTGCGCATCCCCCCCCCACAAAAAAAAAATTGTCAGAGAAAATATATTCCAGGCCACAGTCATTAACCCTTTCAGCGCGGGGACCGTCCTTATACGTCAGAATCTGACGTCTACAGACGTCAAATATTTCTAATGGCCATAAATCCATACCATAGGTATTCAACTGAAGCGGGAAGATCTAACTAAGACATTTATAATGATTTCAAATTAAAAATATCACTTTGGTCTCCATGGATTGTACAAAAAGATTTGGGCGTTGTGTGATTGCTCCCTACTTGAGTTTATTCCTGTTTGACGTAATATAATCACAATACTCTCATGGTATCCAAACTAATACTACAGATAACCAGTATTTTAGAAACAATATTATTTTGTTTGTAAAAAAATACATTCTTCACTTCAACATACCACGAACTGAAGCTGTGTACATTCCTAAACAATGTACAGTTTTTCTTCATTACTGAAAAAATGTACTTTCTAACAATAACATCTGAACTGCATTTTAACGCAACAAAGTAGTTTTTAAAACAGCACTATTGTAAGTGATCACTCTTTTACACAAGCCACTCCTCAAATACAAGAGCATATCTTATCCAGAACAAATACAAGAATATATAATATACTCTTATATACTTTTTAAAATTAAAAGCACTTAAAACATCTTTGTTTTAATTGCTAAATTAATTTTAAATCAATCACTTTGTGTATTTAAAGTCAAACTAAAAGCTGAAATCGGGTCCTGATGTCCAAAACCATTAGTAACGATACCTAACATTTGCAAAATGGAGAAAAACTTGAAAAATTAAATTTTTGCTAGCGATCGTGATATTGGAGAATAGTTTTAGTCAATTTCACAAAAAAGAAAAGGAGTTTTGCTCTGGGATTTTTCAGGCATGCTAGTTGGGACCTATATCTACCATAATTAATCGTGAAACATTTGTTACTAATTTGTCCAGATTATTTTGCCACAATGACTACACTGTTATGCAACTTATCCAAGTCTGTCTGTCTAATTATCCGAGTAGTGTTATCCGAGTATGTTTTGATAGGCCGAAACATTCACCAACAATGACAGTGTAAGATATGCAACAGTTATTATGATAATATTCCAATGTTATCATGTAGCAGTTCATATTCTCTTAAAAACGTGAATATATATGAAGTCATAGGTCACATTATGTCACTTGTCAAAGTAACACCAACAGCCCTTCAAAAACAATTATCAACAACAAAAGGAGCATTATATCAGAATAAAATAATTGATTAAGGTCACACTTTCCAAATACCATAGATGTTAACTACATTTCCTTCAATAAGACCATAATATTAGAATCAAGCAATATATTAACCCTTAACCTGTCAAGTTGTTTTATTTAAATTTTCACCCACTTGAAGTTGTGTCTCGCTACCGCGACCCACAACTTCAAGTGGGTGAAAATTACTAATATTTGTTTTACATAAATTTTGTTTTATTTAAATTTTCACCCACTTGAAGTTGTGTCTCGCTACCGCGACCCACAACTTCAAGTGGGTGAAAATTACTAGTATTTGTTTAATTCGAGACCAAACATTTATCAAATCTCGATGTTTAAACACACATTTGGTTTTCAATATCACGGACTTAATCATCTGCTAAAACGGATTAAAAACGAAGTTATTACCGATTAAAGGGTTCCATAAAAGACTTATGTATCATGAATATCGCTTAACCTATTACACCTCAATCATGATTATAACAGTTTTTTATCGTTTTCTTTATAATAACGGTTCTTGGGAGTGAGATTGGTATTTTATCATCAAGAATTGTAAATATTTGGTCTCAAATTAAATAATTATGAATTTATTTTACCAACTTGAAGTTCAGAATCGCGTAACAAAATATAAGTACGCGAAAATATAAATAGTAATAGTATATATATTGACGATAAAAGAGTTGAACAATATTTCGATACGGAAAAATGGTCATCAGGTGAAAATCTGTGTTGTTTCTGAAAAAATAGCTCTTTATAACAATGCCAAGATTTTTAAAAGTTACACAGCTTTATATAATGACAAAAAAACAATAGTTGATCATGTTTAAGAGGAACGCTAATGAGCTAAAACACGTGGATTAAAACAAACATAACCCGGCAAACACAAAACATTTGTATGACATTTGTACAATGGACGTTGGGCCGACGTTGTACAAATGTTATACAAATGTTTTGTGTTTGCTGGGAATGGTGTGGGTGTGAGAAAATGAAATGAATCGGGCTTTAGGCCACCTTTGTGCACATATAGGCTAAACTGGGCCAGGAGAACCTCCTGAGGATGGTGAAATGAATGAGATGACACTGTCCTCCAGACACAGGATTCGAAATTCGAACCCTGGTGGTCTGAGGCCGAGCACGCTACCTATCGGTCATGGAGGTTCCCCACAATACTGACTTTCACACGTGGATGGGGAAGAAACATTTTTGTTTCTTTCACACCGCCGAGACCGGGAACCGAACCCCGAACTCTAGCGTGAAAGGCAGCGGGGGGTGTGGGTGTGAGAGCTGCATTAATATTTCGTATCCGGTTTTTAAAACAGCAGCATTCACCAGATGGCTCCTCGGTTTCACATGCATTATATCCATTTTTCATATGGGTGATTCTAACCTTGTTATATAATCTCAACGATCATAACGTATTTTATAATTTTTTAGCAAATTTGCTGAAATATTTTTGTATAAACACTGGAGACAGAAGGGTGTTTTTAAATTTAAAATCATCATAAATGTCTTCGCCAGCTCTCTTCATTTGAAAACCTATGCTAAGCGTCTACGGCCATTGGAAATATTTTTATTCTTTCAGATCGGGGAACGTCTCTATACGTCAGAATCTGACGTCTGTCTTTCTACGTCAGAATCTGACGTCTACAGACGTCGGATTCTGACGTATAAAGACGGTCCCCGCGCTGAAAGGGTTAACCAATTATGCTGTTGGAACCGTATATATATATATACGGTTTCAAGCAAGTTTAAGACCAAAATGCCACTGAAATCCGCAAAATTATTTGTGGTGGATGATCAGTTAATCAAATAATTCAAATTTTCAGATTATCACTAAATCGACATATATTTCGTCAATTAAAGTTGGAATTTGCGTTAGCAATTCCAGCTTTAAGTGAATGAGAAATAGAAACAAACAATTCAGCAGCATAAGGGTTTAAATATTTTGTATAATAAAAAATCATAGTGCACATAAAATGAGTGACATGAATGCTTAAAAAATAACTTACAATTAAGTTATAGCAATCCCAAAATATAGACAGACAAACACATTCCTGATTTATCTATCATTTACATTAAGATTTTCTCAGTATTTTATTGAAAACATGCGTTTCCCGTGTACAAGGTCTAAATTCAGTAGCAAAGGCCAGATTACAGACATTAGAAATGCCGACACTAACTAAGTAGGTCATAACCACCAACGTTACGTGGATGTTATAAAGACAATTTGTTGAAAAGTTTAACAACAGTCATTAGAAACATCACTCGAGGACTGTACTAAATAAAATATCAGTATGTAAATATAGAAATGGCATATAAGGTTATGTTAACTAGTGGATATAATTTAATAGAATTGGGGGATTATAGAGATAGATTTAAAAGAATACGAAAGTTATTGGAATTAAATTAGATATATGGGAATAGTCTGCACTCTATATTTTTTGAAGTTCCCAAATTCCACAAAAAACTTCAGGCAGTCGGTCTCATGTTGGACGATATATGAACACTGAGCAATTTGTAGTCGAAAATCAAAATTATTCATCAAAGGCTCTTCCAAAGTTTATAAATTGGAAGTACCATGAAAAATAATTAATAATGTATAACAAAGTACGCAATTAGGTTGAACCTAAATTTCAAGTCCTGAAATGTCCATCTTCCTTTATCAGGGATATGAGATAAGCCGTGGTTCTAGAGATATAGCCACACCCTAACCACAAATCAATGGTCACATATTTCAGTCTAATGCTAGTAATGGACAAGTTGGTAGAACCCATGCAATGGTAACTTAACTAATTATAAAAAAAATATATAACCAGTATATGATATAAATAATCGTCATTTAGTAAAAAGCGGAATAGCCAGCCACAAGGGCCTAGTGCACTACACACATTAAACAAATTCTAAAAAAAATATACTAGTAGCACCAGCTGGGACAAGCAACCGAAAGATAAACCCAGTCTGCACAGACAGGGAACAGAGTACCAAATGATCCAACACAAATAAAGACCTTTCAATGATGGGGAAACAATAAATAAAGGTACATAAAAGGTTAGTCAAGACTACAGTAGTAGTAGGCCTAGCCTTGAAGTGCAGTAAAAAAATGGAAAAATATAAATTACACTAAGTAGACTAATAACCATTCTGCATACCAAAAGCCTGCTTTCCTTCCCCCAAAAAACACAAGAACACGACCACACTGCATGCAAAAGGCCAGAACATTTTACAAGCCAATGGCCAACCTATACGTTCCAAAGTACAATAGGCACACGACCACAAAACATACAAAAGGCCAAACCCTTTTGAGTGTTACAGGTCAAACCTCTCGTTCCAAAGGAACCAGAAACATATGATTTTCTCAGTGAAATGAGCCCCATGTCTTTTCTCATCATGTCAACTGCCAATGGAATTTCAATTGACAATCCCATAATAACCTGCCTGACTGCACCAAGCACGGCCAGTGTGACGAACTGTTACGTTTTGGAGACGATGACACCGGTTTAGCAGGCTATCGCCGGTTATCACTCTGCCTGATTCATCAAGCACGAGACAATGTATCAATGCAGATTAACGTGGCCCAACGTTAATCTAGCATTGGGACAACGCTGGTATTTGCCGAGCTGCCAAACCTGACTACTCCACTCTCAGATAACACATATCACTTATTAATCCCTTTCAGCGCGGGGACCGTCTTTAGACGTCAGAATCTGACGTCTAAAGACGTCAGATTCTGACGTCTAAAAACAGTCTCTGCGTTGGAAGAATTCAAAAAATATATAATGGCCGTAGACCCATAACATAGGTATTCAAATGAAGCGGAAAGAGCTAACTAAGTCATTCATGATGATTTCAAATTCAAATAACGGTCCATGGTTTATACAGAAATATTTCAGGGCTGTAATGGTTAATACACATATCAGTCTATATTGATACCCCATCGAGAATTATATCAATTGAATAGTTCAATATTGGCAGAGAATCTATTCAGGTGCAATATAAACTCTGACCAATTGAGGCCCAAGCTAATAGCAGAATCAAAACGTTACATAATACACTTCTATTTCTTTAGATCGCCACTGTCATTACTTAACGTAAAATAGAGAGATATTTCAATAATGAAACATCGACAACTATTCTGAACATGATAACACGAGTTATCACTTGGCCTTAGATGTAATTAATTCATTTGTCAGTGTTTATTCAATGATAAAAAATCACAGTTTAAATAAAAATGTTCCTTCAGACACCACGTCTTTCTATTGATCGATGTTCTCCAAATTTTATTTCACAGTAACAGAACGTTTATAGACTTCAGATAGTTATGATGATTTCAAATTAAAAAACCCATTTGATCTCTATGGTTACCTAGTTTTCTTTTTTTTACAAGCTCTTGTGGTGTTTTGTGGTGTCTCACCTAAATACCATGACTATGTGTGATAAGCAGATAACTCTAATTATATAAATGTTGTATAAATGTTATACAAATGTTTTGTGTTTGCTGGGATGTTACTGAAGATGAAAGGAAATTTCCAGATTTTATTAAATTAAAACTACATTTTTATGGATTTAATTTTAAAGAAATGTTACTCGTGATGTGCCCCGTGGTGCACATAGTGTGGGGCTGTTTCAGAACTTAATATGATATGCAAGCGGGTTTATCTTTTCAATATACAGATACATGTAATAAATAAGTTAAGTACATTCATGAAATATTTGTGTAATATATGTACGTAATAAACAATGTGATAAAGACAACGCAATAAACATAAAATATTAAACAAATAAACATAGATCACCTGGGAGAGATGCTAGACAGGCTTCAGTGAAGCCTCTACAAGTAGATCCCACACAATACATGTTATACAAAATACATCAGTAATAATATTATATGATTTCCCACCAGTCCCTCACAATTTAACTTTACAAACGACAATTATCATATAAACATTTGAAATACCACGAGCAACAATCGTTGCTCAAGAACTGACTATCTACCTTTTCTAGAAAACATTACAGATACAAAAGTGTTATAAACAGATATGCAACGAATACTCTGTGGAAGAAGAGAGTTCCACATTTGAACAATCCTATTAAAAAAACTACGTTGAAAACAATCTGTGCGACAAAGTGATGGTATCATTAAAAATCTTGAGTCGTTTGAGCTGCCTGTAACATGGTTGATGTCAGAAGAAAAGTTAACAAGATCATGAACATTGATATCATACATGCCATGTAGACACGTCCAATGCGTCGCATTGTTAAAGGTAGCATATTAAGTTGTAACAAACGGTCTTTGTAATCTATATCAGCATAATGTGGCATATATCTTGTCATCGATCTTTAAATTGTTTCCAGGGACTTTATATTCTTACTACTGGTACCGCTTCATAATGGGGTGTAATACTCGAATAGGGGACGTACTAATGAACGATATATAATATATTTGGTTCGGGTAGAAGAATGCCTTCCTAATGTACGTTTGACTAAACCACTCATGCGAGAGGCTTCACTTATAATACTCTCGATGTGTTTATTCCAGGAAAGTGAATTAGTAATGGTGATTCCTAAGTCGCATTTCGCGTCTTCTCTCCTCAGGGTACTCCATTCATAGTATTGTTGAATACAATGGGATTCATAGATCTATTAAACGATATTAT